>LOEQ01000990.1:209891-258904 GCA_001685075.1 Bramus lutescens | reverse complement strand
TCTATCTATCTATCTATCTATCTATCTATCTATCTATCTATCTATCTATCCTAAGCCCAGGGAAGATGGAGGTTGACAGACAAGAAGCTTTAGAAAGGCAAATGTGTTTTGCCTAAGACCCAAAGATGATGAAAACTTTCACAGATTCGGAATGAAATGCAGGATGGAGCTGATCAGAGAAGCAGAGGTGAAATATGGAGATGCAATTAACTCCTCCTGAGCGGATCTCCACAACATGACCTCCATAATTCACTTGCTAGGGAATTGCAAAGATACCCAAATGCATATTAAAGTCTGAAATTTATTTTCCAAATCCAAACAGGAATAATGTAAAATATCCATAACCCTATTATCTTTAAATAAAAATGAATATATTTCCTCAATTATTTAATTAATTGAGACATTTTTTAAAAGCTAGACAGGTTTTTTAATTATAATTTTAGAATAAAATATAAAAAGGAATGTGTGCCTGTAGAGGATACCTTGTCTGTATTATTGATAGTGACATTTCTCTTCATGAAGAGAGAGGCATGATAATGCCAAGATGAGTCTAGCCTTTGTCCCTATGAACTCAAGGAATTCATAAAGATAAAAGTCATAAACACTATCAGCTATCATAGAGTCTATATTACAAAGAACTTCATTTTTGTCTGACAGGAAGTATTGCCTTGAAATATTTTTCAAGTTATCATAAAATTCTGAAGGTTTCTGGTTTTTTATTTTAGTTTCCTGTCAACTATAATACATCTTTTCTGTTTGCTTGTGGCTTTTTCTTTCTCTTTTCCTTTTCTTTGTCAGCTGTGTTTGTTGAAGAGGACTGTATATCTCTATCAGACACACCTAACTCCTATTTTCTTTTTACCCATTTATTTAAATCTTTCTGGGAACTCCAGTTGAGAGTC
Source organism: Bramus lutescens (assembly GCA_001685075.1). NCBI lineage: Eukaryota > Metazoa > Chordata > Mammalia > Rodentia > Cricetidae > Bramus > Bramus lutescens. The sequence continues at coordinate 258,002 of LOEQ01000990.1, read as the reverse complement.
TCTAATCTTAAATAGTGCTTATGATAGTCTACAGTTTAAAAAAAATCTGGTGAGTTTTCAGAACCAGAAGTAAGAAAGATACTATTCAATGTGGCACAGTTTAGGATATTGTAGGGCCCAAGGACAGCCCTGAAGGCTAGATGCCAGGAAGCTCATCTTTTGGTAACATAGCCAGAGGTCCTTAGAGTTGTGCAAAGATAAGATATGAATCCTGCCACTAAGCCACAGGTCACAAGACCAAAGTGCAACACTGACGTAATGATATAAAGGTTGACAAGTGGGGACGGAATGGTGTCATGTGTAGAAAAATCCAGCAGTAGCAGAACAGGCACAAGGGGCTTCCAGAAAGTTCTCATGGTTCACACTTGTTAAGATTAGGCTGTTGGGGAAAAATGGCTGATGGACACTGCCCGAGAGGGCCAGGAGCAGCACACAGCTATTAGTGGTGAGTACTAAGGAAAACATAACAGTTCCGAGTCATAGGAGGAAGACAATCTTAGGTTTTCCTTTCTCATTTTCTGTGAGTGTGTCCTATGACACCAGATGCTCTACAGAAGGAGGCAAAGTCTCGGGGTATCAAAAGAAAACAGTGAAGCAAAGGCGTAAATTTCAGGGGCAGAGAATGACTCTAAAGCATTAAAATAATTGTTGATGACCAGAGACCTTCTAGATGCTTTCAGACTTTTGTGAGAAAGCAGAGCTGGTGGAGGGTAAATGAACATTCATTAAGTACCGTCTGCTAAACAGGCATCCATTTAAAGCTCTTGGAAACAGCCCTGAAGAAAAAAAACAAAGAAAGATCCATTACAGAGAAACTCATGAAAACATGGTGGGATGGGGTGAGCATGGTGTTTAAGCCAAGACCATTTTATTCATTTCCCACTTGTCCCCACTCAGTAAGAAGTCATTCCCAGGGCTGCAGCTAGGAACATGGTCTCTTCCTCCAGTGTCCACAAAGGGCTTTTCAATTTGGGGAAAGATCAGAGCCTGAGCATTTCTGGCTCTGCCCCTAGCTATCTGTTACTGAAACTAGATCCTAGATAAGCCTCCCTTCTTCCACCCAAGCCAAACCTGAGGACCAAAGTTGGACTTCAGATGCAGCGTGCCGGAGATGCCAGGGTCCTCACCCTCATCAGACAGTGGTCCTGAGCCAGCAGAGGACCACCAGCTACCTCCCTCTTACTCCCCACATGTTCATCAAACCCTCAGACACTAGGCCAAAGCCATTAGAGTTTGCCACCGGCCCCTCATCAGCCCCAGAAACCTGGCTCGGCAGAAAAAGCAAGAACGGGTGGCTCTAAATTCCTTTCCAAAGCAACCAGCTCCGTTTACAGCAGGATGTGGAGGAACTGAAGCCTAAAGGTGCACCTGGAAGCCATAGAGACTGTGTGCCATGAGACAGTCAGCAGGAGACTCTGGATATGAGCGCTCACCTGCTAGATCCTGTACCACAGATGGAAATAGTAAAACAGAACTGGATATTCCAGGAGAGAACTAGGCAGAGCCTTTCCCAGACCAGGGTCACCCCGTGCTCGTCTCTACTTGTTAAGACATACAAGGATGACCTCAGGAAACCGAATTTTAAAGTAAAAAAGTGATAACATCATTAAAGAAATTAAAACAGCACAGTTGAAAATATTTACTATGAGAGGGAGCCACGAAGGAGCAATAGAGAAGCGCAATGGAATGACTGGGGCTTTTTGCCCAAAGATTCACGTTTTAGACGTTCCAGGCCATGTTCAGAGGGGGCGGAGCTGTAAAAGGTGGAGCCTAAGGCAGGGTAGCTGAGTTACTGGGGGCATGGCCTTGAAAGGGATTAATGTCGCCACTGTTGCCCCAAAATAGCAGTCACACTGTCTTCCTGCCACAGCACTTGAATCTCTGGACCATCCTGGACTATGAACTTAACATCCCCTTTCCTTTCTAAAGTGCGCAGCCTCTGACAAGGCAACACAGAAGAGGACTAGTGCAAGCGGCAAAGGATGAGAAAGAAAGAAAAGAAAAAAGAACAATAGAATATGGAAACCTGCCTCTGTCAATAATAATCAAATGTGAGAGGTGACACTGTTAAGTCATCCAGTCAGCCAAGATCAAAGACAAAAGCAAGGCCATTCACGAGAGACGGATTTCAGAGGCATGTAAGCGGAAGTATGGAGTGTGCTTCATGTACTCCACAATGGAGCTTCTTTGGCCATCTGTACATCAATTAAATTTTTAAGACAACATAAGAGTAGCTAGGGATTAAAGAGGACATTTTTATTAACACACATGTTAGTTACAATGGCATAGCGATAGTTGTGCATATACTTTAAAGACTCAAAAATACAGGGTGGAAAACTGGTAAAGTCAGAGAGAAATTGACAATTGTGACATGACTTTTGGGGTACACTTGAAAAAAATGTCTGTTTGCCTTAGAGCATTGACACCAGACCAAAGAAACCATTTTATCAAGTCTACCTTGGTAGGCCAGTAAGCTTACTGCAGCCACTTCCAGGAACATAGGCGACCTCACATGGATGATGAGTCTTGAAAGCTTTGTCCTTGGAGCTCCCTACACAATGCACAACATTTGAGCCACAGTCTCTCTGCAACAGCAATTATCTACTGCTTCTGTAACCTTGAGGACTTATGAATCTTATGACTTTCTAAACTTTGTGAGTCTTATTAAATTTCATCCATGAGAGGCATTGGATGGAAAGACAGACAACAGTGAGAGACTTAAGAGAGTGTGTGCTTTTATTTGGAGGAGGAACCTGCGGAGGGGTTCTCTGTACGAAACAGAGCCCACACTTGATTTCAAACTGGGATAGTTAAGGGTTAGAAAGGGATCTGCAAATGGCCATTTCTAGGAGTAACTGGTGTATACTTAGCTGAAGAATGTCATGAGACCCATAAACAACTTTCCTGGCTGATCATTGGTTAGGGTCTCCAGGGCAGAGAAGGCAAGAATCTAGAGATGTTAATTTGCTTCTAGAAACCAAATGATTGTAGTTACTGGAATTCTCACAGCTCAGCCAAAACAGAAGAGCTTTACAAATGGCGTAGCCTTGGCTGAACTAGGCTGGCCGTCAGCTTCCAGGTCCCACGAGCCTCCCTCCACTAGGTAATGTTTCGGGTTAGAGGGAACAACTATGCGACAGTAGCTGTGTCGTCGGTATCCCATTTCCAATGACTGACAGACAGACCGAGTACAGAGGAAATAGAAGGCAGAAGAACAGTAATGGCTTAGACCTCTGTGGAACAGCCACCGAGCAGCAACTGATTATGTATTCTTAAGTACACAAGAGACATTGCCAGAGATAAAATGCTTCCTAGTTCATAAAACAAACCTCGGTGAATGTGAAAGGCAATAAAATACAGAATGCATTCCCAACCACAAAACAATGAGATTAAAATCAATAGCAAGAGGATTTTTTTTGAGAAATTCACAGGTTATGTGGAAATTAAATGAGACATTCCTAAATAATGAGTGATTCAAGGAAGAAAGTGTGAGGAAAATGAGAAAGCCTTTCGGGGTGAATGAAAATGATGGCAAAATTCTGGCCCGCTCAGTCTTTCGCCACTTTCTCTTTAGATTGTGGTGAGGAACCCAAATCCGCTTCTCCAGGACAGCGTTGCAGACACAGAGGTTCTGTTCGGGTCAAGTCATGCCCATGGTTGTCATTGTTAGCATCACTCAGGAGCATTTGCTTGGTGGATTGGTGTCAAGACATCCCAAGTGCAGCCATCACTACAAATGCCAGTCATCCATGCCTCCGTAACTACGGCTCCATCTGAAATCCCAGCTGACTTACTTCCTAACAGAAACTGACAAGCTGATTCTGTTTCACAAAAGACATGAAAATGATTCAGAATGGCAAAAACAATCATTGAAAAATGGTTAAGCAGGAAGACTTGCCACATTTGCTAGTTTTAAAACTTACCACACAGCAAGGTCAAGCAAGCCAGCTCACACTGGACCAGATAACTCGATTGAGGAGTCGAACAGGATGAGAGCTCAGGCATGTTTTGCTAACTGATTTCCAGAGGGTGTTCACGCCATTGCATGGAGAGAGAATGATCTTTTCAGCAAACAGTGCTGGAAAAACTGGATATAGACACGAAAAAAAGATTTAAATATATAGCATGTATAAAAACTAACTCAAAATAGATCAGCGATTTGAGTGTAAGAGCTAAACCTGTTAGACACCTAGAAGAAAATATAGTGCAAATCTTTATGACTGTGTTTGGCAAAGAATTCTTATATAACATGGAAGCATGAGCCGCAAAGAAAAACAGATCAGTAACACTTCATCAAGATTGAACTTCCCCAAACAGATTGAAAAAGTTGGGCATGGTGGCACATGTCCCTATAATCCCAGAATTTTTGGGGGGTGAGTAGGGAGACTGAGGCATGAGGACAGAGAATTCCAGGTGAGCCTGCGTTCATAGTAAAAAGAAATGTTTTGTTTTGTTTTTGAGGCAGATTCTCCTTGTGTATCTCTAGATATCCTGAAACTGGTAGTGTAGACCAGGCTGGCCTTGAGATCAGAGATCCTCCTGCCTCTCCCAAATCTTGGGGTTAAAGCAGTATACCACCATACCCAGCAAAAATAAAAACATTTGTGCTTCAAAGAACATTATGAATCTGGAAGTGGCGATGCATATGCCTTTGACACCAGCGTTGGGAGAGGCTGAAGCAGGAAGGCTGTGAGTTAGAGGTTACCCTGGACTACAGGATGAAAGTTTTGTCATAAAAACAAAAATACAACAACAAAATAACAAAGTAAAGGGTTTTATTGAGAAAATGAGAGACAATGGAATGGAATCAAGCAATTATATGGAAAAAAATGAAACCTCTGTGTGTTGTTTGTAAGAATAGGAGGTGGGTTTTTTTTGAGTTGGGGCTGGAGAGATGGCTTGGTGGTTAAGAGCACTGACTACTCTTCCAGTGGACCTGGGTTCAATTCCCAGAACCCACATGGCAGCTCACAACTGTCTGTAAATCTAGTTCCAGGGGATATGAGACCTTCTATACCAATGCACATAAAATAAAGTTAAATAATTCATAAAAATTCTTTAAAAATTAAAAAAAGGAGTTAGGGAAAGCACTCTGTACAGCAGGTTGGTGGTCCAGTAAACTGTCCCATGTAAAATTATTCTACAAAATGAGCTAGTTCACCCAGGTGAAGGCAATAAATACAGATTTTAACCACTGAGCCATCTCTCCTACTTTTTAAAACTTTCCTTTTTTTAAATTATTTTGTTCTGTATATTGGTGTTTTGTCTGGATATATGTCTGTGTACCACGTATGTACTTAATGCCCACAGAAACCAAAAGATGGTGCCAGATCCCCAGGAACTGAATTACAGATGATTGTGAACATGTGGATTCTGGAATCACACATGGGTACTTTGAAAGAGAATCCCACCGTTGTATCCACCGAGTCGTTCCTCCAGCCCACAAATATAGATGTTAGAAAGCTTTTATACAAATGATTATAGCAGTATTTCCCACCATAGCCGCCAAAAAATAGAAATACACAAAGGATTGTTGACATATTGCAGAATCGTGAAGAATGAACCAACTGAACAAACAAACAAACAATAAACTAAAAAACCAAAAATGAACCCCCAAAATATGGTATATCTACACAGTGAAATATTATTTGGCCAGAGGAAAGATTACAGCTGTGATTCTTTAATATTAAATACTAAAGCATGACTAACTTGAGAACACTATATTAAATGCAAGGACCAATGCACAGAAACGGCCATACATTATTCGTCCATTGGCATGGCTTATCCAGAAACAGTAGTCTATAGAGACAGGAAGTAGAGCAGGCCTTGCTTAGCACTGGGGCTTAGGGGTAAGGGAGATGGAAAACCCATGGGTAAACAATGGAGCCTTTCTTTTTAAGGTGGTGAAAATGTTCTCAGTTTGACCATGTTGATAGTATATTAAAAACTTTGGCATATACATTCTAAATGAATGAACTATATAGAACTCTATGTGAACTCAAAAAACTACTTACAAACACACACACACACACATACACACACACACACAATTCTTAAGTTTAATGCTGTATTATATGCTATATGCTCTTACCTGACAGCATCTCGTTTGAAACTGGAAGCGATCAGGTCACTACCTCAAAGCCACAGGGTGAGGAAGTGGGAATTGGCAATAGAAAGGGACCCTCCCTCATCAGGACTCAGTGTCACCCAGCACTGCTGGATTCTACACTGAAGGCAACAACTTCCCCATGTGTCCTGTCATTTTAGTCTTGAAATATTTGCTGCGATGTAGATATGTTTTTGCTTCTTTAAAGATGAGGAACCATCCATACTGGAAGAATTTCAAAACATTCTTTTTCTGGAAGGTTTTGAGTTTACTCTCCCTCACCTCAGCTAGACACCAGCTGGCCATGAAGGTAGGGAGGATGTCACACGGACACCACGAGCATGGTTCACACTAGTGGAGATGCAGCTATATGCACAACATCCCTAGAGAACAATACCTCTACAGCAGAGGGATCTTCTCCAGTTTTTACAGGTTCTTTGTCCTCAGCTCAGTAGAGCACCCTTCCAAAAGGCCCCACGTTCTAAGCACTCATTTGATTCTTGTCAAGAATAATGTATTTTAAACCCTTTTCCTTTCCACTTATTTATTTAGCGGAGTGGCAAATCAAGCTTAAAAAGTCCATTAATGATAAAAATTACCTCTTTCAGAAGGGCAGTTGTTCAAACTGTCAGAACTTTTAGAGAGCATAAAATGCCTCACAAGAAGGTTTGCTGTGGGGGATTTTTGTGATTCAGGTCTGCAGAGGCACCACACGTCTGGTGACAAGGCCCACCAGGCCAGCTCCCTTGTAGCTCTGTGAAGTTCCCAAAGGAGCTGGGAAGTAGCACACTCTCTTTGGAAGGAGGAAAGATGCCCAGATGGGCACTCCCTTCTCTGTTTGCCTTCCTTTTCCCTCGCAGAGTGTCCTCGCTAGACAGAACCGATCCCAGACCTGAGAAAGGAAGCCACAAGCTCTATCTGCTTCGTCTTTCCTGAAGACAGTCTTAGATGACAAATTTTATTGTTCCCGACTAATGTTCAAGGAACAGGGCCCTTATGCTGGGATGGAAGACAAAATACCATGTGTCCACAGAAACTACAGAAAATAATGACAAGGGTGGCTGTGCTCCCTTGTAATGCCAGTGCTTGGGAGGTGGAGACAGGGTTACCCCTGGGGCTCACTAGCGAGCTAGTCTAATTACTAAGCTTCAGACTATTGAGTGACCCTGTCTCAAAGGTGATTGGCCTTCCTAAGGTTATCTTTTTGCCTACACACACACACACCAGTGCATGTGCACACATAACTTTTATAAAGAAATGTACATGCTTATCCATGTATGTACATATATGTACACACATATATATTATATGTTTGTGTTTGTATAGAGAAAGGATGAAAGAGAGACTCTCTCATGTGTTTCCTTGATCTTAAATTCTTATGCTGTATTGACCCTCCCACTTCTACCTCTTCCATAACTGGATCTGTGGGTTTATGCTGCCTGAAGTAGAGAAGACACCTAAGGATCATCGGTCAGAGAATGATTCTGTAAAGATGAGACAGAGAGAGACACCCCTCCCCCTGCTGAGGCTCAGCTAACTCCCCTTCAGTGTTGACAAGTTCTTCAACTTCGTATCATGAACTCTCCTTCTGATGTTCTTTTTCCCAAAATAAGGCAAGAGGGGACAACGTGACCCTGCCATTAGCACCTGTTGGACTCTCCCATGCCACCGTGGTTAACTTAAGCAAAAAGGCTGCCCATCAGTGCTGATTGGACCACTCTTATACAAGCTGTCGTAAGCACCCTGCTGACAGATGCCTTGAGAAAGCAACACAGTGATGACAGCTAATTGTCCCAGCTCCTGAATGGAGAGCCCATGAAGGCAGTCTGACAGGTCTGTTTGCGCTGGACTTTGCTATCACAAGCCACAGCGAACTCACAATGACCCTACTACCGATCCTACTTCAGCCAGAGGAAGAACACTGGCCTAGCACAGAGATGGCCTCTCCGGTAATAAGGAAGTGAGACTATGATTTCTCTAAACAGCTCTTCTCTGATTGGATAAGCAGGCTGATCAGGCTCACTGAATGAGTAGGCTGGGAGCTGCTGTTCTGTGCTGTTGCCCCGGGCGTTGCAACATTAGCCCCTGAAAGGATTTATTTCAAGTGGTCTTTTCTAGCCTACTGTTAGAACTGGCCAGAGGCAGCAGAGCAGTAGCGAGGGCAGTGATAGTCACTATCACCAGATGTGACAGTGACGGAAGCCTGAGCTGCAAAGGGAGCAAGACTGCCAGTTGCTTGTCGCTGAAGTAGCAGCAGATGAGCCATTGGTGTGCAGGCATCTCAGAGGGTCATGGGGGGAGAGCTGAGGCTTGAGGGGGAAGGAGGCTCTACAAAACCAGAGAAGGGGATCCTGTAAGAACCAGCCAATGGAGCTGCCAGTCACCTCTAAAGCAGCTTGTCCCTAAGGCCAAGGAATAGCAACTTCTAGGCCCACATAAGAGTTTAATACTATAATGCTGGGACTAGAGAGGTGGCCCAGAGGTTAAGAGTACTGGTTGCTCTTTCAGAGGTCCTGAGTTCAATTCCCAGCAACCACATGATGGCTCACAACCATCTGTAATGAGATCTGGCGCCCTCTTCAGGAGTGTAGGGATACATGCAGGCAGAACACTGTATGTTGTATACATAATAAATACATTTTTAAAGAGAGAGAGAGAGGGAGGGAGAGAAGAAGGGAGAGAGAGAGGAGAGAGAGGAGAGGGAGAGAGAGAGAAGATGGGGAGAGAGAGAGGAAGAGAGAGGAGAGGGAGAGAGAGAGGAGAGGGAGAGAGAGAAGAGGGAGAGAGAGGAGAGAGTGAGAGGAGAGGAAGAGAGAGGAGAGGGAGAGAGAGANCAGCAACCACATGATGGCTCACAACCATCTGTAATGAGATCTGGCGCCCTCTTCAGGAGTGTAGGGATACATGCAGGCAGAACACTGTATGTTGTATACATAATAAATACATTTTTAAAGAGAGAGAGAGAGGGAGGGAGAGAAGAAGGGAGAGAGAGAGGAGAGAGAGGAGAGGGAGAGAGAGAGAAGATGGGGAGAGAGAGAGGAAGAGAGAGGAGAGGGAGAGAGAGAGGAGAGGGAGAGAGAGAAGAGGGAGAGAGAGGAGAGAGTGAGAGGAGAGGAAGAGAGAGGAGAGGGAGAGAGAGACACACACAGAGACAGAGACAGAGAGAGAAAAGAGGGAGAGAGAGGGAGAGGAGAGGGAGAGAGAGAGAAAGAGAGAGAGACAGAGAGACAGAGAGAGAATTTAATACCAAGGATCCTGATGCCAGAGCCTGACAGAGGATTGCAAGACTAGAGGATGATACTTGCTGCTATTCCCATCTATCTGCTGGCCTGGCTAGCTACTGCCCAATACCTAGGGAACCAAAGCAGTCACAGACCACTATTTTAAAAGCTTTTTTTTTTGCCTAGTCACAAATTCTATCTGGGTAGAGCAGACTGATTGTAACAAACCCCTAGATAAACTATGAGGGTGGGTTTCCCAGGAACAGCTTTTCTTTCATTCCAAGTGTTTACATCAGAGCTAAGCAGCGTGCTGTGATGGTTGGTTTTGCTTGCCAGTGTGACACAGTGTGGAATCAGCTGAAGAGAGCTGGGGTGGGGGTGGGGGGACTGTCTACATTACGTGGCTTGTGAACTTAAACTGTTGATGATTGTCTTAAGATAATCGATGTGGGAAAAACCTAGCCTGTCGTAGGGAGGCTGCATGTTTGTTCCTGGTCGCTTAGCCCCGAAATAATCACACAGAAACCATATGAAGTAAATCATTGCTTGGCCCATTAGCTCTAGCTTCTTATTGGCTAACTCTTGCATATTAATTTAACCCATTTCTATACACCTGTGTATCGCCATGTGTCTGTGACTTACTGGCTAAAGTTCCAGCATCTGGTCTCAGGCAGAGCTACATGGCTTCTCTCTGACTCCGCCGTTTTTTTCTCCCAGCATTCAGTTTAGCTTTCCCCACCTACCTAAGTTCTGCCCTGCTATAGGTCCAAAGCAGTTTCTTTATTCATTAATGGTAATCACAGCACACAGAGGGGACTCCCACATCACCCAGCCCACTGTGGGTAGTCCCATTCCCTAGGCTATGGTTCCTAAACTGTGTAAAAGTGGAAACATGCAGTCAGGGGAAAAAAAAACAAGTGAGCAAGCAAGGGTGCATTTATTTCTCTCTGCTCTTGGTTGTGCATGTGATGTGACTAGATGCTCGAACCTCCTGCATGTATTGCTGCACAATGATGGGCTGGGAGCTGGAATTGTAAGCCAATAAACCTTTCCTCCTCTATGCTGCTATTTTTTTCTTTTTGTCAGGATATTTTATGACAACAACAGAAATGAAACTGGGACCCACACCTATTTGGGTTTTTTCCATGCTGAGGATGGAACTATGCCTGCTAGGCAATAACTCTATCAGGGAGCTAAATCCCCACCCCCATACCTGTTCTTTTTAAGATTCTTGGAAACCAAATGTAGCACAGTCTTCTAAGAAGGAAAGGGAACATGCTGGAGAAAGCTGCAGTATGTCTGTGAGTTCCGTCTTAGAGAGGTGGAGTCACTTGTGGTTTTCGGGAAACCCATCCTTTGGTTACTTGTTTCTCAGATTTCCGGCCTCAGACTATTCACAAATTCCATCTGTGGCAATCTAAAACTCTCGAGGTCTTTGAAAAGTTTTTAGCCAAATAAGGTTTCTCTCCCCACTCCCCTTTTTTATCCAGATATCTTTGCTTACAAGTGTTCATCGCAAAGAGTCATTGGTCTGGTTCAAAGTCTCTGTTTTCTGCTATTCCACTAACACTAGGTCCTCACTGAACTCCTCCTGGTTACCCTGTTGTTGCCCTGTGGAGATCATGAGGCTTTGGGTCCTCAGAATTGATCTCTTCACACACTCCAGCAGATGACAGATGGGGTGGATATCGGGGTGGGCAACACATAACCCTGGTTTTGGGCCTGGGTAGTTGCAGGGTTGGTCAGCCTGCCAGCTCTCCCTTGTCCTCTCCACCAGGGTGCGCTCTCCTGCAATGCCCTGGCTAGTTCAACCCTTACAACAAGGAATGGGGCCAGTTCTGCTTCCACATCCTCAGGGCCACTTTCCCACACTTACACCTTCAGGGCCTGCTCTAGTGAGTTGCCCAGCCTAGGTGCAGGGCCACTGTCCTGAGTGCTGCAGTTAGCGAAGGGAAAGGACAGATCTCCCACTTGCCGCAGGTGGCGAGGAGTGGCAGGGAGGCCATGTGTTGTGTGCCCCCACCACCATATGGCAGATGAGAGGCAGGGCCAGATCGCCCAAGCTCATGTTCTCCGGGCAGTTCACCTACAGTGCAGTCAGTAGGGTCAGCTCTGCTCTACTGCCCAGATGAGGTGCAGGGCCCATTTTTCTGAGTGCTTCAGCTGGTGCGGAGCAGGGCCAGATCTCCCACCGCCTCAGGTAAAGAGGGGCCAGGGAGCATCTCTCCCCTGCCCAGGCTGCCGTATGACAAATGAGGGGCAGAAACAGATCTTTCATGCTCACATTTTTGGGCAGCCCTGTCAATGGGGTCATCCCTGCTCTGCTACCAAAACGAGGTGCAGGGCCTGATTTCCCAAGTGCCATAGTTGGTAAAGGAGGTTAGCTCCCTCACCAACTGGAGGTGGTAAGGGTGAGAGGGGGGTTGATGGGCTTTTCTTTGGGCTGCCAGTTCACAAAAAAGATACAGAGACTAATTATTAATTGCAAAATCTTGTCCTTAGCTTAGGCGTGTCCCACTAGGCATTATAACTTAAATTAACCCATATCTTTTCATCTGCATGGCTTCTTTTATATGGCTGGGTTACCTTCACTCTGTACTATCCATCCTGCTTCCTCAATGTCTGGCTGGCAACTCTGTCTTCTTCTTCCCAGAGCTTTCTGTCCCCAGAAGTCCTGCCTAGCCTCTTCCTGCCTAGCTAATGGCCATTCAGCTTTTAACTGAATCAATCACAGTGACACATCTTCACACAGTGCGAAGAAACATGCCACAACAAGGGAGGACATCTTTCCCTCGCCCCCACCACTACATCCCAGATGAGGGAGGGGGTAACATCTTTGCCCCTCCCAGCCCTCGGGGTTGGCTCACTTGTGCCCGTTTACAGGGTCAACTCTACTGTGGTGCCCACGCAAGGCATAGCTAGCCAAATGATGTTAACCAAAACCTAAATGCTAATCTTTGTGTGTTGGCAATAGAAGCTGATTTTTTAAAATCTGGAATAGATGGTGATTCTTGTGAGCAGAAATGCTTCCTTTCTTTCTGCCACCTGCTTCACAGAGTTCCCGGCAAGTGCCAATCACTAGGATGTCTCTTGTTACTTTCTGCTCCGGCCAAAACTGAACAACTTACAGAGTAAAGAGGTCAGGATGCATTTTAGGCCCTGTTCCTCAGAGACATGATGACACTCCTTGTTGAGGAGAGATCATCTCCATGCCTTCCTGTTTGCCCCCACTTCCTGCCCTCTCTGGAAGTGTTTTAACATGACTTATCTAGACAGCAGTTGACACAGGCCGGTGATTCAGTCCTGGCTGACAAAGCCAGCTCTAGAGGCTGATGGTCTCTTTAGTCTGTGAGTCAGGGCTGTTGCTCACTCCTTCTGTGATACTAAAANAAAAAAAAAAGCTGAGAAATAAATACAGACATGCAATTTGTCAGAAGCAGGCTCTGAGGCAGTCCATTTATTTCCTTTACAGTGTGAGGTGGGTAAACATGGCTTGATGATACAATGGCATAACTTTCCAGATAATTAGCCTCATCCTACCTCCTCATCACAGCTCTGAGTTCTCTGTGTGAGGTAGATGACAATTCCTATGGCCATGAGTTAAATGTCCAGGCCTCCTATCCATATACCCTGATATCTATTAGCCTTAGGTCAACAAGGGGACTTGCGTCACTGGGAGTCTCCTGACCACTCTCATTTCCATCCCGTATCTTCTTTCTATGGAAGAATTATGCAGTCCAAGAGAAGGCTGGATACTCTAGCCAGGCCCTTCTAGACATGTCATTGATCTACTGTCCGTGGCAGGCACCCTCCCCTCCCCACCCTCCCATTTCCCATTTCCGGGACAACCCACCTCTGTGGGAGAGGCAGGGAGGATAGGAGGAAGTAGCCTCCGCAGCAAGAGGTTGAATGAGTTTAACTACAGGGAACTATCTAGAGTGTCAAAGCCCACGTCACCATGGTCTAAGCTTTGGCCTTGCAGGCAACACGCATCTGTGACAAGGCTGACTTTAAAACATCGCCTTCTGTAAAGCTAAATCCCCAGAGACAGAAAGCAGAACAGCAGTGGCCAGAGGTGATGAACTGGGAGGGGTGGGTGAGAGTTATCAAAGGAGGGCAGTGTTTCAGATTTGCAGTACGAAGAGAGCTCTGGCCATGTACGCTGGTGATGGATGCACAACAGAACACACGCACTTAGTGCCACAAAGCTGTGTGGTTAATCGTAAATGAAGACGGGGGCAGGGTTGACTTTTGCTAATGGAGTTCTCACCCAAAATGTTCAAGACCCCGTGTTCTGTCACTAACGCTGGAGAAAAACAGAAAAAAAAATGTTAGGATGGCAGAGCGTCTATTTTGTGTATCCTCCCATGTTTTTAAAAAGTAGTGACAAAATCCTTCTACCTGTGTTCTCTGGGGTTGCACAGCTCCTGTTTGATCATTTGTTTACCTTTTAGTATCATTGACTTGAAAGATCCTGGAATGTAAAGGAGAATTTAGCCCACGGTATTTTGCCCCATGAGGTGACTGCTCTCAGAACAGCTTCTCTGAGAGCAAGAGTGATTGCCTTGCAGGTGGCTGTCCTTGGCTCCCTGGACATAGGCCTGCTGCCAGGAGGCTGTAGGGATGCAGCCATCCAACCTCCACAGAGGGGCTTGCTGTTCCAGGGAGAGGATGGCCTTCGTTCAGTTCCGCAGTAAAGCATCAGGATGCCAATTTGATGGCATGTGAAAATGCTGTGACCTTATTTATTCATCCACTATTTGTTCATTGTCGCTTTGGGGATCGAACCTGAGATTTTATGAATGCTAGGTCGTTGTTCAACCACTGATATATATTATTCAGCTCCCCTTCATATATAGTTATGCGAATGACAGGGAATCACTACGATGCCCAGGTTGGCCTTGAACTTATGATCCTGCTGCCTCAGCCTCTGAGTGGCTGGGACCACAAGCCTATGCCATCAGACACATTCCATTCCAGGCACTGTTCTATCCACTCTGATAAAACCATAGCTCGTCTTTCCAATGTTGGGCTCTTAATGCTCTACAGGGGCAAGGGAAAAGAAACTGGGAAAGGAAAGAAAGAAAATGTATTATTTATTGACCTTCCATACCCCTATAATACACACACACACACACACACCAAAATTCCTAATATATTACAAAATGAAGGGAGCACTACCCACCTTATTATCTTTCATCCTGAATTCTGGAAAATTCCAGAAATATGGAACTTGAGAAAAGAAGACTAGATTAAAAAAAGCAACAAAATGCATAACCTAAAATTAAGACAGTCAGATGCTGCCATGCTTAGAGGTTAGAGCTAACAGAAATCATCCCAAAATGGGCAAGATTAGCCATCTGCGGAAAGCAGCCCAGGAAATAAGCCACCGATGATTCACGAGCATATTGCGTGCAATTGGAGGGTGCTTTCTAAGTCTCACCAAGGGGTCTCATGTGAGCCCCTGAAAAGGAAGTCATCAATTTAAATTGTAAGTAGCGGAAGAGTCCCAGTAATTTAAGAAATTGCAAACTGTCACCAGGAGATGATAGAGGTTTAGGTTGACAGATAAAGAATATGGGAAATGAATAGTATAGTAAAAATTTGTCAGTGTGTCCTCTTAGTCTCTAGGTGAAAAAAAATAGCACGTTTCGAAAAGCAGGATAGCTTAGAAACAGTCTGCGGACAAGAAGAGAAGGTTGTCTTATTCCACCATCGCTAATTTATTCTTTTATTCTGTAGTCACCTGATAATATCTTTATGTAACTGCCAAAGGCCAAACCCTACCTGAGGGCCCAGGGGTTGCACCTAGTCATCCTGTTAGAATTCCCAGCCTAATTAACTAATGCGTCTGTTAGTTTCCAAACCATGCTCAGAGAGTCGGAGCAAGAGAATGTGTCCTCTAGAGGCTGCATCAACAGAATGCACATTCCGTTTGTGACATTTATTCAGTGTGTCTGCTATCTTTCAAGTCCAAGCATATCAAGCCATTGGACAAGGCAAGGAAGTTGTTTCTTTGTTTTGTTTTCTTTTTTGTTGTTCGTTTATTTTCATTCTCGTGATGATATTGAGTCCCTCTCCGTTCAGAAAGAAAATCTTAAAGACATTCATTTAGTGTGTGATATTCTGCCAGGGTGTGAGTGTGTTCCACGGGGCTCATGTGTTGGAAATTTTATTCCCCAACTCCACAGAATTGAGAGGAGGGATCTTTAAGAGGCGATTAGGCTAATGGGCTTTGTCCTCAGGAATGTTTAATGCTATTATTGTTACGGGCGTGGGCTCATGTCACGGAAGACACCTGTTTGGAGGTGAGCAGAATCTTTCCCAGCTCTCAGTACACGCTGTTTTACCTGTCCCCTTTCTGACAAAGCACACTGGACAAGGAGGCCTCTGATAAGATGACAGCCCCTCTGCCTCCAGCCTCCGTAGCTGGAATTCCTTGGCAGTTCACCCAGTCTTCAGGGACAGTGAGAGGCGAGGTGAAGGTGCTGGTCACCGAAACTGAGTTCAATCTCAAGGGCTTAGATAGTGGAAGGGAAAAACCAAGGCCCTCAAGCGGTCCTCTGGCCTTTGTGTGTGCACTACGGCACAGGAGTGCCCATGCACAAACACGGAAAATAAATGAATGAATTTAATTTAAAAATCAATTATGCTGTCTCGGATGTTCTGTCAGAGCAGCCCAGAATGGATGCAGATGCACTCTAAGTCCATCTAAAAATGTTATTTATTTATTTATTTATTTCCATTGTTTCTTCTCTCTACGTCTGTGCCGTCAGGTCACCAGATTCACGTACTGACCAAGTATGTCAAAGTCGTAATTCCGCTGACAACCCAGGCTCATTCCTTTGTTCTCCCAAGTCACTCATTCGTACTTGGAATCCCTTCTTCCCAGCAAGTGGGACACACCCAGAAAGGGACAGGCACAGTGAATCTTCCCAGTCCCTGACCAAAAGCTCAGTCAGTGTTCAAAACGTTTGCTCGTGAGGTGATGCTAAGAGGCAGAAACATTTCCCCTAGTGTCCTCTGGGATGGAGTGGCAGGAAGCGTCCTCTATCTCCCATAGTCCTTTGGTTGGGGCCAGTGTTCTCTAAGAGAAGGGCGTCCCAGCTCTCTCACAGGCGTCATGAGATGACTTCTCACGAGGAGCATTCTGTGGGGACAGCAACCACCCACCTCTGACTAAGGGTCCAGTACCTCATGTCTACTCGGGAGGTTTGGCCTTGGGAATTGTCAGCTTCCACAGGGCAGAAGGCTGGAGCAGGGATATACACCCCACCTTTCTTCTCCTCTGTCCCACCTAACATGATGGACCCCAAACCCCAAAGAGCCACCGTCAGAGAGGCTCCTTTTCCTAGATGTGACTAGAGTATGTTTCCTTCAGGAAACAAAACCAAGACCCAGCACCAGAAATTGAAATCAATTCTGAAACGGTTGTGGGTTCCGCCTTTGTCATTGCTATCTATCCACGGCGGGCCTTTAAAATGTGTGCCTGTTACCCCCCATCTGACCAAAATAGCGTCTTAATAAGCCCTGTGTCCATGTTCCATAATGCGGCCAATTTAATCTTGCTAAATACCTGGTTTAACAAACCATTAGATGGCTCCCTGTTGCTTTCAGAATGAATTCCAACATCCTCATCCCCGAGGCATCAAGGAAGACCCTGCCCCATCTGCTGCACAACCACAACTACTTTTTAATAGTTCACCTTCTGCTACCTTCGGCAGGAGCCAGCATGCACCTTCCACCCTTCCTATGACTCGATGCAGCATCTTCTCTAAGCCTGTTTACCACATACAAGTGCCCTCCCTGCTTAACCATAGCTCACCTCAGTCATTCAACAACTGCTGTTCTAGATCCATGTTTGCAATTTTCTATTTTTGTGTTCCTGACTCATAAAAAAAAAAAAGGAACCGTGAGTTTCCAGGCTGGTGAGATGAAGAGGCAATGGGCTCAAGGTAGGACTCCAAGGAGAAGCTTCCTGAATATTAGCCATAAAACAAATGAGAGTTTTTTATATGTTAGTATTTTTCTTTCATTTATGTATGTATGTATGTATATATATATATATATATGCATGTGTCTGTGTGCGCGTTTGCATATGTGTGTACAGTGCTCACCCTGTCCAGAAGAGGGCGCCAGATGCCCTGGAACCGGAGTTACTTGTGGTATGGATGTGGGGGGGCCCTGAGAATTCAAGTTGGGTCCCAGGGTTAGAAGGTGCTCTCAACCACTGAGCCATCTATTCAGTTCAATAGACGAGACACAGACACAAAGGAAGAGCAAAGGGTTGGGGGACGTGACATCTACAAGACAGATCATCTGTCTTAAGTATAGCTTAAAGACCACGGGAAACTTCCGGCTGTGTCGCATCACCTTTCTTAATGACGTCACATGCACAGCTGGGGTCTGGAGCTGAGCCTGGCTCGTCTATGAAGCTGAGCCCTGGGTCTTTCTCACTTCGACCTCTTGGGAAGTTAAATATTGAGGGTGATAGGCCTGCAGATGCCAAGAGGGGATGGTGAGAGATCCCTGATGCCATACAAGTAGTTAGAAGCAAGCAAGAGAGACCAGCATGAGCCGCTTTGAGGACCGCGGAGCTCCTGATACACAGAACGGAAACAGACAAAAAGCAGTGGCTTCAGAGCACACGAAGGATTCTTTAAACACAGGAAAGTGCACTCTGATGTTCAGCACAATCCCTGATCCTAGGGGCCACTTCTGAAGGGCCAAGTTTTCTAGGCAGGACCTTAAACTTCCATTGCAAACTTGAAAACTGAATGAGTCTTCCCACGGGTCAACATAAATGATATTTCAATATAGTCTAATTGCTTTAAGATGAGTCTGAGCAAGCTTTTAATTAAGTAGGTTTTATGGGGGTGGTGTTGAGAGAACCCTGATTTTTTTCCTTACTGTTTCTAAGTGGAAATGTGTTTTAAGTGGCAAACTACTAACTTAGATGTAAACTCCTAGACTCATCGATTTGTAATTCCATAGCCACCTATATTGCTCTTGTAATAGCTGTAGAGCCTAGGAGAAAGCAGAACTTGAAGAAAGAGATTTTAGAGATCCTGATGAGATCAAATGAATGTATGCAGGTGCTTGCCTCAGCGTTCACTGGGTAACATGAGTAATGCTTTGTGTGCAAGACAGGAAATGCTCCCAAGCATAAAGCAGCCACTAAGCACTGAAAACGGTGAGCATTGCCTCACCAGGGCAGAGGTGACAGGCACATGACATCATCTTCTCACTTTGTAAGCTGCACATTGGACAAACAAGATTATTCCAGAAAACTATTAAAGAGAGATTCGGAATAAACTGGACTTAGAGTTCTGTGAGTCTTTGGGAGACAGTAAGATGACACTTTGCTCTCTAAAATCACATTGGATTCATCTGCTTTTCCAATACTTTTCATTTCACTTGTCCAGCCAAGGAATTACTCCCCCACCACTGCAGCAACCCATACCTCACGCTCAGCAGATGAAAGAGCACAGCGTACTGTCAGTCATGTTCAGAAGCGTGGGCTGATGTCAAGGTGTCAGGACACTGGGCTCTTTGTTGGAGCCTGCAAAGAATCCACTGGAAGTTCACGCAGGCGTTTGGAATGTTCCAGTCCTTTCCCAGCACATGAGTAAGGTCTTCATGTCCCTTCTGGCTGCCTGTGTGGGCTCTAAGGAGCTAGTCCTTGAGTACGGAGCCCACAGCAGAACCTTGGTCCCTCTCACACTTGCAGTCTCAGCAGCTTTCCGTTTGACAAATGATTGAGGATCCAGTCCTATCTTAATGCAGAGTTAAGGTCTACAACTCAGTCATATCTACAAAGGCCTTTTTATCCCTTGGCATCACCTAATCACAGACTCAGGCAATCAGAGTATGACTCTCATTGGAGGGTCAATCTCCTGCCTAGAAAATGTTCATTGTTTTTACAGAAAAAAAATAAAAGCCCAAATTGTATAAAAACAAAAACTGATCATTAGCTTTGATGAACTCTTACAAAGCAGTATACTACTGGTCATGTGGTTCACCTGTAACCTGGTTTTCAAATAAAATCAGCTCAACCCTTACACCTTAGCATAGTATATTTTTATTATGGAGTCATAAATGGTTTAGAAATCACACGTAAATATTTAGCAGGGATCAAACTAGACAACTAATTTATTGCTAAATGGTCTCAGCTTCAGGGAGTGAGAATTCTTAGGGGCAAATTGTCACATTTCGGCAGGGTGATTTGGCAGCATATAGGGGAAGCCTAAAATAGGCATGTTCTTTGACACATAAATTGCCCTTCTAAGAATTTCTCTTAAAGAAATAATAATGGAAATGGCTTAAACTTTCATTACAAAGATCTTCCAGACAGCATAACATTTGACAGTGAAAGATTAATGCTGTCTAAATATCCAATAAGAGAATGGTTAAATAAATTATGCGTCATTCACACAATGAAGTGAGATTTAGGAGTCAGAGGGGACCTGTGTCTCCAAGAGTGTTGAGCCTAGGCAATGACAGATCTGAGTTTCTCCATGGCTGATGAATTGGGGGATCCAAGCCAAGTCCTCAGGGGTCTAGCAGCTAGCAGAGAACACCATTGCTCCTGCGTATGACACAGATTTGTTGAAAGACTTTAGGCTACAAGAGGTTTCCAGGACCTGAGAGCAGCGCAAGCAACATACCCAAGATTCCCGAATAGCTAGACTACGTAAGAGCACATGCTTGGCATTCCTGCACAGATCCAACACTGAGAAGCAGGCAGGTAAAAGAGGGAATCCATGCAAATTCTCTTCCAGATGTGAACATAGGGAAGGTGAAAATCATGAACGGACTAGAATTTGTTCTTGCTACCAGCTGACAAAAAGAAACAGAAATTGACTGACAGGTAAAGATCACATTTCTTGCTTGGGATGTGTATGTTTGAGCACAAAAGGCTCCTGGGTTGGAGGATTGATTCAGAGCCTGTATCAGTGTTTGGAGTATTGGTGTTACTGGGTGAAACTTTCCCCTTAATATCCTCAAGGGAGAGAATTCAGCTAAGGCATAGTTGGTTGAAGCAGAAGTTTATTTAGTAATATAAAATAAAGCAAAGGAAAGCAAATAGTCTGTGAGAGAAAAAGAGAGAAAATAGATATATCTCTCTTCTCTTTTCTCTGTCTCTGTCTCTGTCTCTCTGTCTGTCTGTCTGTCTCAGGTAGCAGCTGATTGGTCTTTGTTGTGGATATCATGAAGTGATAGCATAGTCATAAGGGTAAGGTGATCGTGTTTTGCCTCCCATATCATGGTGGGCTAGATCTTCCTTTTAGAGTCTTTCTTTCCATGGTCCTCTTGAAAAGTCCACAAAGGGAAGAGGGGTTAAAAATTGCAAAGACTGCTATAATGAAGCCATAATCTTTTGGGATACAGAACTTTCACGGGTGCACACACACCTGTAAAAGTGTCCCAGTGCCCTAGTTTCTGACATAGGAAGAAGCGCATAACTCCAGCTCCACATGTGTCAAAGCACCAAGGGGCACCCTGGCCACAAAGAGCAACAGCCACTGAGACACAGCTGTAGTTCCCCTTGTTCTTCTCGTGTCTGATTTCCTCCCTACCCAGCCTCAGCAGAGTTTAGTGTAAGGCTAGCAGACTGCTGTGGATGAGTTACTGAAGTGGATATTGAGTTCCTGAACCCATCATGACCACTCTAAGGCAAGCAGCTTTTCTCCATGTGCTCCCAACCATGATTTTCTGCCATGCCATAGGTTAAAAAAGCAATGGAGCAATCCGACTTGGATTAACACCTCTGAATCCGTGAGTCCAAAGGAACTCTTCCTCCTTTATGTTTATTATTGGCTCCTTTGTGTGGTAATAGAAATCTGACTGATGCATTGCCTATCTGCCATGTCTACATATGATATGAGTAGACTAAATGTTCTGTAAAGGTGTCTCCCTATAGGGATTTGACCATTCCATGCATAACTTTATTCTATGAGATTTACTGTAATTTCTATTTGTTAGAAAATGGAGCAGTAGCTGGGTGTAGCAGCACATTCCAACATTTGGATGGCCGAAGCAAGGTTTGGGCTTCATTGCAAGATCCTACCTCAAAAATAATAGATAGGTAGATAGATCTATCTATCTATCTATCTATCTATCTATCTATCATAGAGTAGAGCATTTAGGAATCTCTCTCATGTGTAAGAAACACTGTGGCTCTGAATAGATACTTAGTATGATGCAGACACTAAGCAGCTACCATGTCCAGTGGAGTCTCCTGGGAAGTCAGTGGTGTAATTGTGTTCAGCGACCGAAGAACATGCTGTCTGATATCCAGGGTGAATCCTTGAGCTTGTGTGTGGAATCTTCCCCATCTGCACTTGGTTGGGAACGCCACCTTATTGGACTCTGCTTCCCATATTCAGGGTGGCTCATCCCCCTCAGTCTTTGCCAGTGTATCTGGAGACACCCACACAGACACACCCACAAGTGTGCTTGCGTCAATTACTCTTCTCATTGCTGTGACTGATACTTGACAAGAAGTGGCTTTACGGGAAAAGGATTGATTTGGTTTTCAGTTGGAGTGGACACAGTCACAATGTGCTAGCAGGAAGTCGACAGGAAGTGGAGCTGAACTATCAAAACTCTAAGACCACTCTCAGTGACACACTTCCTTCTAGGAGTTTCATGGGTTCCACAACGATCCAAAACAGGGCCTCCAGCTGGGAACCAAGTGTTCAAATACAGGGGGAGGTAGTTTGTATCCAAATTGCATCATTACTGTGTTAACTTTCTAATTGTATCAACTCTAAACTCAAGTTAGTTCATTCTTCCATTTATTTTATTATTATTATTATTATTATTATTTTTTACTTCTCAGTTTCATTCACTTCTGCCCTGCTGTCTACTGCAGCCTTCTTTCTACATGCTTTAAATTTAGTGTTCTCCTTTCCCTCCTGGTTTCTTAAGGTAGACGTTTAGCTTCCTGATTTAAGACCTTATTTTGTTTTAATTATGTATGTTTATAGCTACATTTCCCTGGAAGCACAGTTTCTGCGGCCTGCCATAAGTTTTTAATGCTGTGATTTAATTCTCTTTCAACTAAAAATATTTTCTAATTTCCCATATGATTCCCTTTTTGATCCATTGGTCATTTATGATTGTGTAATTTTCACATATTTATGATTTCCTTCTGTTACTGGTTTTGCATGTAATTCCACAGGAATTGGAAAACATAATATGTATTATTTCAATACTGCTACATTTGTCAAGGCTTGTTTTATGTTTTCATGTATGACCTAGTTGATAAAATGTTGCTGTCAACTTGAGAAGGTGTGCCTTGCCTTAACCGAATGGGATGTCCTGCTAATGCCTGTTATGTCTAGAAAAGTATGCAATATTGCTCGTCTCTATTTCCTTATTATTCTTTGGTCTAATTGGTCTATATGTTATTAAGTGTTTGACACAAAGATGATTATTATATTTTATTTATTATCATTAATTATTATTATTATTATTATACTTAACTACCATTCTCATAAATTCTGTCAGTTGATTCATGCTATTTTGGTTCTTTGGTTTGGATACATATTTATAATTACTATATCTTTCTGATAACACAAAACAAATTGCTTTCTTTGAACAATTTTAACATACTTTTTTTGAACATGGGTGTGGTATGTTTGCATGTGTGCATGCTTGGAATATGTACCTGGAAATGCATGCACATACATGCATATGTACGGGGAACTTAGCTTTTGAACACAGAAGTTGCCAGGTTGGCTAGTCTAAAAGCCAGATTGCTCCAAGAATCCCAGCTCTGCTTCCTGCACACGGTGATTACAGAACATCTTCTGTGTCCAGCAGCGTTTGGTGCTGGGGATCTGAACTTGAGTCCTCACACTTGACAGCAAGCACCTTACCCATGAAATCAGGTCTCCAGCCTCGTGCGACAGTTTTTAAAGCGCACTTTCTTTGTTTTGGGTGTAGTTGGAAACACACTGACATTTTTTTTCATTGCTGCTTTTTCTTATTAATTCTGTCTGCTTATAATGAATCTAAAATTCTGAGCTAGGCATGATGATGCATGCTTGTAATCCCAGCATTTAGGCACCTGAAACAGGGTATCTGAAACTCTGCAGTCAGCCCAAGCTCCATAGCACACCATATCTCAGGAAGAATAAAAAGTTATTTTTATATAAAGTGTATCTGTTGAGTAGCTTAGATCATGGGTTTTATCTCTTTTGCCATTCCCTACATTTTACTCAACAGTTTAATTTTTTATTCACTTAGTGCAATCATTAAAGTCCTGCCATTTTTTTCTACCTGTTGTCCTAAGTATTTCTCCCTATCATTTATTACTCTGATGGCATGCTTTTCTGTGCATTTTAACTTTTTTCTCTGTAATTGCTCAGAACATTAGAGCTAGAACATAGAACAACCTGCTTAGTTAATAGGAACTCATTTCCAGTAGACTATGTCCAGTGCATTCCATTTCCTTGTCTTCAATTGTGCTAGAACAGCCACATGAATTATCTGTAAACCTCGTCACCTATCAGCCAGCCTGTAAGTGTTGTTGCGTGCTCTGAACATTCACATCATCCTTTATGTAGACCCACGTTGCCGGTTTCTTTCAGCCATGCTTTTCCATTTTGTGTGTGGATTCAAGTACCTGCCTGGCCAGGCACGTTCATTACAGCCCAGTGACTCTTTTTCCCGTTTCTTATAGAGCAGGAATTTGCTAGCCCTGCATTCTCACTTCTATGCATCAGATCATGACTTTCTGCTCCTTCTCCCTCTCTTCTCGTCTCGGAACTCCAGCGAACACACGCTGGCCCATTCCTCTCCATGGCACAAGTCCCTGTAGCTCTGTTCATTTTGAGTCCTCGCTCTCTCTTTCCCTTAGGCTGTGGAATCTCTATGGACATAATCGAAAATTTGCTGGTTGTTTTTATTCTGATAGTTCAAATATTCCCTGCTGAGCTCCTCTCACGGGTGTCTTCGCTCCACCTTCTATAGTTCCCGAGTACAGGTCTCGCTAAGTCTCTCTGTGTGAGCATGTATGGATGTGTGTCTGTCTATGCCCACATATGCATTTGTGTTTCCTTTGCTGGCATTTTCTAGTTATTAAGATGTAATTGTCCTTCTCCTTCTCAATTATTTATAGAAAGTATCTCTCAGTTCTGTGAACATCGTTCTTACTAATTTAGAGGCTTTGTCTCATCCCAATGACATCTAGGACTCCTCCAGAACCACCCCTTTGTTTGTTTTATTTCTGCACATAGCTACTAGGGTTTTTGTTTATTTCTGGGTCTTGCAGATTTCTAAAAACTGCAAATTTAGGTAATATAATGTGATAACTCTAGAAATAAGATTATCACCCGCACTGGGGTTTAACTTTTGCTGAGAAGTTGTTTTGTTTTCCTGGACTTCCCTGGACTAACTCTGTAAGGTCTTTATTCCTTTTTTAATGAGCAGCCATTGAAATCTGCCTGATTAGTACAATGCTCAGAAAATGTTGCCCAGAGCATTTCTTTAGTGGTTTGAATGAGTAAGCCATTCACCTTGTGCTAATGATCTCTGCCCAGGTATGTTGTTCTCGTGTGGCCTGGCCTGTGTACAACATATATACACCAACTAAAGTTTTTAACGAAAAAGAGGGGGAAAACTGCTTTGTCATACACATTCCGGTAGTCTAGGATCTCAAGACCAGTCTGGGTTAGAGAAGGTCATCCTTCCTGGACACACACATACCTCCGCCCTGTCTTCTGCATTACCTCCGGAACCTTCAGAGTAAAAGAAAACTTTCCAAAGCCGCATTTTCAAAGCTGCATAAGAAATTGTGTTCCTTAAATTTGCTTTTTAAATTTCTGGCCTGGCTTTTGTTCGTGACAACTGCAGTACAGCTGCTGACAGAGGTGACACCCAAACAATGCTACTGATTTTTTTTAACACACTGCAGTCAAGTCATAACTGCCTTGTGAATAAGAACAAAGCCTAGCCAAATAGTGACCAAGTTATAGAGCAAGGTCAAGCCCAGTCTATCTCCTCCAGTGGCTTTAAAGTTATTAGTCTTCTAAAGTGGGAGGATGAATGGGGCTCGGTACAGTGGAGAAGATGCACACCTTATGCTTCTTATTATAGGTCTGCGGGTTCTGTTGATTCGACAGGACTAAAGGGAAGGAACCATTTCTGTAAGTTCTCCATTGTTCTTCCTGCTTTCATAGAGGTGT
This sequence comes from Bramus lutescens, assembly GCA_001685075.1. Taxonomy (NCBI): domain Eukaryota; kingdom Metazoa; phylum Chordata; class Mammalia; order Rodentia; family Cricetidae; genus Bramus; species Bramus lutescens. Next base: position 232,479 of record LOEQ01000990.1, on the reverse strand, counting down.
GTACTGTGTGAGTCCGTTCATCATCATCCCAGATAGCCACTCCCACGTCTCGCTGCATCCAGTGGCTTTCTGTTTTAAGGCTGTCTGGGGTTTGCTTTAACCATGCACAGACATGGAAATGATGTCACAACGGAAGACCTGGAGCATGAAAAGAAGGCAGGCTATTCCACTGAGTAGGACATTAGTCAGGGGGCAGAGCGGGTAAGGGAAGCACAGGGCATTCATCTCCACTATGAACTCCAAAGAAAGAAAATGGTTAGGCAGGGCAAGGAAGCCAGGATCAGCTGGCGGGGGTAATTCCAGAGTTCTTTAGTACCCCAATTTTCCTAGTTTCTGGTGCTAGGGACCTAGAGCAGGAGCAGAACAACATAGAATATGATGGGCTTATGAAACAGGTGATCTAGGGCATGGACTATGGGTCTGTTGATTGGTTTACATTGAGAACGTATTGTTTTCAAGTGAATGACTTTCTGTTTCTAGAAACCTGCCAGCCCTGGGAGGATCAGCAAGTCTCTGGTGTATCCAAGTATGAAAACGTCATGATTAAAATGTCATGTCTACTATACTGCATTATCCGTGTCATTTTTGAGAAATACAAGTAGACACCTAACCCTAGACATGTCCCATAGCACCTCTTGGGTCCCAGGCCATCCCCAGTGAGTAGCCAGGGCACAGGGCACAGGTCTTTTTGGTCTGAGTCCCCTGGTTTGTTTCTTCTCCTGCACAATTCTCCCCTCTACTGTCTCTGGAGCATCACTCTTCTGTCATCCCAGCTCTTCCTCCCGGCTGAGCTTTCACAGCATCCAGGGGTGAGGAGCATCATCTGAAATCTTGCCATTTGTGTCCTGTCAGGTCTCTCTAATGTAACTTAAATATCCCTGTCCATTCTTTAATTCCCTCAATTGCCAGCTTTTGATTTTCTTATTAATTCTGTCCTCTATTGATTTATGTCGCCTCTGTTTGTTGCTGCTGTTGTTCATTTGGCTTGGTCAATCCTGTCTTCTCACTGGTATTCGTAAGTACATACGGGTCTTCAGTTAGAAAGCTCATCTTCAGCCAAGAAGCAATATTTGTATCCATACTGGGAATTAAAAGGAAAGAAGGAAATGGACATCTCCATTCAGTAGCAAAAGGAACCGGATGATTTATCTTTCGATTTCAAAATCTTAACAAAAATAAAGGTTTTTTTCTCCCACTGAAAAAGTCACATAATTAAAAAAATAAAAAATCAGTCCAGGAAATGCAGTCGACATCTGGCTCTGCCCACCGTGAAGAAAGTTAGCCAAGTAAAATCCACACAGAAGAGAAGAGGGGAAGGGAAGAACTGTAGGTGTCAGGTGAGAAAGAACTAACAGGTGGCAGATGTGGGGGGTTCCCTGTTTCCACACCTGTGCAGACCGTGAAGATGTACCCGTCTCTAAGGAGACACCATGCCAGAACTGGAAGAATCCACGCAAGCTCTTGTTTCCTTCCCAACAAGAAACAAAGATACGTTGGTACCAATCCTGTAATTCTGAGCCTACTTCAGCAACGATGAACATGAACGACGTTCACAAAAGAAAGCATGTGACAGAGGGGGTCATTGATGGATATGGTAGACTGAAAAGCCCAGCTGAATCCCTTAATATTTAAAGTGAATAAAGATGTTGCTTTGGCACCATGGCTACACTTGGGGATTTTTCTTCATTCTGCTTCTTACAGCATATGAGGGCTGCTGGTTTGTGGTTCTGATGGAGGGCAAGGAATAGATTCTGTGTTGAGGCGTAAAGGCTGCATGAACACTGTACGGAATTGCCAGCCTGGGTTAAAATTCTATGCCATGCTCTTTAAGCCTGGGACTTTTAGGTTTGATTAAAAAGATCACAGAGAATGAATTGCTTAGAACCCTTCCTGAGGGGTTTCCTGGCTTTAGAGACCTCATTGATGAAACAAGAAAGATTAACTACACTCCTTTTCTGATATGTGGACTGGCTGACTTTGTATAAGTGATGAGGCCTGGATTTGTTTACATAGATCAGTGATTAGATTTCTTGAATGGAGACAGCTGAAGAATGATAGGTACACACTATGCAATGAATCTAACATAGTGTGCTTCTCTATACATAGTATTTTATGAGAATAAAACATACCTATCATGGATGTTTGGAGATACAATGGGACAAAATATGGGAAGCATCAAATAATCTTTATGACTAAGACAAGGTAAAATTTGTAATATTTGAACTTCGAATGAGATTACTACATTTACTATAACTATGTTTTGCATATCATGGTAAAATAGAAAATAAATATTTGCTACATGTGAGCCCCTGTGACGATCATTGGTATCACTTCTGCCCATTCCCTGTGCAGAGCAGAGGAGGTTTCCAGAGATGGGGATGTGAGCGTGATTACTTTAGAGGCGGCACAGGATAAAGTCTATCTGAACGGATAACTTTAAGTAGCAGAGAACCATTCTCGTCTGTGACTCACTACATCTGATCCTGCCCCCGTCGTCATGGGCTTGGATTCTGAGGACACATCCTTCTTTTAAGAGGCACCAGTATGCCCTACCCAGCTAAGAAGACTACAGACTTAAGAGGACCCCTTCACAAGGCTGGCAGTCGCTGGTGCATCATTCATTCATGAGCAATGGACTCAGGTACTAGAAGTGCCGTGCCAGCTCCGGCAGTGCCAGATTTCATAGCCATCTTCTGTGCTTTCTACTCCACCTTCTTTTTTGTCATCCCAAAGGAGTTTTGATCTTTCACTATCTTATTAGAGACATATTTTATACCACTTCCGGAGACAAAATAATTGTGAATATTCTACCCCCTCCTATATACGATTCACCGTGAATTCTAATCACTTGTGATTAGATTCTGTATATTCCTACCTAATATTGTGGATATAATCCCAAAGCATTTGAAGGACCTTCCCCTAAGTCTGCATGTGGTCATCAGAAGGGATATCAGACTCTCGGAAGAGCCAAGGGAAAGTGTAAGTTGATCCTCTCTAACCAACATTGTTCTCAGTTGCCACTATGAAAGCTTTGGGTGCGGCCTGAAACTGAGTAAAAAGTTGATTTATCGCACAGCTTATGAAAATAAATAAATAAATGGTGGAACATTTCAAGAGCCTCCTTTGCTGGGTAAAGGCAAGTGCATTTTTCCATAGGGACATGAATCTTGAATTAAATGGGTTTCTGCAGGGAGACACATCCAGGTTTCATCTACTATAAAATGACTCTAGGCTGTATATTCACAATTACTGATTGTTTAAAAATTCCTTTTAAAAATTTTAATCTAATCTAAATGTTTCTATCACAAATATGAAATTTAAGTATAACATTTTAAAGACATTTGCCTAGAAAAACAAAAAAGAAAAATTATTCATAATTCAATTATGGTTCTGATTTAGCATCCTGACATGTCTATTTCCAGAATGCAGGACACTAAATAGGAGTAGGTGAGGTCTTGATATAGCTGAAAGGTATAAATTATAGATACAAGGTGGTTAAAATTCTTCGTTAACTAGGAAGCTTCCTTTGTTTAAATTTTAGCAAACATTTAAATTATGAACACAAAATTCACATCTTTGCATGTTAGTACTGTGTCCTCTAAGTCCCTGAAGCCTAGTTAAAAGGTATTTTAGATGTGGTGCATAATGTTTGGAATGACAAATGCCTGGAATAGAAGCAGATATTCATTAAATACCAAAGTGAGCCAATCAAATCCTATGAGGGGCCTATATCCGAGTTCTAACACTTCCTGGCAGGGATAGAAATATATATGCAAACCTCAGAGGCTGTGCTACCCAGCCATGGATTTCACAAACATCCCTGAAGATCCCAGAGCTGCTGTGGCATGGTTGAGAGCTCCAGAGGCAGCTCAATGACGGGAACAAGATGCTGGCTTGCAGGAACTCCAAGCTAATGTGCTTTATTTAACAGGGACCGCACTTCCACCTTGAGTAAATAATGCCAGTTTTCTTCGACTCTTAGAAAAACCTCCCTAAAGACAATGAACGCCTGGCTCATCCACTGGAGTTCTTAAGAACAAAAACCAAACAAGCTAAAGGAAACTGGGGGATCCAATTCTGTGAACCTTCAAAAGAAAATCTGACGGTTTCACAAACAACGCGGATGCACCATCTTGGGCTAGGGAAGTGCCTTTGCTAGTGGTCCTGTCAAGGCAATCTCCTCAGGTTCCAAATCAGTTTGGAACTAAATAAGCAGATACAACCTGCAGGACTTGTGGGAATATTATTTAAACTTCACAGTGCTTCCTGTAAGGGAGAGAACATGTTATTGCCATTTCTTCTGCTGTTTTCTCATGTGCTTGTTGATAATCCTCAAAACAGATGCAGAAAATTCATCCCACTATGGCATATGAAGAGACGGATTTTTGGAAAATATTAGTAGCTTTCCTAGTGTGAAAGATCTCAGAAGAACCCAAGCCATCCTTGAGCTTGGTCTCTGGCAGAAGAAAGTACAATGGGCTTTGCTCAGTGTGGTCCGGTCCCATTGTTACTGAGGCAAACAGTGATGCTATAGCATTTTTAGATATAATTGGAAAGAAGATTGAGAAATAACTGCAATATTATTATCTCCTACTAACACAGTACATTTACATGTATGATAACATACGTGAGATGGGTACAGTGGTCCCCCTTATCTAGGAGAGACATAGTTAGAGCATTAAAACAAGTAGACATTTCTTTTTCTTTATACTTTTGATGCTAAGACAGATTCTTAGCATAAACATTATGCAACCCCCCTGCGTGTGTGTGTTTGTGTGTGTGTGTGTGTGTGTGCTCGTGTGTATGTGCGCATGTGTGTTTTATTCCCATAGAAGCCAGAAGTGGGCATCAGATCCCTATGAAGCTGGAGTAATGGGTGTTTGTGAGCTGCTGACTGTGGGGCTGCCAACCAAATCCTGGTCCTCTGGAAGACCAGCAGGTAGGTGGTGTAGCCACTCAGCCATCTCATAGCCCAGCATACAACACTTTCCCCTTTTATTTGAGCAGAAAGCTTTGCCCTCTTCACTTCCAAGATTATTTTACAGCTTCTCTCCAGAATATCCAGCTTAGCAGCATCACTATACTGGCGTAAAAGCACAACAATTGTTTAGTTTGCCTTCTACAGTAGGCAGGGCTCCCCTACATCAATCAAGATAATTTCCCACGGATGTGTCCACAGGCCAATCTGATAGAGGTAGTTTTTACAATTGAGATCCGGTCAAACAACTGGTCTATGTCAAGTTGTAGCTAACTAGGATAACAACGGAGCTAATAACCAAGACATTTACTATGTGATTCACTGGAAGGCAAGACATACGGTCTGGATGCACCACTGCTTGGGAAGAACACCACAATATGCCTAGGATTTTATCCTGCTTCTCAGAAGCACATATGCTTTAAAACTATGAATTGCATATTTCTGGAATTTTACAGCGAATATTTCCAGACCATGATTGACCTCAGGTCATTGAAACTTTGTAAAGTTTGCTTTTTCTGAAACAGTCTGCTATTTGGCATCATCATAGCAAACAGAAAGCTCGGGACACTGATAATACAAAGCTCTTGATTCTCAACGTTATCTGTGCGCCTGTTTTCTTCCCCACAGCCTTCTTTATGGGATTTGTGAATGAACTGATGGAACCGGGCCCTCAGATGTGCGGGACAAGCGCCTCCTCACTGAGCCACACCCTCCGCCTTTGCCTTCCTCGTGCATACAAGCAACAAGTGTCTCCCAGTGTCTTTCCTTTTATCCAGTGTTTCCTCTTTGGCTTTCCTTTCAGAAGACACTCTTTCTCCTGCTGTTACCTGGGCCTGCCTTGACAACGGGCAGCGATTGGTCCACACGTGAACCAATGTCTGCCCGCCCACCATAATGTTGCACCATCCTGATAAAGGACTCAACCTCTGAAAATGTGTGCCATCCCAATTAAATAGTTTTCTTCTATAAGGATTGCAGTGGTTACACTGTCTCTTCTCAGATATAGAAGCCCTAAGACAATCACATTCCCAGCCCTTTTGCCCCAGCAGAAAGACCAATGTAAATTATCACCCCACAGTTAGCAAGCAGCTTCTAAAAAGGCATGGGCACCCGCCCCCCCCATGCTCATCACCTTAGTGAGTTGGACATTTTCTGCTTAAATTCAATGTTCAGGAATACTGACATGTACTTGTTATGAACATCTATGTTATGTTGAGACAGAGTCAGTTTTTTTCTGCTTTTTCCCACAGTCCTAAGATGTCTCTGAACCTGGCCTCGCTCACTATTTTGCTTTCGGCATCACCTGGATCCCAGTCTATTTCTTTGCCTTTCTCACCTCAAAGGTTTCCTAATTGAAATGTGGCAAAGCAATTGAAATGTGGTGCTTCAGAGAATTGCTGTCAGACAGCGTGGCCTTCGGTCCAGCCAGTGTCTCGTTAGGAAAGGAGACAATGTTTGCTGCTAGATGCGAGTTGGAAGCAGAAGGAGAAGGGTCATGAGAAGCTGTGTCTAAAGCGATTAAAGGACAAGGGGCAAACGGGGAAATGCATCTTTTTACAACAAAATTTTTGATATAAAATATTCTGATACAAAGTAAAATATGTGCTGCAGATACAGGGATTTGAGGTCATTTGAATCAACATAGTTCAAGGGCTCACTTCAAGAAGGCAGTATGCCTGCATTCTTCCTTGCTGGACTTTTGTTAGAGGTGGAGACAGCCAGGCTAAGCAGTCGGGCACAGGGCAGATGTGTGAGGAGACTCGAATGGCAGTGGGCATCCTGAGCATGACCTCAAGAGCTCTCCCCTCAGCTATCTTCACATGTTTCTTAGTAAGTATTAAATCTAGAAGGGGCTTGTTCTTCACATGCAGGTGTGGTGTGCACCAGAGACGGGGCAGATGCACTGGTTATAGGACCACAGATGTTCCCAGCAACCTGGACCTGGAGCTTAGTCTAACAGGATCCATCTTAACCGTCTTCCTTAGCGAGTTAACATCCAACTTCATAAACCAAGACTGGGAAATGATGTCCTATTAGTACTTTCAGGATCAACCTTAACATTTGGTAAATAGTAGATAAACTATGGAGATGCTTCTTAAAGTATTATCCAGTTTTATGACTCATCCAAAGGGGCCAGGGCTTGGGGAAGGTGGTTTCTCTCAGCTCCGTGCCTTCAGCCACTGCTTCAAGGATGGCAAGGCAAACAGGATGCCACAGCTGGCAAAGGGCAGGAAGCAGCATCCGAGGAAGCTGCAGGAACTAGTGCAGTCTGGACGGAAGATGAGACTTCAGCGTGAGGCAGAGGGTCTGTGTGAACATTCTTACACTTGGGAGATCCCCAGGCTTAGTCTCAGAACCTAGAACTCATGACTTTTATTTCAGAGCAGCTTCCAAATCATTTTATGTCCTAAATTTTCCAAATGCTCACGTGCATGTGTGTGTAAAACCATGTTTCCTTTAGCAGTTCCATATGATTATAGCAATGACAGATTTCATAGCCTCATTTTTAAGTGCACCACACTATCTCACTATCTTCACAAAGCTGCCTAACAACACCCTTTCAGATTGTATCCTGTCATTTAGTAAATTTAAGATTTTATATATAATATATATATGTATGTATGTATTTATATATTCCTAAATGTACATTCATTCCTAAACGTACATTCAAATTCCAAGGACAAAATGTGTCACAGTTTTAACAGCCGCTGTGATACAGGTGACACTCTAGGGAGGTAAGATGTGAACAGTCTTCATTCTGACCCCAGGAAAGCTTGTCCCATCTCTAAGCCAGAGTCCTTGTGTGTACAAACAGACACCTAGCAAAGGGTCTGTTGCAAGAAGAGTGGGGGTGGAGACAAGAGCAGTGGGAAGGCGGAGCCAAGCTGTGTGGTTAGTCAACATTCTCCCTCTCCAGGTGTGGAGGGTGTTAGGGCCCGCCCCCAACCCNCACAAGCCTGAGGGGGTAGGTTCTGGAGACCCAGACCCATCGTCATCTGTGTTCATTGCCAAGTCCTTAGACATCACAGGTGCCATCTTCGTTCCCTGATAACCCTGGTGTTCTGTGTTTGCTCAGCCAGTCACTCTGAATGTGTTTCCCTTTTGAGAAAGCATCTTGGCAGTCTTTTTAGTTTGCTCTTATTTTGATAAACACTGTTCTTTTGTCTGAGTGGGTATTTTAAAAACAGGAAAGGAAACCTAAATTAGTATTATACATTTTAAGGCATGCATTTGTACCCATCATAAAGTTTAATTTATACTTTGGCCAAATAATTTTAACAGTTGCTATAAAATCGGTTATTTAATAATAGCTTTTAGGAGCATGCTGAATGCAGCAGGGGACAGACTTAATAGTCTCATGTCCACAACAAATTTCCAGCTATTCTGCAGCCATCCCACACGCCTTTGACAACGCCACAGACCAGTCAAATTCCTACTGATTGCATTATGTGAATCTCACGCCCAACCAGCCCACCACATGCACGGGTAGCTCTTTATTGAATGCATCTGTTTCCCCAACTACAATTTCTTTGGCTTTCTCAGACCCACATTATAAAAACTAGTTTTATTGTCAATAGAATAATTTCCATAATCATATTCATACCCCTTTCTCGGACATCTGCAATTCAGTTCTGAAACACCAAGAGGAAAATGTGTGCAAATGAAATCTTTTAACATTTACATGTGTGGTAGTAAACAGCAGAGCAGATTTGAAGGGGAGGAAGCCTATTTCAGACATATACCAAGACAGTTAAGAAAATTTAAAATGGGCAATTTGAGGCAGACAATACAAAATAAAATTGCACAAAAGGGTAACTTGCTCTTACTTTGTGAGGACTTGCTTTTGAAAATTATGCCCATTTTCGTAAAAGTATGAATGCGCCTTTAATTGAGTTATGTAAACTTGGCTAATTTTGATTATCTGGGTTTTAAGAAACTAAAATTATTAAATTCAGTTAAGCAGACTACTCAAATGGTCTCATGTATCTCTGCGTCCTCTGTAATGACCAGTTACATCACTTTGCACATGGAGTAGAGGACGGTGTGTGAACAGAGAGATGGGAAGGGCCATTCTTCATGTCCTTGTGGGGCCTGGGGTCTCAGCATGCCAGGCAACCACTCTGCCACGCTGCACCTCCAACCCTCGAAAAACCATTCGGCTATCTTGAGCTTGGATCCTTGGTTTAGCATGTGTGTTGTGGAACCGTGTGGGTCAGTGTGGAACTAGGAGACCCACCAAAGTTAAGAATTCCTGGTCTGAGCGTTTATGGCAAAAGAGTCAACTCTGAAGCAGGAGAGCAGTGGGAAATCTAGGCTGAGGCACAGCTGCAGAATCTGTTCTGGTTGGTTGCTGTTGACATGGATGGGTGGGGTTACCTGTACAAAGACATATATGATTGGCTAAAAGAGTACATTTGACTTTCTCTGATTGGTCCTAAATTAGAGAGGCAGCTGACATTTACTAATCAAGTTCTGGGCCTTGAGAGCTAGGTGTTCAAATTTGTGGGATTTCTCTGGTAGCTTGCCTGGGAGAATAGCAGATTTTCTTCAAACCAGGCCAACTTCATTAATGGGTTACTCTTCAAGATGACTTGAATTCTTTGGTTGGTGCTGTGGGTTTTGGACCTGAGTTCTATTTTTGCAAATGTTCCAAGCCTTATCTGCTTGTATATTTAGTATCTGCAGTACTCAAAAAAGGGACAAGCTGTACAGTCTAATGAACAGGAACAAAAACCAGAGGTGAGAAATTATAATTTTATCCCTTGTGAGAAAAATACAGCTTGGCAAAAATACAGTTATAGGGAATTTACTCTAATTATATCAGAGTTACACAAGCATGAGAACTCTTACAATGAATGTACCACTTGCAACCCAAACATGCGCTCACACTTCCAGTGCCCCAAAGTGGCTCCTCGCAACTCTGGTGGGTCGTTCCTTCCAGCACTGAGCGCTCACTCAATAGCACCCTTCACCCCCAACCATCTCACGTGACAGAGACCACACATGTCTGTCCTCCTGTCCTCTCAAGTTAGTTCTCTCATTTCTGGACAGGCAGACAGTCAATGACTGTCAATGTCATTGTGACCCTCACATACGATGTATCCTGAGATCACACTGCCTTTGTTTACAGGGTTTTGGAGTGGCTAAGAGACTGTCTTTTGATGGATTTACACTTTTAATATTTTAATTTTATCATCATTTGATTTCAGACTGTATCCACAAATATTTAACCCTTCTTGGTATTTTTAATACAATTATGTGCTCCCTAAGTTTCATTTTATAGGCAATTTCCTTCATCGGTTCCCAGTCTCTTGTCCAGCTGTCACTCCGGGCTTTTCCTCTACTGTGATCCTGATAATTCTCGCTGTAATGGTCTGTCCTGTCCCTTTAAGAGACAAACCCTGCCTACTCCCCTCTTCTGCGGGGGCAAGTGGATCTTCATCTGCTTCCAGCCTGCACTCTCTCTCTCTGCCTCCCTATTCCCTCCACCCCACCTGCCCTCCCTCTCTCTTTGGAAGAGGTAGTAGTGGCCTCCTCTCCTCTCCCTCTCCTCTCTCACTTCCTTTCTCTCTCTCCCCCTTCCCTTCCCTTTCATAACCCACTGAATAAACTATATCCAAACCCTCTCTCTGCATGGCATGCCTATCCATCCATCTCTGTCTCTCACCTGCCATGGCTCTGGGGCCTGCTGCCCTGCTGACTCACTGCGGTCTCTCACCCACCGCCTCCCACCCACCTGGGACCCACAGAGGCCTTGGGTAGTGGGACCCAGCTGCCCCTCATGGCCCTGGGAATAGTGCGGTTTTATCTAAACTATTACACTCTATTTATGTTGAATTCCTTTTATTCCAAATTCTGCTTCCTTGATTTTTTTTGGTTTATTCCTTTATTGGGGTGCAGAGTATCTACAGTGATTCCCTTGGATAGAGTAAATTTTTCTGAAACTTTGCATATCTGAATGTGATTTTATCTTGCCATCACACTTTGTTGTGAGAAGGTTAAGAACACAGTTCCCTAAGGACAGCATTTTCTGTCAGGATTTTGAAGGCTGTGCGCCACTGTTTTCTAGACTCCTCATGGTAGGCAGAAGTGTGAAGTGATTCTCTTTCACCATCGATTTTATGGGACAATGGTTCGCTTTTCTGTCTGGGAGTTTTTAATATCTTTATTCTATGAAACATCACAATGACATGTATGATCTGAGGATACTGTCAAATACTGTGTGGGCATTTGTGCACCCATTTGTATGTGGAGACTCTGTGTCCTTTGTGGACATTTTCTTGGTTCATTTCCTTCATTACTTCTTCTCTCTTGTTTACTCCTTTCTTTTCTACCTGTGTATTTCTGTTTTAATAGTCTAATCTTCTTGTCTTTTCATTCCTAATTTTCATCTCCTATTTTTGTTGTTGTTATTATCTTTCTGGGTCAAATAGAATTTATCCATTTCACTTTCTACCCTTTCAACTGAATTGATATTTTTTGATATTGTATTTTTAATTTATAAGTTTTTATTTTAAAGATACTGTATCTGTATATAGTTTCTTTTTTTTCCAGTACTAAAGGACAGTCATTTTCCCACAAATATTGATACTCACTACTGTGTCAAACAAGTGCAAAGGAGGAAATGTGAGGCATTATGGGATGGATATGTTCTACAAACGGGCCATGCTTGTCAGCTGTCCTCGGCTACTGGATGGTTTTGTGAAGGATATACCTCAGTCTCAGAATCAAGATCTTTGCTCCAGGGCTGGTTGGATAAATCAAGAATGACCCTTGCCTACCCAAAGTGCTGTATCCTGTGACATCAGCTGGGCCCTGCCCAGCTTAGTTGTCCATGCTTAGAGGGAAGTGTAGAGCCGGGTGGTGGTAGCGCATGCCCTTAATCCCAGCACTTGGGAGGCAGAGGCAGGCAGATCTCTGTTAATTCAAGGAAGCCAGGACAAGCACCAAAACTACATAGAAAAACCCTCTCTTGAAAAAGAAAAAGAAAAAGAAATGGCAAGTAGAAAAATTAAAGCTGCAAAAGAAAAGAGAGAGACACAAGATAGAGTTGGGGGGCAACACAGTGAATACCGAATCTGCCTATTCATGTTTATTTCTAACAGGCTTTACAAACCTAATCCAAAAAGGGGGGGACAAAAGATAAAAAGGAAAAAACAAAATAATTACCTTCTCAGTACCTAAAACATTAAGTAGCCTAGGTCAAAACATCCTGTTAGTAGCAACACCCTAGATCAAACCTCCTGTCAATAACCTGGAAGTAGTGAGAATAGCTCTGAACTCTCTGACCTTTGGTTGAGGTGAACTGAGTTTACACCTGTAGGTTCCCACACTACAGGGTTAAAGGTTAGTGCCTAATGTTCTGGAAGCTAGATGGGGAAGGGGCTGAGTGCTTCAGCATCCATTTCTGCTGTCTGTTCAGCCTATTTTCTAGATAATATAAATAGGTATGCCTGGTTCCCTCACAAATGTGGACAACATCTTCATACTTTTGCCGGGACTTGACCAGTAGTCTCCAATGGAGGTGACGTTCTAGCTTACCTCAGTGCCATAGAAAATGATGATTTGGGGAAGTAGGCGATTTATTTCATGTTAAACATTCCCCATCAACACAATTACCTAAAGCATATTTTGACCCCCGATTCCTGGATTCCAGTGACTTCTAAGGTACTTCCTGATTCTGTCAAATGCTAGCCGAGGACCCATGACCCTGCACTCCCATGACCCTGCGCTACACTTGGTTACCACCCATTCTGTGCTGTCTCCTTGTTCCCTCTTTCGTTGCTAATGCCAGCTCTGCTGGTCTTGTGGATCAATTACCCTTTTCTGCCCTGTATCTACTGTGAATATTTGGAAGTTGAGCAAGGAGTGGGGATAAAGGTGTGGATTCGGTGTGCTCGAAAACCTTGGCGAGTTATTTGTCTTTTCTGTTTTCAGCATCTTTTGCAATAAAAAGGGAATGAAGCAGAGCCTCCTGGCTGACTCACCAGACTGTTTTAGAGACCTTAGGGCCAAAGCCTGGATCTTGGAAGCTAACAAGCTCAGCTCAGCTACTCATCCACAGCATGCCATTAAAAAGAAAAGGGATAGTAACAATCGGCGGAAGAAAAGTTTCTCAAGGTGGCTACATTGGGAAGAGGAAGAAAAAAGGAGAGCCCCAGTCCTCCTTTGAGATGCTGACCTGATGTGTGTGTTAGAGAAGTCAGGAAGCATACACAGCCAAGCAGCCGCGGTCAAGGTGTGGTCCGCCCTCACTAACCGGGCATTCTTGGCTCCAATCTTTCCTGTGAGGTGCTGACAGGTCCCTCCCGGGCTGTCCTTTCCCTCCCTCAGCATTAGATTCCTTGCCAATTCCAATCTCACAAGCAGCATCCTTTCAGTAGTGTGCTAACTGATATGGGGAGGCAAGTCTCTTCTCACAGTACCTTTTCCCTGCCAGGGCGGGTACAGGGCTACTTTTAAGATGCAAAAATTATCTGGTGCTTTGCAGTCCAAGTGGCGGATACCTCATCCCAAATCCTTAACTCAGAAAGGCTCCAAAACATGAGATTTCCGGTGTGCTGACGTGCTGGTTGAAAAGCACTGGCTGGGTTTTTAGAACAGCACGCTCAGCTGCTGAAGTGTACACAAACATTCCCAAATGGGGAAAGCAGAAGTCTAAACAGTTCCCATCCCAGGCACTTTAGAAAAAGGATACTTAGCCTACATGCAAAGTGTTTCATTTATATTACGTTTATTCATGTTATTTACTTTTCTTTCTAAAGGTCTAACCTAGGGCTTTACACATGGCAGACGAACACTCCCCCACCAAGCCTACTGCCATTTGCCTTTTCTCTTTAAATCTTTAAACCTTGAGATGTTCTCATTGAGTTACTTACTGTGCTGGCCTTGAACAGACTCTGTTACCCAGGCAGGCTTTCCGTTTGAATTTGTGAATTACAACCCCACGCCTTAGCCTTTCAGGTAGCCCAGATTACGGGCTCACTCTTTCGATTTTGAATGCTTTTGATTCTGATGTAATTCAACAACTCTGCCGTATTGATAAACAGTTTAACCTAATTGGTTTGGGGAGCTTTCTGGTGGCTTATCTCAATGATCAACCCTTTGAATTGATAGCTAGCTAAGGAAGCTCTGAGATACCACTGTGGGTGAGTCTGTGAGGGTGTTTCCAGAGAAGTTGACTGAGCAGGGAGGAAGACCCACCCTGAATGCGGGCAGCAATTATTCCAAGGGCTGAAGTAAAAGGGGAAAGAAGAAATCCTACAGAATACTGCTATGACCCCCTTCTCTGCTTCCCGTCTAACAAGATGAGATCAGCTAGCTTCCTTGCCATCACAGGCTGAGTGTTCTGAAACTGGACAGCAAGGAAGCAGCCCCTTTCTGAAGCTGGTACTGGGCAGGGGTTTGCCTTGGAGGTAAGAGAAGTGACTGATTCCAGGCTTCTTTGTCCCAAGGTCAAGAAGCCACAGTAGAGCCATTGGAGCACACAGAAAGTACGCAGATTGTAAGTGCTGGGCTCCATTCTGGTTGCTGATGAGATGTTGACAAAAATGCAGGGTTAGCGTGTACGATGGTTTGAATGAGAATTGTCCCTGACCCCAGCAGGCTTATGTATTTGAAAACCTGGTCCCTAGCTAGTGGTGCAATTTTAAGTTTATGGACTCTCTAGGCTGTGGAGCTTTGCTGGAGAAAGTCACTAGAGATGGACTTTCCAGCTTTATATTTTGCCAACCACTTCCTGTTCACTTCCGGCTTGCTGTGTGCAAGTGAGACATGAGACTTGAGCAGTCAGCTACCCAGTCCTGCCACCATGCCTTCTCTGCCTGTTGTTGTGCCTTCCCCACCGTGATGGCTTTGCCCTTTGGAACCGTGAGCCCCGTAAACCATTTCCTCCCTAACTGCTGTTGGTCGTGGTGTCTATCACAGCATCAGAAAAGCAATTAATACAGACAGATCCAAGACCCAGGCTTTCAGGGCACCGTCAGTTTGTAATTCTTCTAATCCCGGTGAAGAAGTGAGCATGGTGGTACATGTCTATATTCCTTGCACTTCGAGAGGCTGAGACAGGAGAATTTGGAGTTCAGAGTCACCCTGGGCCAAAGAGTAAGTTCAAAGCTAGTCTGAGTTACACAATAAGGGACTGTCCCAAAAAGAAATTGAAAAATCTATGTCAACCTACAAGTAAGAAGAAAACCTCAGTCCTGTCAATTGAATCAAGATTTCAAGCTATCAGATAAGATTACCTGGGAGGACATCACGGATGTAAGTGACAACGTTAGCACCAAGTGCTCTTTCTTAAAGCTAAGTTCTCATTTTATCTTGGCTGTCCCCTGGGGGCTCATCACTGTGACAGAGACAGAGCAAATACTTCAGCCCTCCCCTCCCGCCTGAGCTGAGCGGCTCACACTGAAAAACCACATAGGTAGTCTTGGGGCTGATAATCTATTGTTTGTTCTCCACTTCTCCCATTTTTAGCTTTTTCCCTTTATCTCATCAATTAGCAAGCACCATGAAATATTACTCTATGAGGAAGCCTGGAAGAGGACACAGAGAAGGGGTGGCCTCTTGCCTTGAAAAGTCACCATCTATTAGAGTTTTGGGACACTGTATACCCTAGGTACCTTGACCTTCTCAAGATCCACCTGCCTCAGCCTCCCGAGTGCCAGGATTCTGGGCATGTGCCAGAATTAAGTCATCATCTTTGGGAGGGAACAATGTTGCATGGTCATATCAGAGTAAGACTCCTCTCCTCCATCCCATCCAAACAGGAATAGTACCATCCCCTGCAAACGTATCTCCTGAAACCATCTGTTCTTTCCATGAAGGTGTCCATCTGCTTTCTCTGTGTTCCTGCTGCATTTCCGTGCCCAGCCCTGTCTGTCTGGTGCTGTGCTGAATCTAGGATGGCCTTTACAGGTGTGAGTGGTGAGGTCACGAAAACCAGGACAGGATGTGGCCGGAGGGAATGGCAACCTGGACAATCCGGCAAATGATCTGTGGTACGAAAAGAGGCGAGGATGGGGAAAGTGGCTAAGGTTCCCCGGGACCCTGAAGCTGTATTCACCCTCCAACCCCGGGCCTGCCAGTTACTGCCAAGTGAGGAACGCCTGTGACCTCATTGCACCACCTGATCTTGATAGCAACGTTCCTGTAGCTGTTTAGGCCCTGGTGACTTTATCTTTAAAAGGGCACCTTGGCCTTCTGTTTTAATGCTGCAACACAGTGCCCTCTACCCATAGGGAAAAGTCAGTCAACAATACCTTAAAAGCAAATGGGGCTGGAGGGATGATTCAGCTGATAAAGCCCTGGCCTTGCAATGGGAGGGTCTAAGTTTGATCCCAGCACTCACATACAAAGCCAGGCATAGAGGTATGGGCGTGTAATCCCCAAACTGGAGAGGCAGAGACAGGAGGATCTCAGGGGGTCACTGGCTAGCCAGAATAGCCTAATTGTTGAGCTCCAGACTGACAGGAAACCCTCACTCAGAAGAGGTGGGCAGCATTCCTGTGGAGGACACTTCAGGCTGTCCTCCAGCTTGCATGCACACACATGTTACACCCCTCATCTATACAAACATGAATGCCCACACATATATAGAAATAAATCTATACTGAAATAGATTTGGGTGTCTCATCCTAATGGTGTTGCCGGTGTAGAAATCACCACTTCAGACCGCAACATTGGGACCCCTGAAAATGTCCAAGATGAAGAAAAAGTCCAGATGACATTTCCTTTGATGCTCCCATTGAACCACTTTCTCACACTCTACTGCAAAGACAGCCTTCTTACAGATCACAGGACCCGGGACACATTATTGCCATAATTTAATCTGGAGTACGAATGACATTGTTAGCATGGTGTTCCTTAATAGCATTAGTCAAGCTGAGCTTTAAGGAACATACCTATCGACTTCAAAGGGTTTGTTTTAAACAAAGTGAAATAAAAAGGAAATAAGGTTCCTGGGGAACTCGATAGAGGACCACAGCTTCCAGCCCGAATTCTGGATAATCTGACCAACCTCCCAAGCGTGTTCTGAGAAGAACAGTTGTCTCATGCAAAAGTGCAGGAACTAATCTAAAACATGCTAGTTCAAAGCCTATAGGCAAGGAGAGGGACACAAAGGCGGGCGCTCGCTCCTTTAATGAACCCCTACGCTGAGACTCGCTGCTGCTGGATGAGCTGCTGCAGGAGCCTTTGAACTGACTGGGAGTCAAACAGCGAAATGTCATTTCACACTCTGGGAGTGAGCCAGCGGATTTCTCAAAACTTCCCAGCTCCAAAAAAGTTTGCAGAAAGCATTTTCTTCTAGGACTTCTTGGAATTGGAACAAAGGAAGTGAAGTCTGGTGATGGCGATCGAGCACCCCTATGGCAATCTTTTCACTTTTCCAAGACATGACGAACCATTCCTGAAATGCGCGGCTGGTTGAGTGTGGGCAGGTGGCCCGCCCCTGCTCCTGTGATGCGGCTGCTGCTACTGTTCAGTCACATGTCCTGCCCACAGAGGTGGTTGATTTCCCTAGTTCAAGATGCAGGGGTAGAAGGAGAGTGTGACCTTTGTCCACAGAGGGTTTGCAGGTATAAAGGCAGCCTACTGTCCCTTCTGCACTAAGCCCAAGTCACCAGGAGCCCCTAGCACCTACACAGACATCCTTGAAAGGAGATGGGAGATCAGATGGAGTCAGTGACTACCTGGAAGGTCACTATCATCTGTAGGAGCACAGACTCAGATATAGATGTAAAGTCACACTTTCTAGAATGAGGAGATTATTTTGAAGGTCTACTTGTTCCTGATTTCATAACCAAGAGGGACATTTTTAAAAGCTATCAATCTACCCAACCATTTTACCTTAACATATATATATATATATAGTTATATGTATGCATATATATACACATATAGATACACATAAGGTGTAGAAGTTTCTTCTGTTCATGTGTTGCTTTCATTGGCTAATGAATAAAGAAACTATCTTGGCCTTTTGATAGGGTAGAACTTAGGTAGGTGGGGAAAACAGAACTGAATGCTGGGAGGAAGAAGGGCAGAGTCAGAGAAGCCATNGCCTTTTGATAGGGTAGAACTTAGGTAGGTGGGGAAAACAGAACTGAATGCTGGGAGGAAGAAGGGCAGAGTCAGAGAAGCCATGGATTCTCTGTCTGAGAGAGACGCTGGTTAAAATCTTTCCCAGTAAGCCACTGCCACGTGGCAATATACAGATTAATAGAAATGGGTTAAATCAAGATGTGAGACTTAACCAATAAGAGGCTAGAGATAATGGGCTAAGCAGTGATTTAATTTATACAGTTTCTGTGTGGTTATTTCGGGGCCAAGCTAGCCAGGTGGCGGGATGAACAAGCAGGCCTCTCCCTACAACACATATATTTGCCCTATTGCAAATGAGAAGCTCCTGTCCCATCTGAAAAAAATTAAACAGAAGATCTTATCTTAGGTCATTTTGTTTCTATAATAACACATCTGAAATGGAATACTTTATAAAGGAAAGAGCTTATTGGTCTTGCCATTGTGGAGGCTGATGGGCATGACATGCTGATGTGGATGGTTATGTGTTACTTTTATTGGTTGATGAATAAAGCTGCTCTGGCCTATGGCAGGGCAGACTATAGCTAAATGGAAAATCCAAGCAGAGATACAGGGAGAAAGAAGGCAGAGTCAAGGGAGATGCCAGAAGTCTCTGGAGGAGGAAGATTCCCGAACATCATCACTAAGCCATGGGCCAGCTGGCGATACACAGATTAATATAAATGGGTTCATTTAAATGTAAGAGCTAGTCAGTAATAAGCCTGAGCCAAATGATTATAATTAATATCAAGCTTCTGAGTGATAATTTTATAAGTGGCTACAGGACCAGGCAGGATGTAGAATAGCCTCCAGCTACACACTGCTGCTGGCCTGGCCCAGTGTCTGACTCCATCATTTGGGAGTAAAAGAACAGCCATGTCCTAAGAGGGGATAGGAGACCAGAAGGCTCAAAGTTTAATGCCTTCATGTCAGGTTCCACACAGATCACTAGCAATGATGTACCTGAAATTAGCATGGGCCCTTTATATCTCATTTAATAGTCAGCACTTGAAATCAGTGTGATGATGCTCATTTTCCAGAAGGAACCTTCAATACAGAGGTTATGTGTCTTGCCCAGTATTATAAGTTTAACAGTGTAAAAGTCAACATTTTTAAAAAATATGCAAATTCACTATCCCAGTTTTTAAGTGGTTTAATTTGTACTTATGGGCAAAGCAAAGAGATAAAACTCTTGGCCTGTCTGAAGAGTCCATTTAGCTCTTTACAGATTTAGAAAGAATGACTTTGAACTCCACCTGAATGGGCTTTGCCTTTTTGTCAAAGACACGTTCTGACGGTGGTAGGATAGGAACCCACACAAAATAAGCCAGGTGAGACCAGGCTTTCCATGAAGAAAGCTGAGATGGCCTGTTTTTTTCTGGTCTTGTGAAAAGCCCATAATATTGAAGAGTCCAAGAATAAGAATATAAAAATGTCGATTCCAGAAATATGAATGTAAAAATAAAGACAAAGTTGTAAGCCTAGGAGAATTAGAGCAGACTCACAGCAGGGTTCTCAGCAGCTGAAGGATTAACTAGTAACAGTGGGTTACTTTGACAAGTAGCTGTATTTGCGAGGCTGAGGCGGCCCTCTGCAGACCAAGGATCAGCTTTTAGGCAACTCCCCTGGCCACTCATGACCAGCAATTCATGTGAGCCGAGTAAACTTTTAAATGATGGGGTGTACTTGACTTTTGACCTTTTGGTTTTATATTGGCCCATGCCCTTCCCTGATATGCAAAAGTGGTAATGTCAAGAGAAAGTAGAGCTTTGGGAAACACCATCAGCGGGTACCAGAGAGAAACAATGGACTAAACACCAATACCAGTTTAACTGAAAACTCTGTTAAGGAAAATTGCAAAGAAGGGCAATTTGTATCTGAGTTTTACCTTGAGATTGTAAAAATTCTTTTGTTATTGTCTAATGCTTCTTAATATAAAAAGGGAGGTTCATAAGTTGTCCTTTGCCACAGCCTTACAAATCCATCTCTGGCTGTGGTCTCAGCTCGCTGATAAGCTTTCTGCACCCCATGGAGATTTATGTTTTTAGTTTATTAATTTTTTCCTGGAATAAAGTTTGCTTCTGGTTTACTAGACTTTGGTGGTCTGTCCCCATCTTTGCACAACCCCTGTGGACCCAACAGTATCTCTCTCATTTCCATCCCATTCTCTTTGGCACCATGCAAACACATTCACTACGGGATGCTACATGTCCCCTCTGCCTGATGGTGCTCTCTTTGAAGAGCTTCACCTTCATTAGGACAGTAAAGAGTGTGGAAGTGTTCTCCAACTGTCATGTTTATAGAAGCGGCCATCAACATGACTAGGTTAGACAAGGGCCATCAGAATGAGCCCTGCGATTTAATGCCATTGACTGTGGTTTTTCAGTGCTGGCAATGAGCCCAGGGTGTTGCTAGGTAAACAGCATCCACGAAGCCACATCCCCAGCGCAGCAAAAGTGGTTTTCTAAGAAGGGAAGACACATACATGTGTGTCCTTCTTTGCCTCGTGCCTAGGGACTTGCCAGCAAGCATCTCATCACCAGATGTGAACCTTGATCTCATTCCTCAGAAACAGCCACCGCCATAGACTCCTTTTCAACGGCCTGATCTGAGGGAATAAGACCACATTCCTAAGGAGATTGCCGCTGTGGAATGCAGTACCTGTTGGGTGAAGTACTCTGCTCAGTCTCTTCATATCTGAAGATCGATGGGGGTTGAGGGTACAGCTGGGAGGTATGGCACTTGCCAAGCATTGGTGCGGCCCTGGGTTTGGTCCCCAGCAATGCATCAGATAAACAAAGAGCCCAGAGCTGAGTAAAGTGGAAGACTGCATGTGGTAAGGACACACGAGTCCCAAGACTTGCATGTCACACAGCCAAGTTTGCTCAGCGCCCCCTGAACTCTACAGAGCCCCTGAAGTTAAGATGGGGTCTGGGAGCCAAGATTGAGTACAAACTGATGCCTAAAACCCCTGCTTAATCAGAGACCCTCATAATAATCACATTTGTTCACTGTCTTGGAGTTTACATGGGTCTTTTAGACAGAACACTGTGCAAGCCAGGTAGCACAGAAACTGACTTTGCCTACACAGTAGGTTTCAAATTCAGAATTATCTCCTCCCGTCTTCCTGATATACTTTGATCAAGAGAACACATTGTTGTTTGACCTATACAACATACATTTCCATTTTCTGCTTATATCAAAGGCACTTCCGCCATCCCAACAAATACCTAAACATGGGGAGGGGGAGTTATTTCAGGAAGAGTGAGAGAAGAAAATTCATAAGAATGTGAACCTCCTCTCCTTGGGATCACACTTAACATGGCTGCTGAGAGTTTGGGATGTCTTTGGAACTTCCCACACGTGGTTAACCTCCATAGTCAGTGTAACTAGCACTCTGGGTAGATGGGTTGGATTTACCTTTTGGCTTTTATGGATCTGGGACAAAGATAGAAACAGAATCACTATGATCAAAAGTAGTGTCCCTGCACAGTTCAGTCAGTGGCCCTGCTCACTAATGTACCCAGATGGCTTTCTTCCCTGCCTGAGTGTCACAAACTCAGTGTGCAGTGTGCAGAACATACTTGAAGCCCTAAGTTCAATCCCTGCCAACGCCCCTGTCTGTCACTGGAGGTTTCTTGTTCTGCCTGGTCTTTCAACTGCTTTTAAAATAACCACTCAGAGGTTTAATATTAATTACATACTGTTTGGCCTATTAGCTCAGGTTTATTATTAACTAGCTCTTACAATTTATATTAACCCATTTCTATTATTCTACATTTTACCATGAGGCTCGAAGCTTGTTACCTCACCTCTTGCTTCTCTAGCAGCTGCTGACATATCTCTTGACTCTGTCTTCTTTCTCCCTGTATTCAGTGTAACTTTCCCGCCTCTTTATATTCTGCCTTGTCATAGGCCAAAGTGGTTTCTTTATTAAACAATGGTAATAAAACATTTTCACAGCATACAGATGGGAATCCCACATCACCTATCAAAAAAAATGAAATGGAAAGCAATAACCCAAACCCTTTCTCATGCCTCAGTTTGGTTCTCTTTCGAGCTATATTAGGAACATGCCTTTGCCATTCCGGTTAATATCTGAAAACATCTGCTGAGTGGTTCATTTTTATTCCCCCAGAATTTACACATCTTAGAAGCTGGCCCTGACAGCACTCCTCACTTTGGCCAACCAACTCTGCAAATGTCACCTTTGTCCCCTGAGAGGCAGGAATGACAAGTGGTGGTTAGACTGGACAAAGAAATCTCTACAGCTGAAAACACAAGTCAAAGACAAATCCCCTGGGAAGATCCCTGAAGAAATATCCCCCCAGGAGTCCTGATTATTTTCTCTTTATTTAGACCAACTGTAGCTTTGAGCAGTCACCTGCAAGAGGCAGTAAATAAGCAGGAATCAGAGGAGGCTGCAGGCAAAAACTCTTTAAAATTTGGAGACAGCAAGGAAATGGGGCGACTAGCTCCACACTGTCACTTGGAAGACCAGAGGGACAATTGAAATTCACAGCCCCCCCC
>LOEQ01000990.1:186820-202595 GCA_001685075.1 Bramus lutescens | reverse complement strand
GCATTCAGTAAGTCCTCAGCTCTTCAACCAGAAGCCCAGGGGTCAGGGGGCAGAATTCTATTAGAACAAGTACTCCAGAGTAATCCACTGGGCCTGGGGATCTAAGAAACATGGTTGTAGAAGAACCCGGATGATCAGACTCCTCCCCTGACTGCGACTGAAAGAGAACTGGGGCTGGAAATATAATGAGCATTGAATCCTTTCTCATACGCTGCATCTGCTCCATAGGCATCCAGATGTGGGGAGTTACTATTGTGCCTGTTACGTGGGACCAACAATGTGACACCAGATAGCAGGCTTCCTCGGGGCAAGCTACAGGGTTGAAAACAAAAAGGGCCGAAGAGATGGCTCTAATGACTCCTACATTTTTATTTAATGTAAAGTTTAAATTAAATTGCACTGTCATGTCCAACCATGAGGTCCTTCTTCAGGTTGGAAGTGGATAAAGGATACTAACATTTGTTGGATTCTCTGAGAAGGAACCAACCTAATGGACGTATTAAAACAGTGCCCTCAATGCAAATAAATATTTATTGCCCACTTGCTGCTTCCATGACCCCTTGGTAGGGTCAGATAAGGAAGAGCAGTTGTTACACTTTAAAACGTTGTCCAACTACTTAGACTTTCCAAATCCACCAAAATTCAAGAAGTAGGGACCTCTGGTGCAGAACTGTGAACCTGGGATTCTGGAAATATACTTAGTTTCCAAATTGAAAGCCTAAAGGGCTCTTGTTTTCGTTTGAAGTGTAACCTTGTGTATCCAAAATCAGAGCCTATCTTTCTGTTGGCACCAGAGACGGCTGCTGCATCTCCATGGCATTTAACAGGTAAAGGAGAGGGACCATGCTGCTGCCTGAACACGTTCATTTCTCAGAAGCCGAGGGCTTGTCAGGATCTAACCCATCTCCTGCTGCCTCTTGCTGTGATCTACTACTTATCGCTAGTTTTAGCTGCGTCCTCAAACCCACCTGCCTGAGCTAGGAAGGGCATCCTGGACTCATTAACCTACGGCTGAAGCAAGAGACAGTGGATCCCCACCTGCTTTATATCTTCTAACTCTCCGTTAGAAAATTAAAATCTTCTGTGTAAGCGGCTGTGCCTTCAGCGGCACTTTTCCTTAGTGTGCCGTCCGTACTATGTGTACTACGGTACTACGCCTGCTGTGGGGAGCCTGCACTACAGGACCGTTCATGAGCTGGGCAAGGGCCTGGAGATTTAAACACACAAAGACGCACAGACAGTTGCACGGGTCATCCTTGAAACAAGAATGTTCCTCTTTATTGTGTGTCAGAGCAGCTTATATATGGCTCCTTAACTGATAGCCATGCCCTAGGCAAACCCACCAGAATTCACTCCTCTGCCATCAGGAACTCCTGAGGGTCTCCTGCTCAGAGCAGATAGAAACACAGGAAAGCAGGTTGTTTTGCTCAGAGCAGCTACAAGCATAACAAGTTGTTTACAGGAAATTCAGGGTCTGGGCCCACAGCTCCCAGCAAGTGTGTGAGTCAGCACCCACCCAAAGACAGCGATGATACCCACTCTTCACTTGCCTTTGTACTTGTCTGATATGCTGAGTTAATTTCTATAGAGAGGTGGAACTGAGAAGTAATAGGCATTGGTAGGCAGTAGTAGGCACTAGTAGTTCTTTGCAAACCCAATCAGAGTTCTGGCGAACCCCTGGAGTTTAGCAGAATCCATGCTGTGCAGGCTGTGTGGGTCTGTGGCACAGCTGCCTGGACAGATGTCCGTCTGTGAGCAGGGGCTTATATACGGCATTGTGGGTTTAGGTATTGAAAGTTAGGACGTCCCAAAAGCTTGCTTGGAAATCGGATCTAGCCATTGTCCTGTTTACCACTCAAAGGCCACGAGTCATTTCTGACTTTTTACAGGAAGCATATGAGAGGGGTGGTAGAGGGACAGGAGGATATGGCTGCTCTTCCTGTAGGACTGTGGATCAGATTAGGGGACGTGGCCTCCCAGCCAGGGTGAACCATGACTTCAGGACATCAGGAGCTAATGAACGAGGGCAGAGGAGCCAAAGGCCTGCTTGAGCAGAAGCCCCAGAATCTTCCTTGGATGAGCAGACCACTGCTTAATAATGATTATTTCAGCCTTCCACAGCCTAGGCGACCGCGAAACATTCACCTTTTATGAGCTCCAAGGCAGAAGAGCCGATAAGGCATCTATTTGTGTTCAGATGCGTGGACATTTTTAATCACTTATTCAATATGCAGAAAGCAAATATATTGCAAACAATCAAAAAATGTTTCAGCCTGGCTTCCTGGGGCTGTCTGAGGCCACATGCATTTCCTGGCTTTGCCCTGTGGAATCACAGGGGTGTCACAGGTGGGTTTTCACCGGGGTCGGGAGGAACCAGGCCACTCTCAGCATGAAGGGATCCTCTTCGTCTCTCCTCTCTTAACAGTTATGTGCCTGAAATGTGCGCGCTATATAGCCTGACTAGATACACAGTTATAAAATGGTTTAAAGCATTTCTTTGAAATAAATACTGCCACTGCAATCGGTCACATGACCAGACTGTGTTTAACATGTAGTAGTTGTTCAGTGAATGTGAGCTGCGGCTTCCCCGAGAAGAGAAGGCTAAATTATCTCAATTCACTGTGCCCCTTCTCTTTGTCCTCTCAAGTTTGACATTTTTTAAGCCTTTGGGATAAACTTAATTAAAGAACCAGGTGTGGGTTTACTGCTTGGTGTTGCTACCAGTGAATGAGTGTCGAAAGATTCTGATAACCAAATAAAAAGTAAAAAGAGGCACCTTTTGGTAACTAAATATACAAAGGTGAACCTGTCATGTTATCACATATAATAAAAATTTATTTGAAAAAAATTTAGAAGTAGAATGTTGGTATAATACTGATCACTAAAAAAAAAAAGAAATATCATGCCGTAGGGTTATTGTGATCCCCTTTCCAGACTTAGTTGGTGATATATCGAAAGAGTCATACTGATGGACTGGCAGAATGGTTCAGTCAGGAAATTGCTTACCTCCTAGCACAAGGACCTGAATTTGATCCCCAGAACTCACAGGAAGTGCTGGGCTTAGCATTGCAGTTGTACCGCAGTGCTGGGGAGACAGAGACAGGAGGATCCCCAGGACTCACTGGTTATCTGGTCTAGACCAATCAGTGAGCTCCAGGCCCATGAGAGGGCCTGTCTCAAAGGAAGCATTCCCAAGGACACCTGAGATCATCCTCTGACCTACGCGCGTGCGCATACAGACACACACATACACACACACCACACCATACTCAGACACAGGGACAGATATACAGACATCATACACACACAGACACACCACACCATACTCACCCACAGGGACAGACACGCACACATACACACAACATCATACTTACAGACACACACACACATGTACACACACATACACACACAACACACCATACTCACGCACAGGGACAGACACGCACACACACATACACACACACCACACCATACTCAGACACAGGGACAGATATACAGACATCATACACACACAGACACACCACACCATACTCACACATAGGAACAGACATACACACATCACACAGACACCACACATGTACACACAAAGTGCACACTTGCCCATACACTTGCACCTGCAGGCACACATGCACGAGGGGGGGCAGGTTTGTAAACAACAGGAACCATGGCCCCACCAGTGAGAAGGTGCTGTTGGGGGAGAATGTGCGCTGTCTCTGCCACCCTTCATCTCAGTTCTGGGACTTTCCTAGTTTGCATTCTGTTGCTATGGCCAAAAGCAGCCCAGAGAGGAAAAGAATCATTTGGCTGAAGGTCACTGTCAGTCATCTAGGGAAGCAGAGGAGGAACCCAAGACAGGAACTGAATCAGAGGCCTTGGAGGAGCCACTGTTTACTGACTTGCTTCAGCCCAGTTCCCAGGACATCACTCACAGAGGGCTGGGCCCTGCTATATCAATTAACAATTAAGAAACACTTAGTGAATGCAGATACAGGCCAATTCTTCACTCGAGGGTCCCTGATTATCCAGATTATCCATCATGAAGATGAAATTAATTTCACCTCCACAGATCTCCGACTGGATCACAATACTAGGCTTTATGCCCTAATCTCCTTTCTTCAGTGCCCCATCAGGCAATGATGCCATAAACAGAAGCCGCATGGACAATGATCGCAAAGCTGGGTGCTCTACTTCTTTGACTTTAAAATGTGTCTGCTGATTAGAGTGTATTCCAACATGGGCCCTGCCATTAAGGGTACGTTCTGCTCTACCGTAAGACACAAAGGTGTGACACCTTCGCATGTCCACCACGATGGTTACAGACAGCTTAGCAACGGGAGAGCATAGGAAATTTACCGAATTAACGTTTGCGGTCACACAAGAGCTTTCAGCTTTCGGGGAAGTCTGCCCATTTTCCAGCTGAGGTTCAGGGCATGTGGACAGCCATGTAGAAACTCTAGTGGTGATATATGTCGGTCTGCCTTTTTCTTGGCCTTTAGGTTTGAGGCAAGGCTCTTTTGGAAGGCAAGTTGAGGAGGGAATATGGCTACCTAGGACAGGAAACGGTGTTGTAACACAGATACCATTTCCCTTGGTGCTAAGATAAAGACCCAAGCTCCTGACCCCGTCTCAAATGGAGTTATTCCTTTGTCCACTTACCTATACAGAATTTTTGGTGTTTATTTGCTTGCTTATTCATTTATGTATTTACTTATCTTTATTTATTGTATATATGTATATTGTGTGGGCATACTGCTGTAATGCATGTGTCTGAGAACTTATGGGAGGGAGTGGTTCTCTTCCCAACATGTGGGTCCTGGGTGGGACCATTAGAACTAGTAGCAGGCACCTTTGTCCACTGAGCCACCTCATCAGCCTGGAGTTGAGTTCTCTTCCCAGAGACAGCTAAGGGACCTTGAGCAGGATCTTTTACTGACTTTCAGTCTCCTCTTCTGGAATAATCCTTGTAGGATTACTATAACTATGCCATTGTGTTAGGGACCCTCTTAAGGGATTGTGGCTGTGTGTGTGATAGTCAAGATGGGACATTGGCCTTGTCGTCCATTTTCCATGTGTCTAATGGCTTTATAAAACATTTTTCCTATTTCTGTAGGTCAAAAAAAGCAGAATTTTGCTCGACATTCTTAGGGCTCAAGCTAAGGGGCCTCCATCCTTTCTGAACCTTTGGTGGCTATGATTCCAGGTATCTGGTTATGTGCCATGTAAATGCATTTTGTGGCTGCATATATGTTGTCATATCAGTTACGTCTCAAGTCCCTGAAATTAGCTTAATGATTACCTCGTAACAGGCACTGTGGAAAGCCAGCCATATTGAGGGCACAAGGACAGAAATAATAGCTGCCACGGAAGACAGGGATGAGCAGGCACTGAAGAGTCACCTTCAGTGACAAAAATTCAGACTCCTGGCCTGATGAGGCTCATTGATCTCTGGAGCAGGGCCACAAAAAAACCAGAAAGAACAGCTCCCCCAGGAACTACTGAGGAACAGCAGGGACTTGAACCCATGGCCCCTATACAAAATTAACCACAGTCTGTCTCATCAGTGTTAAGAAGCATCTAAGATTCACTGTAGGAATTTAATAGCCCCAACTCATATCGCCTACCCCCGTGTATGTGTGTGCATGTGCCTGTCTACACATGAAGTCAACACTTTCCTGTGTCAACAGAGAAAACTGAATTCAGAAGCATGTTGTTTTATAGAAAAGGTACTCCATGCCAGGCTTTCAAGCGGATGTCCCTCCAGTGAATGTGGCACCGTTCTGGACTGTGGAGGGTGTAGTCGGAAGGAAAAGACACTTGAGGGTTATCAGAACCCTCGTGGTTCCAGCTCTCTCCCATTGCCAGATCTGAGCTGTCTCTGGAGGTGACTCACTCAGGGATAATCAGGAGACAAGATCACCTGCGAAGGATTCTGGGACGTCCGCTTCCCTGCACACACTTCTTCATCTCATGCTCACTGAAACATGGGGACAGGGAGGGAGAATTTGCCCCAGGGGGTCCCCTAAGGAAACACAAAGGCTAGGCATTTTGAGTTCCTCCCTGCTCTGTTCAGACACTTGAAAATTTCTCTTCCTTGTCATTTTGGTCAAGGAAGAAAGCAGCTTGTCAAAATGTGTGTCTAGCAGAGGTGGCTCATTACACCATCGTCCCTATGGCGTTCCTAACAGCCCATCACCTTGATAAGCACGTCCCTGCATTCAGATGAAGGTGTTTGATCCAAGGACCTGTAAGATCGCTTCCGTTGTTTAGAGAGTAGGATCGCCTGGTACTTCTATCTTTGTTTAGTTTGTCTGAAAGTACAGCACAGGAGAATGGCACCTGGGTCACTGGGTCATTGTTCATCGCTGAGATTGCTCCAAATGTTGAGAATACTGGGACCCTGAGGTGGCTGGTGAAGAAGGGGGACGCTGCAGCGGGTGTGGAGGATTTGATGAGCACATCTGCCACAGGCTGGAACTGCTAAGTGCAGGATGCTTGGGTGTTTCTCTCTGCATTGGGCAGCGCCATCGCTAGTCTCAGGTGCCCCTAAGGGCCCTGCAGCAGCCGGCCTATTTAGGGCTATGACTTTTAATGTAAAATTGAACAGTATAGATCAGCCTTAGTTCAGAGGCTTAGAATGGACAGTAATATATTACTGTCTCACTATATATTGAACCCATGCTATGTGGCCGTATTGTATGATGAAACTTTCCATGTGGGGATGAAGCCCACTTTTGTACTCACACAGGGAACCCATGACAGCTTCAAGTACGGATACCACCAAAGTCCAACTTGGTGAACCAAGTGAGTTTTATTGGGGTTGCTTGCAGCAGTATGTGTGTGGGGGGTTTACTTATAGGAGCAGAAATGACTCAGAGACAGCTGCATCACCCAAGCCCACCCCAGGATGGTTGACAGCTCACAGCGCTGGTAATCTGAGCACACTGCACAGCCTGTAGGTGGCTCAGCTGGTTGGAGAGTGTCCTTTTCAGGTGCCTCAGTTGGTCTAAGCCTCTTCCAGGCAGCTCCGCTGCTTTCTGCTCTTCCAGGCAGCTGGTGTGATCTTAGAGTTTTCTTTGCAGCTTTTCTCCTCTCTGAACTCTTTGGCTTTTTCCTCTGAAAGGAACTTTCTGCTTTTGTTTACTCTGGAGGGGCAGGGCCTAGCAAATCTGGTCAGTTTCAGGGAGTCCTTGAAGCAGTATTTTTAGTTGTTTATCTCTCTCCTTAAGAACTTCTCTGGAGGATGGAATGTTTTGATCTTGAAGGAAACTGTTACCCAACATCAAGGTACCAGGCTGTGAGGGTAAGAGATTCTCAAACTTACTGGAGCTTTGTAACTAGAAGTTTGGAGAACTCCGGGGGACCTGAGAGGCCAGAATGACTCCACCCCTGACCAACGTGGGTCACATGATCTGAGAGCATATGTGCTGTATCATAATGCAGGATCCATGAGGACAGTTACCTTTTCCTGGGTATGTGAACTGTTAAAAAAAATTGCAAATGTAGTGTGCTTATTTAACATGATATTGTGCAGTGGTGTGTTATAGACCTCAGTGTGTGTGTTATAGAGCGAGTGTGTTACAGACCAAAGTGTATGTGTTATAGAGCTGAGTGTGTTATAGACCTCAGTGTGTGTATTATAGAGCTAAGTGTGTGTTATAGACCTGAGTGTGTGTTACAGACCTCAGTGTGTGTGTGTTATAGAGCTGAGTGTTGTATTTAGAGCTGAGTGTGTGTATCATAGACCCGAGTGTGTATATTATAGAGCTGAGTATGTGTGTTATAGAGTTGAGTGTATGTGTGCTATAGAGCTATGTGGTGGTATATTGTATTTATATCTCTATGACCTGCTGGGGAGATTTCCTTTTGGACCTTAGTTCCAAGACAAGGAAAGATTCCCATGAACAGTTTCTTCTTGGCAAGTCTTTACATGAAATAACCCCCCCCCAATTTCCTCCTCTTGGGTGTTAGACGCAGGTTTAAAGGCCTATTCTACCGTGGGGAACCATTTTTACCATGAGGAACCGATCTAGCCATGCTGTCCCACATCAGTGACAGATCACAGGAAAAGAAATACGAACAGAGCTGTTCCAGATGCCAACTCATAAAAGGATCTTTTTTCTCTCTGTGATATTTCTAAAGAGTTAGCAAGCAAAGTTCCTCTGACTCCAATAGAAAGCCAGTTTCCACACCTTGCTGATACAGATGCACCCTGTGGTTGGGCTGCAAGGAAAAATAGGCTGTTCCAGTGGAAGAGAGTGGATAACATCTGAACCAAAGCAACTGAACACCCGATCTGTCCCCTGCCTATTGATCCTGGTTTCTGGATTCTTTCCCTGGCCTAATTCCTACTCTCCTCTTCATTTTTCTCACCTTATTTTAATGTACTTTTCTTATTTTATATCTCATTATACTTATTATAAATGCAGCAAATCTTTTGGGAACTGGGTGGGGGTGGCAGAGAAGGAGTTCAGGCTTTATCATTTATTTGAATCATTATTCTAAATGTAACTCCTCTGCTTCTCTGCTCCCTCTCCATCCTCCTCCCATTTTCTGCATGCGTACATTTCCTTTGCTTTTTTTCCCCCAAAGACAGAGTCTCATTCTGTAGCCCTAGCTGACTTAGGCTTTACTACATAGATAAGGCTGGCTGTGAACTTGTGGTACTTCTCCTGCCTTTGCTTCTTAGGTGCACATTTATAGCTTACCAGAGGTAGAGAGCACAGAAGTCATAGCCACTGTAGCTCTCAGATTCATCATGTAATCGATTGAGGTCTTGGGCTGGGCGTGTTGCTCAGTGGTAGAGAACTTGGCTGGCGTGAACAAGTCCCTGACTTAATTTTTAGCACAGAAGAAAAAGAATCAAAGCTTCTGGTTAAATTTATAGGATGGAAAGACATAAAGATCACCTGATTGAACAACATTTTATGCAGACACAGTAAAAAAATAAAGGCTTTCTGAATTGGAAAGAAGATACATTGATTGGCTATCAATGTGCAACAAACTACCTACCTATAAACTTACCAATGTAAGTCATCATCTGCTACTTAATTATTTATATTGCTCTGTGTGTGTTTGTGTATATAAGTGTATTATATGTGTGTATGTATGTATATACATATGTGTATGTGCATGTATGCAATTGTATGTATGTGTACATGTGTGTATGTCTGTATACATATATTATGGTGTCTTTGTATACATATCTGTATGTGTGTATAAGTGTATGTGTGCATAAGTATGTGTATTGTGTATTTGCATTTGTGCACATATATGTATACATGCCTGTGTGTGTATATGTGTGTATAAGTGTATGTATATATGCGCATGTGTGTATTTTATATGTAGACATGTGTGTATATGTGTATGTGTGTGCATGCATCTATATATGTGTGTCCATGTGCGCATAATAGTGTGTATGTATATATATATGTATATGTTTATATTTGTGTGTACATGTTTAGGTGTGTGTGTATATGAGTATCTATGTATGTCACACACATGCAAGTGCATGTGTATTCATGTGAGTTCAGATTCCCTAGATGTTGTATCCCCTGGAACTGGAGTTACAGGTACTTAGTTGTGAGTCACCTGATGTCTGTGCTGTATTTGAAAACTCAAGTCCTCTGGAACAAGTATTCACTCTTAGTTCCTGAACCACCTTTCCGCACCTATTGCTTGCTGCTTCTCATGATCCAAAGGTGGTTCTGCTGATGTAAGACAGGCTTGTTATCCTCTATGTGCATGTCCCCACTCAGCTGATGGCATCCTCTGTGTACATGTCCCCACTCGGCTGATGCTATCCTCTGTGTACACGTCCCCACTCGGCTGATGGTATCCTCTGTGTACACATCCCACTCGGCTGATGCTATCCTGTACACGTCCCCACTCGGCTGATGTTATCCTCTGTGTATATGTCCCCACTCAGCTGATGCTATCCTCTGTGTATATGTCCCTACGCGGCTGATGGCATCCTATGTGTATATGTCCCCACTCGGCTGATGGTTTCCTATGTGTATATGTCCCCACTCGGCTGATGGCATCCTCTTTGTACACGTCCCCACTCGGTTGATGGCATCCTCTGTGTATATGTCCCCACTCAGCTGATGGTATCCTCTGTGTACACGTCCCCACTGAGCTGATGCTATCCTCTGTGTATATGTCCCCACTCAGCTGATGCTATCCTCTGTGTATATGTCCCCACTCGGCTGATGGCATCCTTTGTGTACACGTCCCCACTCGGCTAATGGCATCCCCTGTGTACATGTCCCCATTTG
Source organism: Bramus lutescens (assembly GCA_001685075.1). Lineage (NCBI taxonomy): Eukaryota > Metazoa > Chordata > Mammalia > Rodentia > Cricetidae > Bramus > Bramus lutescens. The sequence goes on along the minus strand of LOEQ01000990.1, from coordinate 192,321 downwards.
CCTGATGATATCCTCTGTGTACACGTCCTCACTCGGCTGATGGCATCCTCTGTGTACATGTCCCTATTTGGCTGATGCTATCCTCTGTGTAGATGTCCCCACTTGGCTGATGGTATCCCTTGTGTACACGTCCCCATTTGCCTGATGGTATCCTCTGTATATATGTCCCCACTCGGCTGATGGCATCCCCTGTGTACACGTCCCCATTTGCCTGATGGTATCCTCTGTGTACACGTCCTCACTCGGCTGATGATATCCTCTGTGTACATGTCCCCACTAAGCTGATAGTATTCTCTCTCTGTGTACATGTCCCCACTCGGCTGACCTTGGCTGCTGCTGTCTTTGGGTTCTGGTGTTGGCAGGACAGGATGGTTTTAGCTAGGAAAGCTTGATTTTCTCCCATGTGTTCTTGTTTTCTCCAGCAGAGATAGCTTAGGGCCACTTGTCCTGTGCTTAGATCAAGGCTTTCCTCACTTCCTTTCTATTTCTTTTGGGGAGAACTATTCCCAGGCCCAACATAGGCTCAAGATCAGGGAAATAGGCCTCATTTCTTGGCATGTGGGATGGCAGGCCATTTACTAAAAGCTATGGCTAAAACAGGTAGGAGATTGGGCCCCTCACACCCATGCGTTTATGGAACATACTTTGAAATCACTGGCAGTATTCTAAGTTTTTTGAAAAAGGAAGTTGAGGTTGAAGACCTGAAGTGAAGGATCAGTCCTAACACTTTCTGCTTTCTGGAGGAGGAAATGTTGACCTCTGGGAACCCAGTGGCTAGTCTGCAGATAGGGTCTCTTAATGCCGCTGCGATTCATGAGTTCGCTTCAGAGGTCAAATGTCAGGACTTACAAGCCTTGTCTTTGGGGCATTTGGAAGGTGAAGTAGCCTGTTGAAAACCCCCTAAGGTCCTAGCGAGTTCTCATCCTGGCTGTGCCAATCATGTACCCTTCTAGGCCACTTTGTTCATATGTGAAGGGGTGAGGTGATCGTGTGTGGGACACATGCTTGTCCGAAGCTGNGTGTGGGACACATGGTTGTCCGAAGCTGCTGCCATTGGGGCCCTGTGGCTGTCACCATTACCTAGGCTCTCCCAAGCCCCGGTTGCTCTGCTGTTTGAGCAGGAGCAGTGGTTATGGGTATATGACAACTGCATGGTGCAGGGACAATGGTGGAGGGTGTATGACAATTGCACTGTGCCTGGGCTTTTACTGACCCTCTGAGGTGGTTCTCCAAGGTGCCATGCGTATTTTTATTCCCCTAGTTTTGTGGGATGTATGGCACTAATGTTCCAGAATGTTTTAGAATGTCACCCTGACAGTGGGAACAGCTGATTTAGGATCCTTTCCTTCTGACCCCTTGGGCCCAAATCCCCTGCTCTTATCCCCACTTGTGTATGTCATATTTTAAAGCTGTGTTTGGTATCATTTTCACGTTAAAAATAATTCTATAATTGCTGTAGCCCAATACTGTAATGTACTCACTGCTATTTTACAGTCCCTGAAATAGTAAATTAGAAAGATGATACTTGGCTCTTAGCAAATTGAATAAAATTAATTGAATAGCGAATTCTTCATATTTTCATGAGCAAAGAAGGGCAGAATGCCGTCTGCTCTGTGGTTTTGTAATCCCATGTGTTTTGCATCTGGCTATCTGATTAAAGCAAAAATGTTTTGTCCTATTTTCTTTTACTATTGCTATGATAAAATCCTTGGACAAATGGAATCTAAAGGGGACAGGGGTCCATCCTGGCTCAAAGTTCAAGTGTATCGTCTGTCACCTAGGGGGATTCAAGGCCAGAGGAGCTTGGATATACAGTTGGGGACACAGATGCCTGCTGCTCAGCTCCTGTTCTCCAGTTACACAGTCAAGGATCCTAGCCAGGGAATGGTGCCCTCCACAGTGGTCAGGCTTCCCACCTCAATGAATGAAATCAAGATGACCCCCTCATAGTCATGTCCCGAGTCCATCTCCAGGTGACTCAAGAGTCTATCTAGTTAGCTAGTAAACCAACCATATCACATGTGTAAAACTTTGTGCTAGCGGTTTCAGGGGCAAAATGCTTTATGAGATGAAGAGATAGATTGTCCAAACAGTAATGTCCTGCTGTTCAAGCATGAAAATGTGTATTTGATCCTTAGCATCCATGTAAACACTCCAAGTGTGGTGATACATGCTTACAGTCTCAGTCATGGGTAGACAGAGACAGGCAGATCCCCAGAGCTTGCTAGCCAACTAGCCTAGCCTTCTTGGGAAGTTCAAAGCTAGTGAAAACCCTGGCTCATAAAACAGTTAGTGGTGCCTGAGAAATACCACCTGAGGTTATTGTCTTACAGGTGCACACATTTGTACCTGATACACTCACGTATACACATGCACATGCATACACATACACACACGTATGCATACATGTGTGCATATACATGCACATACACTTACATGCACACAAATACATATATGCATACAATCCATGTATACACACATGCATACAGACATGTACATCATGCACATACATGCACACACCTTCATGCACACACATACACATACATACACACATGGTAGCACATGGTATAATTTAAGTGTGTTTTTAAGACTTTACTGCAGGCTGAGCTGAGCATGCCTAGGTGGCTGGAGACTCAGCTCTCACGTGTGCTTCTGTACTTGAGAGAGCTGAAAACAGTCTAAGGCCGGTGTCTGGGGAAGACTTTCTGCTGCAAGAGTCTACAAGCTTGGACTTCATTCATTTGAACCAGTCTTTTGTGGAATTATTGGGAGAATGACATCAGAATAAACTGTGTTGGTAAAAGTGAATATTGAGCAAGTATTAGCATCTTCAGGATGAACTTGAAAGTTTTTATTAACACGTACTAATTGTACATATTAATGGGATTTGATATGATATTTCCATACATGAATATGCGTTGTATTGATCAAACCCACAGTGAAGTCAAAAATGGATTTAGGTTTTTTATTAAAGCGCCTTAAGCATCATTATCATCAACCAGTGCAAATGCATGGACAGGTTTATTCCTGAACCAGTGGGATAGAGCACAGTATTTCTTTCTCACGGAGGAAGCTGCCCTGAGGGCTGGCAGTTGGGACACTAAGTCCTGTCTGGTTCTGTCACCAAAAAGCAGATCATCTGTATCAGATCTTCTGACCATGGCTCAAGTCAAAGAAAAGCAGTCTAATATTTTGAGTACCTAAAAACGTGAGGCTGAGATAAGTAACCTGGTCTTGGTTGTGCGACACTGGCCACGTGTGGCCAGGGTAACACCACATCTCTCGATGGCCTCATTACTTGGGGTTTCATCTTTGAACCGCATCTGTGCCTTCTGCCATCTTACCCAGTCTGCTTTTAGTTAAAATAAATAAGCCAATAGCCATTACTGTCCATTATTTTTTAAATAAGTGAGAAATTGCTGTTTGGTTGGCATATTTTCTTTTCTGGGATGAATTTTGAGTGCATATGAATTTTGAGTCTTGTTTTCTGAGCAATCCCTCCTACCCCATGATTCCTTCCTCATTTTAATACTCTGAAATGGAAACAGAGGGAAGAACACACTGAGGAGTGAGGGAAGAATATTCGAGAACAAGCCATTGTCTCTTACCCAAACAGCTCCCGTCACGGATTAATTGTGCAGTGACACAGGACGAAGTCTTTCCGACCCACAGCCAGCACCCCTTCTGAGTGCCCTACTTTGTGAATTCTGTTTCTTCTCTGCATTGACGATCTGGGTGTCTTAGATGAGGGTTTGCCTGAGGATTTTATACCAAAGCTCAAGAGGCATGCAGGCTACCTGCCTCTTCGAATCGTGTAGACATAAGAGCGAGAGAGGAAGGCACCCCTTTCCCTGGTGATGGCACAGCACACAGTGCACAGCTCGCAGAAGCAAAGCAGGGGTGCTCTCTGTGGTCAGCTCCATAGCTCGGAGGTTGGCCAGTGAGGCATTCATGTGTGTTCAGTACTGTTCACAGAAAATACAGTATAAGCCCCTCAGCCAGTCTCCTTATTTATTATTTCATTTTTTAAAATGAGATGCTTTCTCTGCCAGCAAATCTTTGAAAGTATATTTCACTTAGAGTAGATGCCGGAAGGGAAGTCTCTAACAACTGAAGGAGGGAACAAACTTTGAATAGATTTATCTTTTTATTTCCAGTCTTAAAGAAACAGAAGATGGTGTTGCTGGTGGTTTGGCCCCTGTCCCTTCTGTTTCCTCCTTAAGGACACACCCTCAGCTCAGATACCTTTTTGTCCTCAATGCTCCACAAAGACCTGGCCCCAAATGGGCGTATTTGCTTCTCTGTTCCAGGATGGCTTTGTGAGGAGTTGGAGTGTGGCTCAAGGTGGGGGAAGTGGTGGGGTTTGTGTCTGCCCCCATTCTCATACCTGAGATGTAGGTCCTGATCTTTTCCTTCTATTTCTCATCTTCCTGCTGCCTTCTCTCTCAGGCTCTGTCTTGTGTGATGCATACATTTTAGAAAGTGATGAGCACACAGGTATCCATAACCCCACGCCTTGCTAGTCCCCTTGGAGGCATCACTGGATAGACTGCTGTCCTGTCTTCCTCTTCTGCAGTTTGTGTGGTGTGGCTGGGACAGTGAGCACGGGTCCAAATGGAATGACGTCGTCAGCAAACACCTCAGAGTACTGAGTCTGCTCAGGTGTTGACCACTCCTCCAGAGACTCAGCAGAACAAAAAGCAAGGGGCACTGTTGAGATTTGAACTTGATCAACTCAGCTCTGATGGGGTTCATCTATAATACATCTTAAGCATCCCCAACCGAGAGAACCTGAATCTGCAAAGCTCCAAAAGCTGAAGCTTCCTCTTAGCCCCAGCATGATGCCACAAGTGGACAGTTCCATTTGACGTCTTGCAGTAGGCAGTTGCTGGATGCTCGTACACTAACTACCGTGTAAAGTTACCCTTGTGACCCTGTGTGTAACAGGGTTATGAAACAGGTGGCTTTTGTCTTTAGACTCAGGCCCTGTCTCCGAGGTAACTCAAGATCTACATTTGCAAATATTCCAAAATCTGAAAATACTTGAACTAAAGCATTCCTGCCTGGGGATTTTAGGTAAGGTCACTGAGACTCACATACAGTATTTATACTCATTAACCAGAGTCAGCTTGGCACTGTGTATTCTATAAGCTGCTATTGCCTTTTGTGGGTCCTGGATCTTTTGTATGTTTCCCCTTTAATTAGTTAACCAAGGGTCTTGCAAAAGCATATGGATAGCATAGATAGAAAGGGCATTGCCACCCTACTAGCAGGCACAGCACCTGGGAGCACACCAGCTTCCCAGACACTTTCTCAGATTGGTCTCTCTGTTCTGCATGATGGCCTTCAGGATCTTGCTGATTCAGGAGATCATGGAGTCTCATATCCAACTTAGGTGCTCTGGTCAGGAGCAAAATGGGGTAGATGCTGCAGGAAGGATCTTGCTTTTTTTTTGTTTTTCGAGACAGGGTTTCTCTGTAGCTTTGGAGGCTGTCCTGGAA
>LOEQ01000990.1:144237-186799 GCA_001685075.1 Bramus lutescens | reverse complement strand
GTCCTGGAACTAGCTCTTGTAGACCAGGCTGGCCTCAAACTCACAGAGACCCGCTTGCTTCTGCCTCCTGAGTGCTGTAATTAAAGGCGTGTGCCATCGCCACCCCACAACACTTTTAAAAACTAGGTGCTCTCCGGACACTGTTAAGTTCTCATCCAAAACTGTCCATGTTTGTCCAGTTCAGAAGGAGACGAGTTATGCTGTGTGCTAAATGGTAACATAAAAAGGTCTGGAGGAAGGTCTTAATGACATCCACTAGAGAAGGGTGACAGGTACCGGAGTGTCGGGTGCACGCTCTTGCCCATCTGCGCTGCGCGAGCATGTTTTCATTTAACTGATATAAACCATACCTCATTGATTTCTCACCTTGAGCCACTTTCCTGTTTCTCCAGAGTTGTATTCTTTTGCAATATGCTTAAGCTCAAAAGTCCTTTTCTGGTAGTTCATCAAACTTCTGCAGCAATATATATACGTGTGTGTGTGTATGCATGCATAAAGCTTTAAGTGGTAAATTTTATTCAACTGAGTCCTCACTAAATTTATTAGTATACAATTGAATCATTGTTAAAGTTTATTAGGAAAGTGTCTCAGAAATCAATTGAGCTTTCCAGGAATCAGCTGCTTATCTGTGGATGGTTTTATTTACTGCTGGAGCTAAACTGGGGTTAGCACAGATTCAATTTCCAGTTTTATGTTTATAAACATGTCTGAGAAATTTTGCTTGCGCACACAGGCAGAGCAACAAGGACTCCTTTCAGGAGTTCTTTGAATTCTTTTTAGGTTGCACACCTGAATTCACATTTTGATCAAGTACCAGTGATTATGTTTTTATCTTTTATTTTGTGTGCATGCATGCAGTGTGTTCATGTGTATTTGCACATGTGTGTTTGGATGTGTATGCCAGTGTGTGTGTATGTGTTTGTGTATGTATGTGTTTGTATGTGTATGTTGTGTATATTTGTTTGCATTTGTGTGTTTGTGTATGTTTGAGTGTATGTATGTGTTTGTGTGTATGTTGTATATATGTGTGTTATATATGTGTTTGCGTGTATTTGTGTTTACATGTGTGTACACGTGTGTGTTTGTATGTGTTTGTGTGTGTTGTATATATGTGTGTTTGTATATATGTGTTTGTGTGTATTTGTGTTTACATGTGTGTACACATGTGTGTTTGTATGTGTTTGTGTGTATGTTGTATATATGTGTGTTTGTATATATGTGTTTGTGTGTATTTGTGTTTACGTGTGTGTACACATGTCTGTGTATGTGTGTGTTTGTACGTGTATGTGTACATGTGGGGGGGTGGAGCTGGAAGTGGACTCTGGGTAGTTTCCTCCATTGCTCTCCATCCTTTTTTTGTGATGGAGTCTCACTGAACCTGGAACTCACTGTTACAGTCAGACTGGCTGTGCTGTGAGCTCCCCCTCTCCTCCTCTGGTGTTTGGCGATAGGTGTCCGTGACTATTCTCAACTTTTGTGTGAGTGTGGGGATCAACATCAGGCTGTCCATGCCGGTGCAACAAGCTCTTTCCCCACTGACTCGTCTTCCCACCCACAAGAATTACCTGGAATGGCCCATACCTTGCTTGGGTTCATTATCAGAATTGCTTGAAGCGAGATGCCTTGGAAACCGGTTGTGTTTTTTTAAGGGCTTTCTTGTCCAGGCATGTGTGTTCTTCTCATTTGTAGCAGCCTAAACCAAGAGCTTTGCCAAGATCCACCAACGGCTGTTAATTACACCTGCTATGTTTTAACTTGAGCATACCTAGACACAGCCGTGAAAACAAAATAGTGTTAATTTCTTTAGTCAGTGTGTATTTTCTATCTGCATATGTAACATCTATGTATTATTCTGAGCTATTTATATCCTATACATAAAGAGAAGGTTTAGACTAATCAGTGACTAAGAGCTATCTGTCATGTGACCTGATGAGAACAGCAGTTTGTATCAAAGCTGTCAATCAAAGAAGCCTTGCTGTCTACTGGAAAAGGTCTATCTTAGTTTTTAATTTCAATTTGTGTCTTTGAGGAACCAACTCTAGATGCTAAGAAGAAATGACAGATTGCTTTCAGCAGGTTAGTTGGTTTTAAAATAGTGTGGTTTTGCAGGATTATATTTTGCAATGATTTACAAAAATCATTACAAATCTACTGTTTCTCATTTGTCCTTACGAATGCAATACTGTGAGCACCAGGACATAGGCACGGCCAGGATGTGAGTGAGGAGTTGCTGCTGCTTGGGAAATGTCTGAGAGTGTGTGAGCTCTAGGGTCTAGGGTGTAATTCAGTAATAATCATGTTCATGGGCCATTGAGACAGCTCAGCAGGTAAAGGTGCTTGCCCCCAGGGATGGCATTCTGAATTCAGGAACCCTGTGGAGGAAGGACAGAACCAACAACCCCTGGACATTGACCCCCTTCCACCAAGCACTATGGCATGTGTACATCCTTCCAAGTAAGGAAATGTGTTAACATTTATGAAAAAAGAATCGTGCTTGTAATTGCAGAAATAACTACACTGACTTTTACAGACTTAAGAATCCAGTTATTTTTGTTATTCCTATACATTTATACTGAGTGTGTGTGTGTGCGCGTGCGCACACACACGCATGTCTCCACATGTGGGCATGCACATGCAGGCCAGTAATTGATACTGGGTATTGTCTTCAATCACTCTCACTTTCTATTTTATTATCTATTTGTTTGTTTGTTTATTTGTCTACTTATTTATTTGTTTGTTTGAGACAGGGTCTCAATATGCAGACATGCTGGCCTAGAAGTCACAGAGATCTGTCTTTGCCTCCCTGGTGTAGAATTAAGGCCACCACAGGATTGGGCCATCACATCTGGCCTTCCACTTTATTTGGGAGGGAACAAAGGTTTTCACTGACCCCGGTGTCTAGAGTTGGCTTGAATGCCCAGATGTCTGAGAATCATGTCTGATTCTCTAGCACTAGGGTTAGAGCCACAGGCTGCCCTCACGCCTGTCATTTTATCTGGGCACTAGGGACCCACACTCAGACCCTCATGCATGTGGAAAACACACTTTGCTGGAGAAGTGAAGTCCTCGGCCCCAAATTCCTATACATTCAACAAAAAACTGTGCTCCACTAAAAATTGCCATAGCAGCGGGAATATTTTGGTTAATAACAAGTACAAAATATTAAACATTTTACAAGGGTAGACTGGCCATTAGAACAATTCCAGAAGTAAATATTTGAAAGCTAGATTCTAGCCCTCTTTGAGGTTAGTATGTACTGAGTCGACATTATTTTTAGTGTGTATTTTGAGTAATTTAAACATTTTAGAAGCATTGCAGTTAAGAGTCAGTGGCAGACATCTGCATCCTTTTAGTGTGAAGGGTCTTTCCTTTCCAGCTGATGGCATATTTGAAGATGGAGATACATGCTCATGAAAAAGAATTCTTGCATCTATATACATTTCCAAATACTTTGTGTGCATTAAATATTTACTGTTATTTTTTCCATTAATGTTAACAGTTCTTCTGTGAAATGTACCCTTTGACCTTGGTCATGGCAAAGATGATGTGTGGTTATTTTATTAACAATTTTATAGCCTCCAGTAGGGTCTAAAATATCTGCAGTACGATGTCCTACCCTTCAATGGCCTCCCCTCTTCCCCTACCCCCCCAGCCCGCCACACACACATGTCCAGTGTATGGATTGACTTGATCTGTAGCAGGCTCCTTCATAGCAGCGCTTCCTGGGTGGCAAACACCTAGTTGTCATGCTAGGAGGTTAACTTCCTGTTGGAAGATAGTGAGCCTGTGGGATGGGAGAAGCACTCTAAGCCCTTTGTATCCCAAGTGTCCCTGCATTTGGGGCAGTGTGGCTCCTTTGGTACTCATACGCTCATACCAGAAGTGACAGAGCAGGCCCCGTGACTGTGAGGTTTGCAGCCTTGGCTATTCTCCATGGAAACCTTAGTGTTTGAAAGTAGAAGTCAAGAACTCTAGTTTGAGTAACTCAGTTCTCAGTCTGGGCCCTTGACAGCTGTGCCTCACCTACCCCTTCTGAAATCAAAATAGGCTGTTAGGATTTAGGATTTTTTTTCCATGTCAGACTTGAGCTTGTGACTCATGAAACCAGTGCTTCCATGGTCTCCTTGGAGGTTTGGCAGCAGGTCCTTTGTGGACACTGAGCCTGTGGGCAAGTAACTGGCATGAAGTGGCACGTCATTTACATATTATCTCCCCCTGCGTGCTTTGAATTATCTCTACATTATTTATAACCACTAACATAAAACATATGGCATAGAAATGGCTGTCACACTTATTGTGCAGGGAATGGTGACAAGAAAAATTGTCCACTTGCCTGGTTTGTTTTTTCCCCTCAGTGTTTTCAAGTTGAGGTTGGTGAGGCCCATGGGCACAAAATTCCACTGGGTATGGGGAGCCAGCTGTAATCAGGTGAACACTAAACACTGAGGTCCATGGGCACAGAGCCCCCCTGGGGTATGGGGAGCCAGCTGTAATTAGGGGAACACTAAACACTGGTGTAAAGTCCTGGTTGGACAGGAAAGAATCTTACAGCACAATTACTTTCCCATTATGTAAATAAATCTTCTAGGCAGTTGACAGTTTCTAATTGAATCCTCACTTTGTTCCAGGAAGCGGAACTTGCAAAGAGGAAACACAAGCATTGGGGTGGTGGTAAAGACATTGTGTCATTGTGCCATGAATTATTGGGGACTTAGCATTTCATGTTTGGTCTTCCTGATGTTTCTCTCTGAACCTGACCCTGTGGATCCTGAACAGAGGCTACAGGGCTTGCTGGGTTTCTCATGAGGACTGAGGAGGGGCCAGGCTTTGGTGATCATTTGGTGAAAATGGGCACTGCTCCTTTAAACAGACAGGAAGTTGTATTTCTCCCATTGTTCAGGAAATACAAGCATAGCTTCGAGTCAGTATTTTAGTAGATTTTGTGTAGAAGAATATTCAAATGGGCTTTGAGTGGCCTGAAGAAGATATGAAGGGGGCAGCTCACTGGGGTCCATCCTTTGGATTGGTGGCTGTTTCCAAGGCGACGGATACTATAACAGAGTACCTCATAGTGACACCCATGGAGGGTACAGAGATGATCCATCAGGATTGTTAAGGAGCATAGGAGGGCTTGACTCAAGCATGATAATTTATTGTAAGGAAATAAGGTAGATAATGCCCAGTAGAGCTGTGGAGGCATCTCACTGGGAGAGGTTAAAGAGTGGACGTCTGTCCAGCAGTGAGATGGGGAGGTAAAGCTGAGTGTGATCACCCAGTAGGCTTCCATGCAACCACCGTTGAGGACAAAGATCATGTAAAAGTGTCAGGTGACCATGATAGGTGTGACATGGGGCAGAACATCGTGACCAACATCATGCATTTAGGATAATCCCACCTGAATTAGATAAAACATTTCTAGAAATGCAAAGACTATGAACTGCTGTGGAAGATTAGTTTAAGATGTGCTACATTTGTTTATGCTATGGGATAATTGTTTAATGATGTACAGATGTGTTGCATTTTTTTATGTTGCATTTGCTTAACTCTGTGAAGCTGTGTCATTTTGCCTGCCTAAAACAACTGATTGGTCTAATAAAGAGCCAAACGGCCAATAGCTAGGAAGGAAAGGGATAGGCGGGGCTGCTGGGCAAAGAGAATAAATAGGAGGAGAAATTGAGGCTCGAGAAAACAGAAGAGGGAGAAACGGAGAAGAGGAGGATGCCAGGGGCCAGCCACACAGCCAGCCACAGAGTAAGAAGAAAAGAAAAATATATAAAAAGAAGTGAAAAGCTCAGGGGCAAAACGTAAAGAGAAACTGGATAATTTAAGTTAGAAAAGCTGGATACAAAAAAGCCAAGCTAAGGCTGAGCATTCATAAGTAAGAATAAGTCTCAGTTTATTTGGGAGCTGGGTGATGGGTCCCCAAAGAGAAAAAGCTACCATAAACCAGAACATATGTACTTAAACTTTGTGTGTATGTGCACATGTGTACATGTATGTTTGTTAGTGTGTATCTGTGTTTGGGAGTACAGAACCCAGAGGAAGAGGTCTGCTTTTGTCACTTGCCACATTATTCCCTTGACACAGGTCATTTCCTGGACCTGGAATTCTGCATCGTGGGTCTAGGCTGGTAGGCAGTAAGCCCTTGGGACTCTCCTGCGCTCTTCCCACCCTCAGTGTCCGGGGACAGATGTGTGTGGCACACCTGGTCTCTTACATGGGTACTGGAGATCCGAATTCAGGTCTCCATGCTTTGTGTAGCATGTTCTTACCCACACAGCCATCTCTAGCCCATAAACCAAAATATGATAGTGGCTGTTTCCAGAGTACACCCAGGGGCTTTGCCACCACCGTCTCCTTTGCTGTTGTTTACTGGGTTTCCTCTGATGCGGCTATCCATCTTACAGTGAAGGGATGTCACTTATAATATCTCCTGGGGAGGCTCGAGCGTGCGAGCGCTCGGCACAAGAGTTGTAATGATCCTGTGCTTTTGAACAGACTAAAACGTGGTGTTTCCTCCCCGTTTCTAGCAGCTGAATGGTGAGAAAAGATTTCCTGATGTCAGAATTTACCTCTGTCATTTTTTTAGTGCTGAAATGTAGAAAGCTCCAGGCATACATACAAATGTAGGCGTGAAACCCAGGGCGGTGCACTGGATGGGGAACGAGAGCACCCTTAGCCTTGTATTCTCATCCTCGTTAGACCTGTGTTTCCTCTGGAATTCTTTCTTTGCAGGAGTGTTAATGGGTTGGTTAATTTGTGAACAACACTCGTAATTGTATTAAATCTCTACAACGTTATTAAGCATTTGTGACAAATTAGATCTGGGTGCTGGGGAAAGCGCTGTGCCCGTGGTTTGAGGGAGGGGAGAGGGATGCAGGGGGATCATAAGGATAACAAGTACCCTGGCACTAATTAAGACCCTCAAGCCCTCGCTAATAAAACAACATGGGTTGAAAACCTCATGGCTGAAGGTTCAGAAGCATCTGGAAGCACAGGAGGCTGCTTCCTAATGCTAGCTACTAAGGAGGAGGAACACGCCAAACCGCCTGACTTTTTAGTGATTGTTTGGGTTTTACTTTTATTTGTGGGGAAAGAAATAGCAAAAAATTAGCATCTCAAGAGCACTGGGCCTTCTTCTAGTTGCTTGTGATTGTATTTCCAACACCAGGCTGGAGGTATTCAGTGCTTTGAGACAGAGGGGGAAACAATGACAAAGTATAATTGGACCTTGTCTATTTTGAAAACTAAGGACAATAGCCTAGAATATACCAACGTCTCAAAAACCATGCTTGACAGCCACTTTCTTCTGCGAATAAGAGGAACCAATTCAGCCTTTGAGGGTGTTTATGGTGCCTTTGAGCTGAGGTGGGATGGGAGAGAGGGTGATGGGACATTCACGGCCGCCTCTGAGTGCCCTTCCTGCATCTCCACGGCTTGTGTGCATATCCTCACATCTTCGCTGCACCTGTTCCTCAGCCCCCAGATCATTGCGTTTAGTATTCAAGATCATGGCAGCAGCCATGGGAAGCCATGCATAGAATTATTATGCTTGCAAGATTTAAAGTTATTTATTCATTGCATCTTGTATTTAAACATTTGTAAAGTGAGAGATACTGAAGTCCCATTCAGGATAGAAACCAGATCAAGCCCCAACTGTGGATCCTTCTTTTCTTGAGAGCTCCCACGGAATCTTGCCTGGAGTATTTTTCTCATCATCACTAGTTTGGAGGCCATTGATGTAAGTAGGTCTCAAGGGACCTGGTTGTGCCCCCACTGTGAGTTATAAAAAGGGTTGTCTTGACTCTCAAGCCTGCCTCACTTCTTTCTCACCACACAACCACTTGGTTCCTTCCTTTCCTTCTCACTTGCCTGGCTTGTGAGGCAGCCAGCGTTCTCTCTGGAGAGTGGAACAGATGAGCCCACCTGAGGGTGTTTTTTCAGCCTCTACAATTGTAAGCTAAATAAACCCCTTTTAAAAGTACTCAAGTGCTGGTGTTTTGTTACAGAAAGGGGAAACTAACACAGAGAAACTAACTGCCCAGGAAGAACAAAAAAAAAGGGGGGGCTGCTGCCTTGCTCTCTTTGTTTTCTGAGAAGACCAGCCCGCCACAAACCCACCCACAGGGCCAGGGGATGGCTGGAGAGACCCACAAGTACCCACCACAGACCCCCCCCACAGGGCCAGGTGATGCCTAGAGATACCCCACAGGTACCCTAAATGTGTTCTTCCCTCCTGCCATACAGGGCCTGAAAATTATTCTGTCACGAATACTGCTGAGGCCACTGTTTACGAGCAGTTCCGTGACACAGAGTTCCTGGTTCTGCTCCTACAGAACAGAAAAAGGGTCTCATAGATCAGCCTCCTGTTGGCAGACTTGTTACTAGATTGCTGTGACTCTGGAATGCATGGTCCTTGAGTTGGAGAGTTAAAATATTAGAACGTCTTAGAAAAAGACAGTGATATTGATGGAGAAGGGTGTGCAATAAAAAGCAAGGTTGATCTAAGTCCAGAGGCGGTGAAACGTTGTGTATGCCAATTTTCTGTTCCTGAAACAGATACCCCAGCTAACCTACTAAGAAAGAGGAAAGGGGCTGGGTAGAGGAGCACACACCCTTAATCCCAGAATTCAGAAGCAGAGGCAGTAGGACCCCTGAGTTGGAGGCCAGCCTGTTCTACACAGTGAGTACCAGGGCTACATGTTTTGGCTGTTAAGAGAGTTCAGTGCATGGCTGGCTGTTGGGGGAATATTATTTTAAGATGTGGTACTTTTGTTTATGTTGCATTTGTTTAACTGTGTGAAGCTGTGTTACTGTGCCTGTCTAAAACACCTGATGGTCCTAATAAAGAGCTGAATGGCCAATAGCGAGGCAGGAGAAATGATTGGCAGGACTGGCAAGCAGAGAGGATAACTATGAGGAGACGATCTGGGAATGAGAGAAGAAGGAGGAGGAATTCAGGGGCCAGCCACCCAGCTACACAGCAAGACACGGAATAAGAAGGAAAGAAAAGGTATTACAGGAATCAAGAGAGAGGAAAACCCCAAGGCCAAAGATAGATGGGATAATTCAAGTTAAGAAAAGCTGGCAAGAAACAAGCCAAGCTAAGACCCGGCATTCATAACTAGGAATAAGCCTCTGTGTGTGATTTATTTGGGAGCTGGGTGGTGGGTCCCCCCAAGCTATAAAGCCAAAAGAGTAAAAAGTCGCACAACAGCTGGCTTTGACTGTTTTTAGTCTGTGATGGGGCAGCCTATTATAACGGAAGAAGTTCTGGAGGAGATGTTTGCCACATGGCTTTGATACAGAGTTCTGTATCAGAGGAAGGTTCTGGCTTTCCACTTGGAAGGCATGTTACCAGAGGCATCCTGTCTCCCACTAGGCCCTCCCCTAAAGGAGTCTACCACTTCCAAATAGTGCTGTGTGCTGGGACCACACCTTTTAACCAGGGGGCCTTTGGGGGACACTTATCCAAACCATAGGGGTGTGGTAGACACCTTTAATCCCAGCACTGGGGAGGCAGATGCAAGCGGATCTCTGAGTTCAAAGCCAGCATAGTGAGTTCCAGGATTGCCATTGCTACATAGTAATAGTCTGTCTCAACTAAACAAAACAAGAGAAACCCAAAACCACAGAGAAACACACAAATAAACCCCAAAACCAAAGCAGCCACAGCACAGGGAGCTGACGTGGGTGGATAGCTGCACCCTGTGCTTCAGGGACCTCCTGCAGAGGGGCGGGGAACACCCCCGCATGCTCTCTCTGCTCGTGAGAGGAGCTAAGGTACAGTTTTCACTATAACTTGGATTTGAAATGTTTCCAGGCTCGCACAGCAGGTTCCTTGTGTCCCCTTTAGCTTTTCCAGATCCCTGTAACTGTTTAAACACATTGCTCATTGCTCTCCAGTTAGTTAAATACATTGGATGCTTCCCCGAGTAAAAGTCTATGGTGAGGAAAGCGTGCAAATGTATAGTTTAGTTAATAATTGCTAGTGTGGCGCATTCTCTTCCTCAGCCTCCCCCTTAATTGGTTGAGTATTAATAAACTCATGGCTGGTTTCAAGGGCACGGCTAGTTTTTAATAGTTTTGCAGGAATCTCAGGAAGAAAGCTAAAGAATTAGCATAATAAATAATTACTGCTTGCAGCATTTTTTTGTTGTTGAGATAATAAAATGTTAAAAAGCAAGCCACTTGAGCAGAAAGTAATTGCCCTGACAAGCCACACAGGCTGTGTTCACAATACCGNCCTGTGTCGGCAAGAGCTGCACCCTACATAGGCGCACCCCTCCCCCATTATGGAAATATACTTTTCCTATCAACAGGGTAGAACAAAACTCCAGGCTTCTAATTAATCTTAGCTGACGTTTGATTTCATACCCAAGCTTGAGGCAAGAGGCTGTAGAGCACCCCCTTCCCTGAGCTCATAGCCATGGGCAAACCTCTCCATTAATGTCACTTTGCATCTGTGTGTCTCCTGGTGGCTGCCACATGCCAGTCATTAATGTGTGAGTGATTACTCTTGCCCACTCTCTACCCACTGCTTCCCTGCTTGAAAAGACCGCACGGTAGGGATTTTACTTTGCAAGCCTTTAACCTTGAACCTTTGGATTAATGGCATAAAGAGCTTACTCACGGAGACTGCTTTGCAGATTTTTTAACTTGCCTTTCTGTACCTACTCCTTACCTCTTGTGGATCTCAGAGTCTTACTGAGGAAAGCCACATACTCAGTTTACCAGTGTGGCCTCTAGGAAGCAGGAAACCTACAGAGTTAAGGATTAACAGGAAGTAAGTGTTGGATCTGGGATTTGAATCCTTCCTTAAGATCACTCCCCACCCTGGGTCAGCAGCTGTGAGTGTGACTGCAGTTTGTGAGGTCACTCGGAAGGGGGGGGGACTTCTCGGAAGAACCATGGTGTCGACTTCGTTCACTCAATGGTTCCTTCACTGATGTCAACCAGACCCTTCTCCAAGGCTCAGACAAGGGCCTGGTTTAGTTATGGAGTCCCCCACTGTGGATGATAACAGGGTTGGTTTTTGCCTGGTGTGGAGCAGGTATGGTCCCAGGGAGCCTATCAAACCTCAGCAAAGCGGCCTCCCCCTGTGCTCCAGAGGAGGAGCTGACTCCACAGAGCCCTCTAGGCAAAGGTACAGGTAGACCGTAGGATGATATCTTAAAAGTATTTTCCTGTAGGTGTTGTGGGATGCCAGCTGCCAGTTGTTTGGTCTTAGTACAATATTTAGCTGTTTTGGAGGAGGGGTGTAATTAGATGAAGGCTGTTTAAGAATATGGTATGATGACATCCTAGGAAGCTCTAAGAGTGTGATTGGCAGGTGACATGCATCTTGCGGGGGCCTACAGACTTAACTAGTAATGTAACTCCATCCTCATTTTAATTGCTTCCCTGATGGTAATAGCTGATAATCTTTGCCTTGTTTATATAATCGATATTTGGCCTCACTTTCTGATTTCTACCTGATAACTGAATAGCTGAATTTGTACATACCTTATGTGCTAAAGACCATCGATTCCTCTCTTTTACCAAGATGATAATAAAACCGAACATTCTTGTAGCTCTTTGTTTTTTTGTTTTGTCGGTGTAAGAAACTTATTTGGTCCTCAGGTAATTTCTTGACCTTGGTAATAGCTCCCACAGTTTAGAGTCAAATGGACCAGGAAGGGCGACATCATAGCCTGCATGTGAATAGTGGCCAGGCTTTGGGGCCCATGAGCTGTGTTCTCCAGGGCACTAAAGTACCTTCTGTCTTAAAGACTATGTGCCCTGGACTGTATTAACAAGACTGCATGTTTCTAAACTAACCTTAAGAGAATCTGGAATCTAATTAGCCTAAGGTTTTAATAAGCTACACCTGGGCTTTTTAATGGCCACATTGTAGCTTTTACTTAGATTGTTTTAGTCCATATGTGATAATTCTGTAGTATATATTGAGCTGGAGAAGTGAGTCAAATAGACCCAGCCCATGTCTTCAGGGTACACCCTCTGCTTCTGAGGGGTAACTTGGTCTAATGAATGATGACGTGGTCCTACTCAAGGAGAACTTCCTGGATGAAGTCTTCCATCCTTTATTTCCTTTTATGTGTATGTATGTATTATGTATGCATCAGTGTATGGGTGCGTGCATCTATGTATATATGTATGCATCTACGTATGTGTTCATGTATGTATGCATGTATGTGTGTATGATCTCATGGTGCTGGCAACTGAACTCAGAGCCTGTCACTGAGCTATGCCCCCAAATCTAACAGATAAGTTTGATACCATCATTTTTGGTGCAGTAGGTAGACTGTGTCAAAGAAAATGTCTGGTGCAATCTAGGAGCTTGAGTACTTACATGTTGAAGTGTCAGGTTCAACTGCTTTTCTCCGAAAGTATTAAAGACACCATGACAGTGATCGTCCAGTGAACCAGGGACATCAAAATGTAGTCTAGCATGCACAGAGCCACATTACCTGGACTTTATTGTACTTTTTCTTGTATTTCTAATTGTTGAAAACATTTCACTAAATATATATTCTCCCAATGGGTTTAAGTATGCACGCTGAGGCAGCCAAGCTTATTAAACAGACAGCAACAGACTGCTGGTTACTATTTCTCAGTGAGACGTCCTCTTTGCTGTTTTTGAGAATATGATCTAATTTGTCTCTCTTAGTTCCAGGCAAACACTATTTATTGTGCTTTTTCTTCTTTCCAGCTTTATACTTCCCAAAGTGCTGTGTCTTCTCCACACAAGTGCTCTATACTAGGGGTGGTGACACATGTCTAATCCCAGCCTGTGAGAGGCTGAGGCAGGAGCGTGGCTATGAGTTTGAGGCCAGCCTGGGCTGCATGGTGACTCCCAGGACAACCCAGGACTACATAGTGAGGCCCTGCCCCACCCCCACTCCTCCACAATCACGTGACCATCCCAGTGACAGTATCCTCACGGAGGTTTTGTAGCATATAAATGTCAGGCTTAATTAAATTCACCCTGGCCTCTGCCTGGCTTGTGAAGAATGGTTTATGCATCTATTAGACACTCATTTCTTCGGTCAAGGCATGAACTTCACAGATTATAGTTGGGAAACCCTCGAAGATCACTCACAACACTTTCATTATGGAAATAACCCTTTAAAAAGGGGGGTTTCATAAGAATTTGAATTAGAATGCTTCAGAAATATTTTAGTAGAAATATGTCTGTATTACCATCCATTACCTTCTCATATTATGTCATTTCTTTCTCTAGGAATTCTTTTTGTCATTAAAATAGCATCATTTTGATAATTTGGGGAAAATATAAAAAGAAAAGTCTGTAGGGTGACTGGTGGTTCAGTTATTTCCTTCCAGCTTGTTTACCATTTATGTGTTTTTAAAATTTAGAATCATAAAATTCTGTATCCTTCTGTTACCTTAAGTTAAATTATAATCTTATACAATGTTACTCATAAAGTATACTTCTGTATGTCCTTAAACTACCAGAAGTCTCCCCGAGCACATCTCCTGCGGCTGCAGAAATGCTCTTTGCCTGTAAGTACATGCTGTTTTTGGCGGCTGCCCCATTAAATGCTGATTTGTGCTGTCATGAGTGTCTTCACCCATGCATCAGCCTTTTATACAGTTGTGATTCCCCTGATGGAATCCAAATCACCGTTAATGTCTTATAGGCTGAGCACCCTGTGCTGAAAATCTGTCTGAAATACTCCCCCAAACCTGAAACTCTTTGAGGCTCATGTTTGTCATCAAGAATATGAGCTTTTTAAGGTAGGGATGCACAGCAGACATCTACGCAGATATCCACAAGTTCACAAAGCTCTCAAGCCTGAAACTGTCTGACCTATTCTAAGGGCCCCTCACCTCACGGCGCAGCTTTCATCTACTGACGTCCCAGAAGTTGTAGTTCATAGACCCCTAAGATGCACCGGAGGTATTCCAGTATCTTTCACAGTGTTAGACAAAAAGACAGTTTATCTGGAAATATATTGGCAAGTATAGCCTTTTTGTTTTGCCTTTCCTGTTTACATATGAACTAGGTTTGTTTTTTCTGTTGGGGTCTTCATCTCATTGTTTGTTTGTTTTTATGTCATTAAGTCCTCTTCTTCCTCCCAGAATCTTTTCTTCTACCTTCTTGGGAACACTTCTGTTTTTTACCTCAGCGGTTTCCGACATAGACATATCCTTACGGTGAGTGGGAAGCTGGGTGACTGACAGTCTATGATCAGAGGTGGAGCCTGCAGAGAGCACCTGGAGGGTCCGTTTTCTGGTCTCACTGGTGAGGCTGTCCTGTCTTGCATTATGTTCTCATCATTTCCAAGGGCGTTGTAATTGGAGGCCACTCTCCCGCAGTTGTGGGTGTGCAATACTCCATGCACTTATTCTGTTTGGTGTAAGAGTTTCTGTGTTTCAGTGAGACAGATATACACAGATGAAGTTGAACATAGATAGCTAACCGTTGTCTCATGCTAAGGTTGCCTGTTTTGTTCTGCTTTTTAAAAGTTGTTCCCTCTCCTGCTTTTCTGCTCACTTTCGCTAAGCTGATTGGCCAGGGAGGGCAGGAAAGCCACAAGACTGCTGATAGTCTATCTGTGGGTGCCCAGATGTGCAACTCCAGCATGCAGGTATAACCTGTGTGGCCAATTTAATGTAGAATGCTAGATTGGACACACATAACCACAAGCTTATCTGTAAAGATCTTGGTAATCAACCACACTACTTAAAAGAGAAAGTGCCCTTTGTTAAAGACAATAGAAACGTAGATTATAGGTGGGAAGGTTCTGCCTGGCAGCCACACAGAGGGGGCGGTTCCTGGTCATGTGTCAAAGCCCTTGTAAAGAACTCAGCTTTACTTAGCGACCTGGGACAGCATATTGTGAAGATGCATCATGCAAACACAGGTTCATAATCCTGGGACCTGGGAGCCTGAGGCAGGAGGCTTCTATGTTTGAGACCAGTCTGTGCTACCTGGTGAGATACATCTCAATAAACAGCGCCGTCCCCAAAGTACTTACTTCTCCAGATGAGATATTTTGCATTTTCAAAAATGGCATGTAGCATGAGTCCTTCTGAAATTAGTGAGAAATGTTAGGAATAATTTTAGATAAAATTGTTGAATAAGAAATACCTTTGTTAAAAATAATCTAAGACTCTGGCAAAAGAGAATCCTTTTATCAGAATCTAAATGTGCATCACTTGGTATTTCTTGGTTTGGAACTCAGAATTACTAAGAAAATCTTGGCTTCCCCCAAGCTCAGATATGCTTACTGGCAGCAGCTGGTATTACCTTGTGAGCAGTATGGCTGTAGGTTACGATCCTGTGCTGATGTAAAGGCGTCTGACTCAATGCTTTTACTGGCTCTGAAATCTCACGCACTCCCAAAGGCCCCCTCATGTAAAAATGACAGTGCGATCCTGACGTCACCGTGGTATGAAGTGAGCAATCCTGTCTTCACCTGTTCATTGGATCGAGCCAGGCTCAGTTCTGTGGTGGTGTTCTTCCTCACGTGCGCTGGGTTTGAACGTGGGATCGGTGCACGTGGAACATTCTACCGCTGAGTTGAAGACGCTTAGCTCTGGAACTCGGTGCTTTGGGATGAAGAGCAGAAGTTAGGTATTTCAGGAGTTTTGTTGAAAATGAAGCCCGTCTGCCATTATTTTATGACAATGTCTCCAGTCTCAGAGCACTGCTGTGGTAATTCTGTTGTTGATGTCCGTGCTTTCCTTGGAAGAAATGATTTTTTTTTTTGCTTATTCAACATTTGCCTTGTTCTAATTTTCTTTCTGCTAAATGCTGCCTTTATCTTAGCTTTTTATCTATTTATTTTGAACTGGCACTTCTGGCTTAAGAACAAGTTTCTATTAGACGTGTGTGTATATATACACATATGTGTACACACACATACATATATATTCAACACAGAGTAAGCAAGCAACCTGTGTGCCCCTTGGTCCGGTAGGCGAAGAGGATTTAGACCCACTTACTTAGCACAACACCCTCTAGAGTGCCCTTGAGTGGGTAGAACTTAGCCCATGTTAGAACATTAACAGAAAGTTATTGGCTTTCTTCAAACACTTTAATCAAGCGTTTGGGAGTTCCATCCTCAGCCCAATTAGAAGGGCTTTCCCGCTGTCTGTAATGAGATACAACTCCACAGATGTCATAGGCAGGGTATAGGTTTGAGGTATGAAGAGCAACAGAAAGATCTCAAAATCCTGATGCACTCCCTATGGCTTATGATTTGAGATGCACATAACCTATTTTTAACTTGCTGTGGTGCCTATTTAAGCCCTGAAAATGTAAAGGCATGGCTCAGTACCCCTGGGTGAGTCTGTCTGTGGGTAACGGTCCGTCTGCTAATATGAGAGCTAAGACACCAGTGTAGATCTGAGTAGTCGCAAGCAAGCCTTAAAGCCTTAGTCTGTCTATCTGGTTGCAAGTTCAAGAATGATGGGAACACTGCTGTCAAGTCTAGGTGTGGTCTGTGCGTCTCCCCAGGCACTGTCCTGAATCTCTGGCTATCTTGTGGGCAGCAGCACAGCCCAGTCCCTTAGAGTGGCAGTTTTCAACCTTCCAAATGCTGTGACTCTTTAATACAGTTCCTGATGTTGCGGTGACACCCAACTATAAAATTACTTTTGTTGCTACTTCATAGCTGTAATTTTGCTACTGTTATGAAATGTAAATATCTGATATACAGAATATCTGCTATATGGCCTCTGTGAAAAGATCCTTCAACTCCCAGGTTGAGAATCCCCTCCTTAGCGGTTCACAGTACCATGTTGGGGGTGCTGTTTTGGTTCAGGAGTGTTGTAGTTTGAATGAAAATGGCCCCTATAGGCTCTTGGAGTGACGCTTGTTAGGACTTGTGGCCTTGTTGGAGAAAGTGTGTCACTGTGGGAGGGCTTTTAGGTTTCAAATGCTCTAGTCAGGCCTGCTGTCTCTCTTCCTGTTACATGCTTATCCATATGTAAAACTCTGGGCTTCATCATCACATCTGCCCGTGCGCCACCATGCTTCCCACCACGGCAATAATGGACTAAACCTCTGAACCTGTAAGCCAGCCCCATAGAAATGTGTTTTCCTTTATAAGTGTTGCTGTGGTCATGGGTGACTCATCACAGCAATAGAAACCCCGACTTAGACAAGGAGGCTGTTGTGGGGCCCAGAAGTGCCTGCGGTTCATGAAAAGTCACATGGGGGATGATGAAGAGACCTCTCAAGGAGAAACAAAGGCTTTTTTCGGGGTCAAAAGCTACTTCTGGCTCCGTTCCCATGGCACCCACCTCTGCAACTCCCCTGCCAGCTTTAGTTGCTCCATAGCCACACTTGACCTCACTCACACCCCGTTCCCTTTCCCAGGTGCTGGGGAGAGGTGCCTCCCTCCCATGCCCTTGGGGACTTTATCTTCACTGCGGTATCACCGTGTAATCGTGCTGTGTGTTATCTAATGTACCCTGCGTTGGCACAATGCTTTTTTCCCCTTCCGCTCTCCTAATGGTCTACACAGATTTGTTTTTTTCTTTACGCTCTTTTTTTATGGTTGTTAGAAACATGGCTGAGGTGGGTTCGGCCACCTTTATTTGAAACCTGGCCTCTCTTCTAGAAACAGTTTCACCCGGGTTAAGTTACTTAACCTCTCTGTGCCATCAATGTGGGAGTCTCAGTGACTTTACTCATGGTCTGTGGAGAGGAGCAAATGAGGAAGGAAGGGACAAGGCTTGGAACAGTGACTGCCATGAAGTTAACATGAGACACAGGCCAGCATTGTGGTCGCTGTGATCTCTCTCCACTGCCGGTGTCTTCATCATCACCCTGGAGAGTAATTTCTCTCCATAAGCTCCGATTGCAGCAGCAGCAGCTGGATGGGTGGCTGGTTCTGTTCTTGCCGTGAATACATCTTGCACACCCCACCCTAAACCTGCTCACAAGTTAGCTGTCTGTCCCTGAAAATCCGGTCTCTGATGTCGGTGTCACCAGGCCTTGTTCATTGGTGTCTCACAGTCATGTCCCCTTGGCGACTCATTAAGTTTTTCTGCCTTCTCCTCTGAGAACCTGCTGGAAGAAGGGCTCGCAGGCCTTGGCTGTGAGTTCCCTTTTCTGCCGTGGCAGAAATGAATAACCTAGCTTGTGGTTCAGCTCACAGTTTCAGAGCAAGCTTGGCGGGTGTGGTCATTTTAAATGAGAATGGCCCTCATAGGTTTAAATACTTGGTCACTAGCGAGTAGCATTTATGAGACAGAAAATAGATCATAATGTCTGATTGTTTTTCCTGATTGCACAGCTGATAAACAATTTCACAAAGCTGTCCTCTCCCCAACCCCCACCTCAAGAGCTTCTGGGAGACACACAGTCCTGTGCATCTTGTATTTCTTGCTGACTAACCATTACTTTCTCCCGGTGAGTTAGTTTCTTTGGGTTACTCTGACACATTACCACAAACACGCTGCTTTTAAATGAGAGGAGTGACTCCTTCCCAGTGCTGTAGGCTTACGTCTGAGGTCACAGTACTGGTAGGTTTGTAGGCCTTCCTGAGGCTTTGGGGATGACCTGACCCTTGTCTCTTCCTGGGTCCATGGGCTCCAGAGAGGTCTTGGTCCCCATCAGCTTGTGTCTTTCCAGCTCAGGTCTCTTTTTACTTTCTCTGAGACTTTCTTATTCTCTCCCTTCCCCACCCACCCCTGCTCTGTGTGTGTGTGTGTGTGTCTGTCTGTCTGTCTGTCTCTTGTCTCTGTCTATCTCTATGTGTCTCTTTGTCTCTATCTCTGTGTCTGTCTCTTTGTCTCTGTCTATCTCTATGTGTCTGTCTCTGTCTCTCTATCTCTCTGTGTGGTTCTCATACATTCCAGGCTTGCCTTGAACTCACTCTTTAGGCAGTAATGACTTTGGACTTCTGATTCTCCTGCTTCTACCTGAAGGTTGAACTCAGGACTCAGGATTTCTTGCATACTAGGTAAACACACTGCCCACTGAGCGATATCCCAGTCCCCATGTTTTTTTCTTTATGCATTGTGGCTACTGAACTTAGCAACCTCCTAGACAATTCATGATTCTTTTCCCCTCTTAGGTTCATCAACACAAACAGTGCCAATTTTACGAGTTTCAGAGCAAAGGACTTGATGTCTTCGGGTGAGCACTGTCTACTTAGTCTGTGATGTTTGGGAAGTGATCAGTCACATGGTCATTATTCATTACATCATCCTGATTTCATAAACCAAGCTTGTGGCACATTGATAATATAATTTCTGCCCGGAAATCTCTTATATAAAGAGTAACATGACTGCTGACTGCTGCAGTAACTTTTAGGTCCCTATTCTGTCAACTGCTGTCACACACAGCTTAAGCTGGCCCAGGAGACTGCCACAGCGAGCCCATTGTAGTGACTTCTGCAGTGGAGTTCTTGCCGTCACCGGACAGTCCCTGCTCTGCGGCAGGGCTGCAAGAGCTCGCCTTGGGTCAGGGCCGGGTCAGGGACTTGGTGATAAGACCATGGCCAACTTCATTCACTCCCAACATCCTTGTAGCAGAGGGAAAGGTTTGTGAGGGGGAGGTAAAGGGGAGGGGAAGAAAACAAAAGGCCCAGAGAGCAGCTGTAGACAAAGATTTGGTCGGCTCTGATTAAATTTAATGTCCATGTTTGAGTTATTTTGTAAATCTGTTTTCGAAAAAGTCACATATAAATAGCGACAAATAATTTAAAGTAAAATGGTCTAATTCCACGAGTCCATTCTCCCTTGTGCTGTGATCATATTGCCTGACAAATAAACTTGGGGAATAAAACGTGTTTTTCAGGAGAGATGACTCGGTTGGTAAAATGCATGCCATACTGATATGGAGGCTCATGTGTGATTCCCAACAGCTACAAATGAATGCTGGTCATGGTAGGACAGCACACATCTGTAATCTCAGCGCTGGGGACATGGGGACAAGATGGTCCCCACCTAGAGGGTTTTTAGCCAACCAGTCTGCAAAATCAGTGACCTGCAGGTTCAATGAGAAAGCCTGTCTCACTGGTAAGATGGTGAGTGAGTGGTGAGGAAACCCAACCCCCCACCACTGACCTGTGCAAGTGGGCACACACACACACAGACACAACATACACACGCATACACATGTACATATGAACACACAGATACATAATTCTTCTGAGTGCTTCTGTGAGCTTCTTTTTCACCTCTTGACATTAGGAGTATTAGGAGGAAAAGAGAAGACTTTGTTAAATATCTAAGAACTATTTCACTGGAGTCACTTCCCTTCCTGCCTTCGTTTAACTCTATAATAACTTTTAACTTTGAATCACGGAAGTACTTGGAGTTTTCTTTAACTGTGCAATTTATTGAGTCGCCTGTAGCACCAGGCCGCACTTCCTGCTGCTTTACTTAGAGAGCTGTGGTGAGATTTTCTGTAGTGTTTGGTTTGGGTACTAAATGGTTCCCAGCCCCAGCCTGTAATCTCTGTGTGCCCTTGGCCCGCCTTGGCTCCCTTCCCTTCGGCACTATCCTGGGCACCAGCAAGATCTGGGTAAGGCAATGGCTTCTCACAAGGATGGCCTTCCCTGTTCTTCCTCGCCTCTCAGTTAGGCTGGCAGGATTTACGTGTTTGTCTGATACCCCGTGACTCTCTGTTCCTCCAACTTCAGTAACTGCTGGTTGGTAAAGTTGACTTTCAAAACAAGCAAACCTCCTGCTCTCTGGCTCAGAATTGGTGGTTTTTCTCCTTTCAGGGACTTTTCTGTGGGGCACACAGTAGCCTGTGGAGTCACCTAAACCTGCACTTCACAATGGAGCATTGATCCCTGTGGCCCTGTGGCACCCAGCTTGTACAGCAAACACTCGCTCAGGCCATGACACTTTTATTCAGTGGATTTTAGGTCTGAGATACTGGCTGTAGTTTGTAGCTGAACGAGTGGCTTGCTTCCTCCAAACCTCATTATTAAAGAGGGGGTGTTCAGCCACCTTAGAGACTTTGATACCAACCTAATTATTTATGAAATCATTACATTGGATCAGATATGCTAATCTCCCCCTTGTTATATATAAAGTGATTTTCAGTTGATGTATTGATCTCTCTAGTTACTGGCATTGAGCCTGATCTATTTATTCTTTCCTTTGAGAACTATTGAAATTGCCTCTCTCTTTTTGGGTGACAAGAAAAAAGGAAAAAGAAAGAAAGGATTCAGATCGTCAGTGAGTCGTTTCCAGCCCTTGTCATGCAAGCTAAGTTAGACATCCCTGGAGACAGAGTTAGGAGCATAAGGTTTAAAGGGAGACAGAGGGCTGCTTGGACCTCATGCTGGATGCAGGAGGTACAGCTGGGTCAGGACGACGTTGGCTGTGACTGCTGCGCTGCTAAAGAAACAATAGCAAACATGAGGTTTGTGCAGATGCATTCTGTGGCATGGGAAGTCTTGTCACAATGGCCGGGGAGACACAGCCCTTCTGACAGCTCCTGGAAATCCCTCTTCAGCTCTAGGGACCTTTCCGGGCTCTCTCGAGCTGCATGGCAAAATGTGCAGGTTTTGGTTTCTTTGGGGCTACTAAGTGTTGGCGATGCGAGATTTCTGACCATGGAAAAAAAGAGTGTATGGAGGAGAAGCGAGCCATAAGATTTAAAAATTTGACCTTACGATCCTGTGATTGGTGCAGTTGGCCTGACCTTCATTGCACTCAAAGGAGATTTGGTGCCTCATGGGCATGCAAGGGTCCCTGCTCATCGGATGCCACCACTCTTCTTGGGAATGTGAGGAATGAAGCAGACACTCATGGGTAGAATACTGAGAATACTGTCTTCTAACTTAATGTTGGGTCGACAGCCATCCTGATGTCCTGTCTGTCAGTGGCCAGGCACGGTGACCTTCATTGTACTTCATACTGACATTGTCACAGTGCCACCAAGTAGGAGCTTTAGCTTTTCTCTCTTGGTTTTCCCACTGGTACCATTTGGAACATGGTGGAGAAATTCTAGTGTAATGCAAATTAATTTTGGTTTTTTAAAATTACTGTGTGTGTTTGGATGTTTTGCCTGTGTGTCTGCACCACCTGTGTGCCTCATGCCCACAGACCAGAAGAGAGTGTCACGTCCTCTGAAGCTGGAGTTGCAGACAGGTGTTAGCTGCCACATGAGTGCTGAGAATTGAACCGGAGTCCTCTGGAAGAGCAACCAGTGCTATTAATGGCAGAACCATCTCTCCAATCCAAGATTTAAATTTTTAATATGAGCCATCAAGTCAGTCTCACACAGGAATGTTGCTCCATATCATATCGGAGAGAGGCTATTTACATAAAAAGTGATAAAAGTCTTAAAATTAGCTGTGTTTGTTACCCTGTTCTTGCTTATTTTAGATGTCACCAACCATGTTAGAATTTCTCCCCTCCTCAGTTTGGTTGCCATCTTCAGAACAAAAACTTCAGAACAAACATTCCTACTTACGTCATTGCCGTTCTTTTCTCCCTTAAATGTGCAAAGGGAACAAGTCTGGCTGTCAACGTGAATAGCAAATTTCCTCTCTTACTTATAGGCTTAGGACCTGGTTAGATGATGTGGGATTTCCCTCTGTGTGCTCTGAATATGTTTTACTTCCATTAGTTATTTAAAGGAGCTGTTTTGTCCAATGGCTTAGTAGAGTAAATCAGGTGGGAAATCCAAACAGAGATATAGAAAGTAGGTGGAGTCAAAGAGACCCCATGTAGCTGCCGAAAGAGAGAGAACCTCACCAGTAGGTCACTGTCTTGTGCTGATAGATTGATAGAAATGGGTTAATTCAAGATGTAAGAGATAGCTAAAAATATACTTAAGTCACTGGCTGAAACAGCTTCCTCAATAACCAATGGTAACAAAACATTCATAGCATACAGAGGGGAATCCCACATCAGTTACTCTGCAGTCAGTTGAATGGAGTGAATTCATTGGAGCAATGCATGCTTCATTCATGATATACTCTAGCCTGGAGAGCTTGGGACTATGGATGTGCCATAGCCAGTCTCTGCTTCAATATTTGACTTCATGCCTTTTGACATGACATCTTTAGTTCCTTTTCCTCTCTGTGCCTGCTGCTCATGACAGTTATTAATAAAGTACTCTAAAGTATAATTCTGTGCAAAGTGCATATGTATGTTTGCACGTGTGTGTGTATATGCTTGTATGTATACTTGTACATACATACGGAGGTAAGAGGTTGGTTGATGCATGTGTTTTCTTTGGTCACTTTTACTTTTATCTTCGGAGGCTGGAACTTTCTGAACCTGGAGCCAAGGATTTGACTAGACTGGCTGGCCAGTAAGGATCTCCCATCTCCACCACCCCAGAGCTAGGATTACAGGCAACAGCCACTGCACCCTGTCTTTTCTACTGGAGTGCTGGGGGCCCCAACCAAAGTCCTCATGCTTGTATATTAATAGTACAGTTTCAGTAACTGAGCCCCTCTGTATCCTGTGCCAACTTCATCTAGTGGAAGTCAGGGCTGCTTGTGGGGACTGGTCTGCAATAATCTCTCCATTATTTGGTTTCAAGTTGCGGCTGCCTCCTGACTGCTAAGATGTCACTTTCTTAAAATAAGCATCCTTGATGCTGCCAGAGCAGGCATCCTCCTCTCAGCATCTACAGAACACCCCAAGCACTGCCGCCTGCCCTGTGATCCTGAGAGGCCTGCAGCGGAGGGCCAGGCAGCCCGGTTCTGCTCTCTCACCATACAGCTGCCAGCTGAAGGCCTTTTAGGGGATGGGATCCTCTTCTGGGCTGGCTCCTGCTGCCACCTGTTGCTGTAATGAATGCAGCTTTAAAACCTTGGCCAGCAGGAGCTGCTGGGAGAGCTGTCATGCTGGCACTGGCTGAGGGGCACATCAAAGGGACTTGCTTTCCTTTTCCTAAATGCTTTCTCTTTACCCCTCCTCCTTTCTCCTCATCTTTTTCTTCCCCCTCCATCCCCGAGACAGGATTTCTCTGTATAACAGCCCTAGCTATCCTGGAACTTTTTGTAGACCAGGTTGGACTCGAACTCACAGAGCACCTGAGTGCTGGGATTAAAGCCACCACTGCCTGGCTCTCCTCTTCTTAAAGAAGTGGATGAGCATGATAAGGTGGCTCGGGACAGGGTAGTGTGAATGGCCTGGAGAGACAAAGGGTAATTGTCCTGGTTTGGTCCAGTCAGGTTTATGTTGGGCCCCCATGCTTCAGCTCGTTCCTGACTTCCTATACAGATTCCAGAAGAGCAGAGTTTCTAATTTTTTATATTGCATTTTTTCATGAAAATTCTGCATTTTAAGCCAAAGATGATCCTGTTGCTGTGATGTTACAGTTATAAACCATGAGATAGATGGGAACCCATTTCCCACTTGAAGCTCTATGTTGAGCCCTGGATTTAATGCCAGAGGTCTGTGTGTGTTTGTGTTTCTGTGTGTGTGTGGTGTGTGATATGTGTGTGGTATATGTGATGTATGTGTGATATGTGTGTGTTTATATGTGTATGTGTGGTGTGTATGGAATGTGTGATGTGTGATATGTGTGTGATGTGTGTGTGGTGTATATGTTTGTGTGTGTATGTGTGTGTATGTATGTGTGTTTGTGTACATGTGGTAGCTTGAGGTAGATGTCAATTGTCTGCCTAATCCATCTTCACGTCACCTCTTTTGAGAGGTGTCTCTCATTGAACCTGGTGGTCAGTAGGCTGTCCGACCTTTGAACTCCAGAGATGTCCCTGTCTCTGTGTCCAGGCGCTAGGATTACAGATGTCTGTTGCCGTGCCTGCCTTTTTGTTAGGTTCTAGGGATCCGAACTTAGGTCCTCGTGCTTGGGTGGAAACACTTTTCAGAGTGGTCCTGGTCCCTTTGAGGGTTGACTGACCCTTTCACAGGGCTGCCCAAGACCATCAGAAAACACAGGTAATTACACTGCGATTCTTAACAGCAGCAAAATTATAGTCATAAAATAGCAACAAAAAGCATGTTATGATTGGCCGTCACCACAACATCAGGAATAGTGTTAAAGGGTCACAGCCTTAAGAAGGTTGAGAACCGCTGTTCTAAAGTGAGAACAAACAGGAGTTGGCTCGCAGTACCCCAGAATTTGGTGACATTGGTGTGCGTGTACCTATGGAATTCAGGTTTCTTTTGATTTTTGTCCCTTAAACTTAAGATAAAGTTGCTGAGTTTTTCCAGGAGGGGGCTGTGTTCCTGGGCTCCATTCTTAAGCCAGGCTGATTAAGGGCTGATCTAACTGAACTCTGCCACTCAGGGGGAGGTGAAGATCTCCAGTAGCTTTGTCTGGTTGGAAACAGTTCAGAAAACTTTAGAAGAACTCCCAGAGTAGGGGTGGGGCCTGGGTGAGGCAAGCCTTGAGGGGAGGAAATCTTTTGCCAGTTAGCAAGGATGCAAAGAATGGCGACAAGCCTAGAAACATCTGGAAAAATGGTCCACACGCATGGACTTGTCCTTGTTACCCCTTTCTGTTGGTGGGCCAGAGGTGGTGGTGGCAGGTAGTGATCAAGCTGGGATGCTGTCAGCTTGGCTGTGTGTTCTCCCAGGGCATGTCCAGGCTGTTATGAGATGATTACTCATGCTTGTCCATTCTGTCCTACTGTATACTTTCTGGCCTGTGTCATTTGAAGCTAAAAATAGCCCTCTTGTCTGTGATGAGCATTCCTGAGATTTTCCTGCCCAGCCTTCGTTGACAGTTTGGTCTTCTGACACCGTAGCGTCTTTGTGTGTGTTCTTATACATGGTGGAGGCTTCTTGATGACAAGACAGGGTCTTGGTGCGCTGTCCAAGGGGACAGTCACATCCATCTTTGGTTGCGTTGCCCTGGGGAGCAGCTGTGACTGTCCTGTTCATCAGCTCTCCATGACTGCCTCATTCTTGCCCGTACTAAGAATCAGAGTTCAGTCAAAATAGCAGTGCATCCCAGAGCTCCCCCCTTTTAAAGTCAGAGAAACCCTGTACAAATAAGACCTCAGTTTAGGAGGTTGACATACGTGAGGCCGGCAAACATTACATCCAGAATTCCTCACTTCCCATTATCGAGTCCCTCACCCCAGGTATCGTCTTTACTCAAGGGGGAAGAAAGGCAGTACTCTGTTGACATAATTCATGGGTCTTGTAAGCCTTGGTCCCTCTTGAATTTCTGGTCAGGGTGAAGGCAATGTGTGGCCACTGGGGTAGGATAGGATGTGTATTTTCATGGAGATGCACGGGTGATTCCTGCCCGTGTCTGATGGTTTTTAGGGACATGGCCTCCTTGGATGGTGAGAATTTTATGAATGGTGATTGCTGAGGGAGGGTGAGCATCTGGCTGGGCAGCACAGAGACTGGCATTGTCTCATTGGTGTACTGGATGGGGAAACCTTTTAAGGAAAGTGGCCATCTCTACAAATCACAGCAGGGCCTCGCCCGGCTTAAATGTTGTATCTAGCGTCTGTGTGGCAAACAAATGCTGCCCTATTGATAGGAAGTCTTTACATTTTTTGTGTATCAGTAATGAATACATTTTTTCAGTTTTTAATTTATTTTACATCCTGATTGAATTTTCCCCTCTGTCCACTCCTTCCATTCTCTCCCCCTTTCCTCTTGCCCCCCCCCATCTACTCCTCCTCTGTTTCTGTTCAGATGGGGACAGGCCTCCATGGGTATCAACAAAGCATGACATATCAAGCTGCAGTAAGACTAAGCTTCTCCCCTTGTATTTAGGCTGGACAAGGCAATCCAGTATAGGAATAAGTTCCTAAGAACAAGCCAAAGCATTAGGGACAGCCCTGCTCCCACTGTTAGGAGTCCCACATGTAGACAAAACTATGCAACTGTTGCATATATGTAGAGGGTGTAGGTCAGTCCCATGCAGGCTCTCTGGTTGTTGGTTCAGACTCTCTGAGTTCCTATGAGTCAAGTTAGTTGTATTGGTGGATTTTCTTGTGATGTCCTTGTCCTCTCTGGCTCCTAGAATCCTTCCTCCCTCTCTTCAGCAGGATTCTCTAAGCTTGGTCTAATGTTTGGCTATAGGTTTCTGCATCTGTTTCCGTTAGTTACTGGATTAAGGCTCTCAGATGATGATTGGTCCCCAATCTGATCACAG
This sequence comes from Bramus lutescens, assembly GCA_001685075.1. Lineage (NCBI taxonomy): Eukaryota > Metazoa > Chordata > Mammalia > Rodentia > Cricetidae > Bramus > Bramus lutescens. Next base: position 159,753 of record LOEQ01000990.1, on the reverse strand, counting down.
GAAGATCAGATCATTGAATACTCCTAAAAATAGTGGATGAATACATTTTTTAAGAAAGACAAGACATTCTCCCCTCAGAATAAATCAGCAGGAGTCAGAAGACACAGCCAGACAGTTGTCAAACTTGATAAGGTGGTTGGGCAGCCAAACCAAAGGCTTTTACACTGACACGGACATGGTCAAGTTGACCATGACAAGGGCAGCTGCATGGGTAGACAGTGGTGGCTTGTGCACTGTAGTTCCAAGTGAGGCCATCAAACATGTGTTCCTGTGGTTGTTATTTAATTTCTAAACATTTTTATATGGGTGTCTTCAAGTGTTTTGGTTTTCTTTGTAAAATCATGAAGTTTTTGCTTTTTGAGAATATATATAAAAATTGTTTGTCTGTTTTAGCTGATGTCTCAAAGCAGGGCTCCCTAGAATCCTTTAAGATAGTAAAATAGTCTTTGTATTTTTGATATTTTTTATTTTTTGAGATGGGCCTTTGCCATGCTACCCAGGCTTAGCCTCGAACTTGTTACACTTTTGCTTTGGCCTCACAAATGCTGAGATTATAAAGGTGCCATCAAGCCCAAATGGATCATTATTTTTCTTTGGAAGATTTCAAATTTTACTTGAGATTCATAAATATAAGCTTCTAGAGACTGATTGGGATGAACAAGACTATTATATGAGCTCTTTCACATGTGCTCTGAATAATAGTATTAATAATAACAACAACTGTAATAATAATTAATTGGTGGTGCTGCATGCCTTTAATCCCAGCACTTGGGAGGCAGAGGCAGGCAGACTTCTGTGAGTTTGAGGTCAGCCTGGTCTACAAGAGCTAGTTCCAGGACAGGTTCCAAAGCCACAGAGAAACCCTGTCTTGAAAAACAAACAAAAAACCCCAACAAACTAATAATAATAAACATGTCCCTTTGTCTCTTTCAAGAAAGACAGCAAAGTCTTTTGATGTGCAATGAGTGTACATGTGGCTCTTTCCCACAATGCTGCAGTGGCAGGTGACATAGTCAGGCCTGACTTTTTATGTGAGTGCTGGTATCAGAAATCTGGTCCTAGCTCTTGTGTAGCAAGTGCTGTTTCCCACTGGGTCATCTGTTTGGCCCTGATTAAATTAGAAACACTCCCCTGTATCTTTTTCTCTCAGCTCCTCTAGACAGCTAGTTACTGCCATCTCACACTCAGGAAGTTATGCATAGTGCTCTACCTGGCCTGACTACCTAGTTTCTTCAAGGACATTGCAACTAATTGGGAAATGGGATTATGGGATTGTGTTGCCCATACACTTACTGACCAGTAAACAGATACTCTGTTGATTCCTGTGCAAGGTGACCATGTTAGGTTAATCTCCTGGGTCAGCAAATTATTATTGTCTACTCTAAAAGGTCTCCTCATCTGTAGATTTTAGATTTATTATTTTTAAGTTATGTGTATATGTGTCTCTATGTGGGCATGTGCATATGAGTACAGGTATCTGTGGAGGCCAGAAGAGGGCGTCAGAGCCCCTAGAGCTGGAGTTACAGGGGCTTGATTAGAAGCTTCCTGATGTGGGTACCGGGAGTTGACTTGGATCCTCCACAAAAGCAGTATGTACCCTTACCTGCTGAGCCATCTCTCCAGCCCCCTCATAGACATTGTTTTTTTAAACTGGAAACAATCCCAAGCCCATTATTGGCTGATACATTGTAACATTACTTAGATGAAATGTATTCTGTTCTGTGGAAATCTGTGTTTTCCTTTGTGACTTTTATAGCCTTACTTAGGCTGCACAACAGTTACTGAAAAGAGAACGGCATATTGGCGACTTAGTGCAAGGTGCTGACTAGGCTCACTGAGGCACTGGGATCTGCAGATGGCAAATACATAACAGATAGGGAAATACTTTTCCTTCCCCCCTTCCCTCCAGAACAGTTTAGGGTACGCAGCAGCACCAGCCAACATGTGTTCCACAGAACCCAAATTAAGCCGACTGGCTGTACAAATGATTTCAGGGTTATTGTGGAAATGTCTGTTGAGTGCTGGCTCAGCATAAAACCGCAGCATAAGACCGCACAGCCAAACTTGTGTTGCCATAGTGATACAGTACACAGGGCGGGGCCTGTGGTCTGTGGGAGCCCATAGTTAGGCCTCTTCTGCAATGGCAGCTTTGGAATTAGAAGAAGATGCTGGGAGTTTGATTCGGTTTAGAAGCCTAGGAACTGAAGGACTATGAAAGGACTTGGGAATGTTTATGTTTGAGGGAATTAGAGTTTCCTGTGAGCTTAGAGGTCTGGAGTAATAATAAGTGATTAAAAAAAGGAAGAAAAGAGAGAACAAAACAGCTGTTTTTTTGTGTGTAGGGATGTCTGTTTCTTCAGAGAAAATTGAATCACGTTTAGGCAGCTGGTCCAGTTAATCTGAGAGTTCCCATTCAGATCATCTGCTTGATGGGAGATCCTGGCGTGTGTTCCTTTGCCTTTTCCATTAGGACCGCGTTGGCTGCTGTTGACAAACAGGTAATGAGTTTGACAGGGATCAATAAGCCACCCATCTTTAGTTCAGCTGTATGCTCATTCTAGAACTGGCTTCTTCAGGCGGGGCTCGGTGCAAAGTGGTGTTTTCCCTCCAGGGAACATGTAAACAAACGGTTGTAGTTACATAGTTACATCAAAGTTTTAAGAGGGATAATAGGTATTCTTGTGGCTATGACTCGACTCAGAAATTCAGCCCTACTTAGTGTCTACCTCTCGCTGCTCTTCCCTGCACACACACATTGTCATGCCATCCAGCAGCCAGGTCTTTGCATGGTTTAGACTTAAAATTCACTGTTTCAAGAAGTTACGATTAGGGATTTGCAAGAAATAGCTCCCCGATTCTTTGTTACTTAAACTTGATAAATTTTCAACTCCTGTAGCTTGTTTGAATACAAAAAATAATGAAATAATTTTAAATGATACATTTCATATAATGAGGCAAAATCTGAAAGTGAGACATATCAGCCATGACATCATCATGGTCATCAGTGGATTTCCACCCTGCATTCTCTCAGGAATGTAATGTGTTCCCAAGCTTGGCTTCTTCTGAGTCTAGCAAGTCTAGCTATTGGGACTTTAGCCACAAACCTTCAAAGAGAGACATGTTCCTGGCCCTGCAGACTGAATTAATCCAGACTACCTTTCACACGTTGTGTAGAAGGTAATGGCTTGGTGGTGAGGACCAGCAGCTGGCTCAGGTAAAGAGAGGGCTTAATTTCCCTTATTGCTGAGTGATAAAGCTTCAAATGCAGCACGGCACAAAAGCGTGCCAGGAAATAAACAGGGCTGGAGATATGGCTCAGGAGATAAGACCATTTGCTCTCTTCAGGAGAACCTGACTTAGTTCCTAGGACCCATGTAAGGTAGCTCACAGGTACCTATAAATCAAGCTCCAAGGGATCCAAAGACTCTCCTGGTATTGCTAGGCACCCATATGTGTGTGGCAAACACACACACACACACACACACACACACAAATTAAAAAAAATAACATAGGACACTGGGATGGCAGAAGCCCACACCCCACTAGATTGTCCCTGTGTGTACCCTGAATATATATCTTGGCGTGATCCTCTTCAGTAAGTATTGGTCTTACAATCACTTTTATCTTTTTACTATCTGTCTAAAAATGTTACTTCTCTATTCTTAATCTTTTAAACTGTTTGTCCCCTTGTCCTCCCAGCAGAGTGTTCTAATAGGCAAAGCCAGGCCTTGTCATTCCAATCCACTAGTCAGGTCACACTGAAGTTCTGTCACCAAAGATTTGACTTCATTTTGCAAAGCATGGGTCTGGGTCCGCAGGCGTTTCCCGTGTGATACAGGTTGGCTGGTGGTTTGTCACATGACCCTCAGGTCCTTTCTCCTGTTCCTCTTCTGCCTGCCTTAGCACAGAGTTCAGCCGGTGCTGGCTCCTGGGGGGAAGCCTTATTGGTGAGAGGCTAAGAAGATGTTTGTGCTTTTTTAATCCTACGGCCATGTGATCCTGATGTCTCTTATTTGTCTGGCCTGACTTCCTGGCCTGTACCCAAGACGGAGTTTCTTAGTGTTTCCATGTGTGGATGTCTGTGCTGTGCAGGGTCGCTAGACATTGTTCTTACCATCAGTACCTCTGATCAAAGAGGCCACAGAGCAAGGTTCAAATCCACAGAGCACAGGAGGATATTAAAACAGCTGGAGTTGAGTAGAAGCTTTAGAAATTGAAATCATGCTGGATGACCTACCTACCCCGCCCCCCCCCAAAAAAAGATAATTTGTATAAGACTGTCAGGTGGGGAGGAGGTGGAAAGCCTGGATTTATTACAGCATTGGGTATTCTTTCAATGAGATTATATAGTTTCAGTGTGTGTGTGTGTGTGTGTGTGTGTGTTTAAAAGCAGCCTTAGAAAGCCAAACTTAAAGTCATGGCAGATGCTTCTGTTTGTGGATTGAGTATCAAACTTCACTGGCATTAAAACTGAGGTGGCCTAAGTGCCCCATCTCAAAAACCCCCATTTTTCACCCCCAAAGAACTGATAGAACCATATGTCTCTACCCAGAGGACCATTATATACACCACAGAACGCGGTTATTTAAGTGACTTTCCCCTTTGTTAATCCGTGAGCCCTTGAAGATCTAATAAAAAAGTATATACTCGATGAAGATATTTTGGATTGGGATCATTTATGTTGTAGATTTTTACCAGTATATTGGTTTATTTTTTGTGGTGCCGAGGATGGAACCCCCAGGGCCGTGGTAGACATGTGTCCTGCTACTGAGCTGTGTCCCTGGCCTCCAGCACTTTAGCTCAAAGAGATGTCATCCAGTTTGAATAAAGATACCTTAGCTACAGCTAAGATCTCCCACCCCACCCAGCCCAAGCCTTTCATGAGAAGTGAATCAGAGTTCACCCTTTGAGTTGCAGGGCGTGATGTCTGGGAAGTGGGGGGGGGCGGAGAATGCTGTAATGAGCGCATTGTGAGCCTTTCTGGTTTCAATTTGCCCTACCTACCCTCCGTCTGGAAGGTCTGGATGGCTGCCAAGTCTTTCCTGGGGTTCTGTGTGTGTTGGCTCACAGGAGGAGATCGAATGCTGGAAGTGACTCTGGGCTCCTGCAAAGTGAGTGGACTAGAACGTCCTGGGATGCTTCTGCTGGCTGCAGCCCCGTCCCGGAAGCAGTATTTCATGGCGAGCGATTTTGCTTCAGTTGTCTATGCTACTTACTCATGCAGTCCCCCATCCTGAGACACACCCATCCTTCCCTCGCATCCCGGCTAGATGTTCTTAGCACATGTTATAGACAGTTGAATACAACCCTGCAGTGGAGACAAGGTCCCCTTTCTTCAAAGGGCACGTCAGCATCTACAGACAGAGTCCCCTGGGGTTCCAGGCCCCTCTTCCCATCCCCCTCCACGATTTCCATCTCCTTTCTTCGTCTGTACAGATTATTTATGCTTATTAGACAGCACATTTTAAAGGAGTGTTTATTTCTCTCACCTGAGCTCAAATCTGTCACATTCTAGAATGTCTCTTTAATGTAGTAATAAGATTACCTCTGGTAGGAATAATAAATTGGAGATGTGACTCTGTAAGTCACCGAAGGCTCAAGGCAAGGTGAATATCTTAAAAGATAGCCCCTTAGTCAATTCCCAAGCTCCAATGGCCCATATCAGGATCTATCCAATTGTCATAAGGTGTTCTGCTCTATGACACTTGTCCGTGCGCTTCTTTTGGTCACCTGTTGGAACCTTAGGTTTGTGATCTTCCTGCCTTCACCCTGGTGACCTTTAAGGGGTGCACAATACATGCCATGGCTCTGTCACCTTCTTAATCCTTTTCCGTTCTGCAGAGACTCCCACTCTGAAATGTACAAGCAGTGGCATTGAGTCCTTGCATGGCAATTTTGCGTGGGACTGGGTATTGAAATGCAGCAAAGCAAATAATGAAGGCATATGTTTACCTATAATTCTTTTTACCTTGGGAGAAGGATTAAATAGGAACAGTTTGGTTGTTGTCAAATTCTTAACAGTTGCTTTCAAGCATGAAACAGTCCCCAGGCTCTCCGAGGATTTACTTAGCAGTTTGAATAGAGAGGTCTTTACTGCTAATGGAACTGAGATGGCAGGCTTAAGCAATAGGGTGCTTTACAGCCTCTTTAGCCACTTGAGAAGATGTAACATCAAATCGCAGAAACCGTCCGGGCCTCCGCTGGTGTTCTGGAAGTTTCAGAAAGATGAATAATTCAGGGATGCCAGGAGAATTAGAGTGTCTGAAAGCTTGGTTCGTGGGAGGTTCCACTCTGGGAGCCACTCTGGAAGCCTCCCCAAGCTCGGCCCCAAGGAGCATTTTCAGAATGTGACATTTTTGAAGTAAAAAACTGTTCTTGGGATTGGTTGAACATTGTGAAGAGGCATCCCACCTGGATGCCAGTCCTAGAAATGTGAAACAAAGGATATTCTCATAGCAGACAATTGGAAGGGTCGGCATATGTATGATTGGAAGGGTCGGCACATGTATGATTGGAAGGGTCGGCACATGTATGATTGGAATGGTCAACGCATGTGTGATTGCAATGGTTGACACGCTTTATTGACTGTGTATGTTTAGATGGGGGGAGGTGATTCTCACTTAAGAGTTTGAAGTAGCAGGCTCAAGGGACAGGAGACATCATCACAATTTACTTGAAGGTAGCCAGCTGAGACTCCTGTTACTCTTAATTGTCATCTGTTTCAGGCTTTTGTTTCGCGGAGTTGTTTCTCAAAAGTAGTTTGTGTGTTTGTGTGTGTGTTGGGTGGGATGCATGCATGTGTACATACATGTTTGAGTGTGTATGTTTGCACGTGTAGGACAGAGGTCAATGTTAGGTATCTTTCTTAATCACTTAATTTGTTTTCCTCTATTAAAAATATGTATATAAATGTTTTGCCTTCATGTATTTCTATGTACTGTGTGTATACCTAGTGCCTACAGAGGCCAGAAGAGGATGTCAGATCCCCTAGGACTGGAGCGGAGAAGTAGGTCCTGGGATTAAAGCCCATGTCCTCTGGTGGAGCAGTTACTACTGCTTGTAGCTCTTGACTTGTCTTTCTAGCCCCTTGTCGTAGTTAGGGGCTGTGAAAAGACCCCGTGACCACAGCAACTCTCAGAAAGGAAAACATTTAATTGAGGTAGCAGCTTACTGTTTCAAAGGTTTAGTCCATTGTCATTATGGGGGTGGAGCTTGGCAGCTGGGAGTATGGTGGTGTACAACTACACACGGTGCTGGAGGAGCTGAGAATTCTACATCTTGATCCAAAGACAACAGGAAGTGATCTGAGATCCTGGGCTTGGCTCATGAGACCTCAAAGCCTACCCCTACAGAAGCACACTTCCTCCAACAAGGCCATACCTACTTCACCACATCCACACCTCCCAATCGTCCCATTCCCTGTGAGCTTATGGAGGTCCATTATGTTTGAACTCTACACTGATGTTTTGAGGTAGGGTCTCTCATGAAGCCTGGATCTCACTGATTGAGCTAGGCTGGCAAATGAGCAAGCTCCGGGAGTTATCTCCTCCTTCACGGCATTGGGATTATACATGCATACCTTCACACGGGGCTTTTCACAGGGGCGCTGGGGATCCAAACCCAGACCATCAAGCTTGCGTGTCAGGCAGCCATTAACTACTCTAGCTCTCCCGGTTCCCACCCCAGCATTCTCTAACAAGCAGATAGGAAGCAAGTTGGGGAGACTTACCTGTCCCATGTGTGTGTTTTCCCAGACCGCCTTACTTCCTTCTGAGCATACACAGGCTTTTATCTCCCTGCCCATTGGGACATAGATGTGGCCACGCAACATGCCCTGGTCAGTTAAGTGACCTCCTCAGACAGCAGTGTTTCATCTTAGAATGACTTGGGAAAGAGCCCCTAGCTATGGGGCAAGGTACACGTTGGTGCTGTGTTCTTTGGTAGCTATGCTTGTTACTGTGGGAGAAGAACTCAGCCCCGTGCCATGACATACTTCATGAGGTGCTAAGGTCAAGAGAAGAAACAGACGGGGCCCGCTGCCTCTCCTCACCTTGGGCAGCACTCAGGACTCAGGCGACATGGTAAAGGGTGGGTGCAGATCAGCAGCGTAGGCCCTGGCTCTGCTCTGAGATGCCTTTTCTTTCTCTCAGCCTTTGGTTTGGCTGCCCAACAACCTTATCAAGTTTGACAACTGTCTGGCTGTGTCTTCTGACTCCTGCTGATTTATTCTGAGGGGAGAATGTCTTGTCTTTCTTAAAAAATGTATTCATCCACTATTTTTAAATAAAAAATAGGTTGCCTGGCATTTGGCGGCCCACATTTGTGTACCTGAAGTGTTCCACTTCTCAGGATCCCTTGGAAATTTGTATTTTCTTCCTCCTGTCAGCAGAGGACTGTTGCATGCTACGGATGGTTTCTTGGTGAGCTTCTCAGGTTTGCTGTTATCTAAGTCAGTGGTTCTGAGTCTGTGGTTTGTGACCCCCCAAGGGCTCAAATGACCCTTTCACAGGGGTCACCTAAGACCATCGGAAAACACATTTATTTGCCTTATGACTCATAACAGTGTCAAATTACAGTTATGAAGTAGCAATTAAAATAATTTCATGGGTTGGGATCACTGCAATGTCAGAAACTATGTTAAAGCGTCATAGCGTTAGTGAGGTTGAGAACTGCCCTAAGTGGAACACTGCAGGTACACGACTGTGGGCCGCCAAATGCCAGGCAACCCCCCCCTTTTTTTAAATCATTGCAGACGGGAAAGCTCTGTCCCTAAAGCAGAGGAAGATGGTTCCTATCTTTGCTCAGGAAGAGAAGCCCAGACTTGTGCAGTCCTCCCAGGATGAACCACTATGCTGACCTGTTTCCTGTGGGTACAGCTCAGAGATTTGTGACTCAGTCTCTGCTCTTCGTGGAAGTCATGGAGATGCTTGCTAAGTCTACAGATGGGGGATGGAAGAACAGAGTTGATGTCAGGTGTTCAGATCATCTGCATGTCTGTCATGTGGCTTTCTGCTCCGCTTTGAGAATAATGAAGCAGACACAGTTGAAAGCGGCGGGAAGATTGGAATCCATGGAAGGACAGTTCAAAGAGATAACAGCAATACAGTGGCACCAGCAGCCCAAACAGAATGCATAATAGTAGATGTGTGGCTTCGCTGTTCATGAATTTTTCCTGAAGAAAACTCTTAGGTTCTCTTAGGTGCAGGGGGTCTCAGTGTGGTGGAAACTGGAGTCTGAGGTGTGCCAGTTTGCTGTGGCGAGAAAGGTGTGATGTGCAGGCAGCAGTCTGTAGACCTGCCTGAGATGGCCTGTCAATCAGAGGTATGATCCTACGGATGCTGACAGCGCACAAGTATAGCCGAGGCAGGCTTTACCACATCCCACATCTTCCCCTGGCTGTTCTGTGGCAAGGAACACTGAAGCAGGGTGTTGAGGAGAGGCAGGATCACAAGGCGGGTCTGTGGCCTTCTACTTGGTAGAGGTTTCACAGAGATGCTGACTCCAGAAAGGGAGCTCACTGCTCAGGGTTGCTGAACATGTGGAATATGCTCGGTGCTCTCCTCCTCTCTCTGTCCATCATGGGTATTTGAAAGTGAAGCAGTTGTCAGGTCTTGCATGCGTGCATGCATCCATGTGTATATGTGCACAGGAGTGTGTGTGTGTGTACGCGTGCGCACAGGAGTTTGTGTGTATTATGTGTACGTGCATGCATGTATATGTGTGCACATGCATGCATGTGTGTATGTGTGTACATGAGTGGTGTGTGTATGTGTGTGCACAGGAATGTGTGCATGCATGTGTATGTGTATACAGTAGTGCATGTGTGTATGTTTGTGTGCATGAAAGTGTGTGTATATGTGTGTACACAGGAGTGCATGTGTGTACAAAAGAATGTGTGTGTATGCATGCCTATGTATGTGTGCATGTGCGTATGCATGTGTGCAAGTGCATGTGACAACTGAGTTTGTTGAAGCAAGCAGAGGTCAGCCGAGTTCCTATTTAAATCATAATAACTCCAATATTTATCTTCTGGGCTTAAAAGGAAAAATCATTTTTTAAAAATTTCCATTTCTGATTTTTTCCATTATTCTGGTCAGTGAAACTTGTGTAAACGTTTCACCTTACTTTTCTTACCAATAAACCCTCTGTTGTGCTTGTAAAATTTAATGCTATTTCAGTTTTTGCAAATTCTCAGTTTTCTTCTTGGTACATGGTAATTTCTTGTTGGGGTTATGTTTTATAACTGAATTACATGAAAGGGTTTTTCTTTTAGCCTAGGTATTATCTTTTGTGAAAAATGTGTGTTTCTTATTGGTCAAAATTTTCATTGGTGTTTAACCCCTTTTTTGAGTATAAGATTCTTATATCATCACTATAGGAGGAAAAAAATTTCGAAAATACCAGAACATACTAAAAGGAAAATAGAACGTAACCAAAGAAGATCACTTCAAGCACTCTGAACATTTCCCCAGATTCTCTCTCTCTGTCTCTCTTTCCCTGTGTGTGTGCATGCGAGTGTGTGTGCGCACAGTCCCTATGCATTTGCTAACATGCGCACTGTTTACTGCTTTCTAGCTGACACTTCTCAGCAATCACATTTGTTACCATTTTTTGTGCTGGAGAATAATCTTGAAGAAGTGATTTTTAAGCTGCATGTGTTGTGGATAAGACAGGGGCAGATAAGCAAGGATTCTGGTATTTTTTATTTTAAACATGAGGTCTCTAACAGGGTGGGTAATTTATCTAAGAATGGGAATGGAAAGGATCCTAACAGCCAGCAAATTGACCTTTTGCTTTCTTTCTTCTGGGCCAGAACCCAAAGGTCCCCTGCAGAATGTAGAGTCCAGGTCCTTATTCCATGTTCCCAAGTCCCTCGAGAGGGCCTTCCCCACTGAGCTTGCTGCAGCCAGTCAGGACGTAGAGAACCCAGCTGAATTATTTGACTTCTCCATGTTCCACACCCTCTTCTATAAGATGGAGACCTCATTGCCAAGGAGTGAGCATATGGGCCCTGGACAGTGCAGGTTGCCCCGAAACCAGTGCCTGGCAGTTGCTGTTCTCTGAGCAACCAGGCACAGTTCCTTTTTCCAGCTCCAGCCATTAGTAGCAGTGTTCAAAGGCCTTGAAGGAATCATTTTTGCTTCTGACAAATTTCACCAGATCTTCAAGAGTGGGAAATGCACCCACAGCTGCTGTGGAGAGAGGAGTATGCATTTAGAGAGAGTGCGAAGATAAAAGCAGACGTGAAGAAAAGCTTTTAGAAGGCCAAGAAAACTTCAAGTTCAAAGGGCCTTTTTTTTTTTTTCCAGGCAGGCACCAAAATACCATCTCTCATGTTTCCTTCATTTCCTGATAGGAACACAGTTAAAACAAAACAAAACAGCCTAATAACTTATCAATAAGTCAGAGGTTTCCAGATTTCCTGATTTGGTTTGACTTATTAGTAATGCCCCGGCTCTTATCACATCCAGTGCTAACAGATGTTTGTAAAAGTCCAGTTTCCCACACTGTCTGGTTCTCTTTGCTGTTCTTGGCTTTAGAATGAAGAAGGAACACAGCCTAATCCTTGCCCTGTGGTGAAATTGTATTGCTAGGTGAGAGAGTAGAGAATCGAGATTTGTCTCTAATCTTCCAGGTCTTGCCAGGAAAGGTTGGAGCTGGCAAAGGGGGTAAGAGAGTCCTTGTGTCTTATTCAGTTTGCTGCAAGATCCTTCTGAGACCAGTTAGAACTGGTCAGGGTAAGCTTGTCACAGTCAGGAGCCTAGGTTTGGAAAGGGAACACTGTGCTGCCTGGGCCTTGAAGCAGGTCACTCAGGCTCTCAGCTTTGGTTCTTCCCTGAGGCAGAGATACTCCCTGTTGTGGGAACTGAATGGGAGCCTCCAGGGCAAGTTGATTACTGGAGAGACAAAGAGCTTTGCAGAGGACCTTATTCACTCCTAGGAGGACCTACCTCCTTGGGCTACTTTTCTTGTACTATCCAATCAGATAGTGCAATACAGGAACTACCACCTTCATTTCAAAGGGCAGACAAGGTTGAGACTTTAGCTGGCTTTGTAGATCATGAGCCTGACACATAGATCTTAGCATGAAGAAAATTGTCCCTACATCTAGCTCCCAGAGATGTATGTTTTGTCTGATGGCAACAGCTGGCGGGTGCGGAAGTGGATAGCCAGAGGAGTGCTTGTGGAAAATGGAAGGGAAGCACATGGCTAAATCAGTTTTCTCCTGTCTCTCAGGAACATGGCCAGCAGTGCTGTGAGCACGGAGGTCAGGCTAACTGTGAGCTTGTCATGTGTGCAACCCCTGTCCTCCAAGCTAAGAGCCCAACTCTGAGCATGACTGACAGAATTCTAGCCCTGAGACTTCTGGCACACCTCCTGATTGGGAATCCATCATGCTTAGTGGCCCGCCCCTCCAAGGATGCAGACTCCACAGTCCACCACCCAGGCAGGTGTCCTGCTCGCCTTTCTCCAAGCAGAGGGACTTACCAGGGTTCTTTCCTCTTGTCCAGGTTTCTGGATGATGTATGCTAAAGCCTGAGAGGAATTGGGAATCCTGCTGGGAGCTGCTGTTTGCCCTCTGCTCTGGATCCCACTGGCTTGCACAACCTGCCTGTCATCACTCTGCACAGGACATTTTTTTCCCTATTCAGTTTTTGCCCCTCAAACATATTGATCCTTGTGGGCGGCAGCTCCCTTCCCTGATGGTCGCCTTCAGCCAGTAAGCCAGGTGGGGAAGCAGTTTCACTAGCTTGCGGCCCATGTCCTGAAACTATCCCATTCCAGCCCTATTCATGAGGGTGTGCTGGGACTCCCAAGTGACTGACCATTCATCTTTTGGACAGGCTTTCATCCTGGTGTTTCATGATGGAACTCAGGGCTTTGATGACTGTGGAAAAGGAGCCTTTAGGGGACACAGTATGCAGTGACCCATGGTGAGGCTCAGTTCATTCTATAGGCTCCTTGAGAGCAACTTGGTAGGCTCAGTGATGCTGGATTAGGAAGGGCCTTGAACTGGTGAGACCATTAGCATGTGTGTTGTTGTGGAGTGCTAGGCTTTGCTTCCCTAAACTACCTCCACCAGCATTTGAGATGGGGCAGGGTTTCTGGGAGAAAATAGAGCTTAACTTTGACCTAGCAATTTTCTCAGAGTAATAACTCCTGTGGGAAGCAACAGAGTCACTAACCACTGAGCTTAGATAGAATCAGGCCTTTGCTATAGCAAGCAGAATCAGTGTTTCATTCATTCCTCAGGAGAATCTGGCATAGGGTTGAGATAGGGATCAGTTATAGAGTTAGTGCCTCTCTTGGGAGGGAACCCGGCTTCCACCCACATCCAGGCACACACACACATGCACACGCACATGTATATGATTCTATTTGTATATGCAAAACAAAAGCTACTTGTTTTTTAAAAGAAGAATTTGAAGAATTTGGCCATATGACAGATATTCTAGCTTACTTAGTCATATAAAAATATAAGACTTCAGAGAATGGGAGAAAGAGTCTTCCCTAGAAGTGAGCCCTTGATTGGTTATCCAATTCCAAGTGGTCAGCCATGTAGTCATATATGTGCAAACAGTGCTGAACAGACTGAGCAGGCTGTATACATAGTTATGCATTTATACACAGCTGCAATAATTACAAACCTAGGGCATGGATTTGGGGGAGTGGAGGAGATTGGAAGGAGGAAGTGTTTAATTATATTTTAAGTATCTTTAGCTTTTTAACTTATTTTAAGTGTGTTTGGGTGTTTCCCCTGCGTGTGGCTGTGTGTACCATGTGTGTCTGGTGCCTGCAGAGGACACAAGAGGGCTTTGGTTTAGTTGGAACAGTGCTTATGGATGGCTGTGAGCTACCATGTAGATGCCTGGAAATTGAAACCTGGTCCTCTGCAAGAACAATTCTTTTAACCACAGAACCATCTCTCCAGTCTCTGTATTTTAATCAAAAAATATTTTAAAAGACTATCTAGAGAGGCTGAAGAGATGATTCCATGGTTAAAAGTGGGTATCGCCCTTGCAGAAGATCCAAGTTCAATTCCCAACACCCACAGCTGCCTGTAGCTCCAGCTCCAGGGAGATCTACACCCTTTTCTGACCCCAGTGGCACCTGTACACACATGTACATACTTACTTACACACAGATACACATGCATATACATAATTAAAAATGAAATATACATATACACAAACATACATATATATATATATGTTTCAGGCTACATACTGTATGAGCTAGCCTGAATATCTTCGGACAGGGCTAGAGCTTACAAAGTATCTGAAGCAGTCACTTTGTTTCCACTATAATATCAAAGCATTAACATACTTCAGAAATAAAAAAGCAGTAGCTTAATGATTCTACTTAAAATTAGTCCAACTAATTTAATGTATTTCCGTTATTCCCCTGTGTGCTGTTGCTGCACAGCAGTTATTGTCTTTGAAATGAGAACTTAAAAAGATAATATGACTTGCTGAGAATTGCAGTTATGGTACAGAGACTTGACTGCAAATCATGCGTGTCTTATGCTATTTTATTTAAAAGAATGAGATATTTAAATCACTGAATAATCTGTCAAAACCATTAGCTGGTGTTTTGAGTCACTTACAGAATATTTGCATTAATTTGAGCAGCAAAAGAAACTTGACACAGATTCTTTTCCATCCTCTGTTGTTTCATAACTACATTCAAAGTTACAGATTCCTAAGCTCTGTATTTTCTGTGGCTGTGACTAATTCTGTCACTTGTCAGATAAGTGACGTCAGTTGACACTAGCAGTGCTGACCAGAAGACACAACAAGCTCTGCCTTCAGGAAGCCCATGATCTGCTTATGTATGTTTCTGTGGCTGTGTGCTTTTCCATGCTCAGACTGTCTTTATTCTCATGTCTGCCTGAGGAGGAGGGGCATCGTGGAACTGTGTTTAGCAAAAACAGAAGTTGGGCTTGGTGGGGTTTGATGTCCTAAGCCTCAGAAGAGACTAGCGAGGTTTCCGTTTGCCCTGATTCTGGTTTTGTGGTTTTGAACCACTGAGTCAGCTTCACATTGTTGCTGCTCAACTTGGCATTGGAACCTGCATTTAAGAAGGAAGGTGGATCTATGGAAACCACCTTAGAGGAGTGCCTCAGCGCAGCATGGCCGCCAGTCACATTGAGACCTTTGTAGGGAATTACTGAACTAGGGTGGATGGGTAGGCAGTTTTGGAGGTAGGTGTCAGTAAATAGGAGGAGGAAGAGGAGTCATCTAGCCTAGTGGCAGGAGAAATGGATACCTCATTAAATGCTGAATTGCTACTGGAAATCTAGGGTCCTGCCACAGAAGTCACGCACATGTGAAAGCTATTAAAAATGTTATGTACTGTTTTAGAACATTGCCCTCTTTGTGGCTATCATAGAGACAGTGGGCGGGGGTCGTATTAGGTAAATGTGGACATATAGGGTGTGTGGCACAAATCACAGATTCTGCCAAGCCATGGTAAAGATCTGCCACTGGATGAGTCTTGGGTGGCAAATTGTGT
>LOEQ01000990.1:124235-144198 GCA_001685075.1 Bramus lutescens | reverse complement strand
TGGCGGGGGTGGGAAGAGAGTAGGCACACACACACATATGAAAATCCATCAGGTTAGGAAGCGACTAGATTTGAAAATGTGAGTGGAGGGGGCAGGAAGAGATGGCAGTGGAAGGGACTGAGAGTTTCAGGTAGGTGAGTCCATGGGATGGCTGGCATGAACTGCACCGGTGGGTGGTTGCAAAGTGGATAAGGGAGCAGCGAGGAGCAGGCCGAAGCCACTTCTGACATCTCAGGAGCCCCTCTTGGCACAGGCCAGGCTTCAGGGAATGCTTTTACATGGGTGGCGTGGGCTCCCTCAGATGTCAGTGGATGGAGAAGCACTGAGGGGTGGAGCAGTCAGCTGATTAAATCCACGTGGGGGAATGCAGTGGGTGAGGAGCACTGAAGCATGCTGGGGAAGATCAAGCAATTTTAACTAAAACAAACCTGAAATTATTTTAGCTTCGCATTTAATTTTGGTGTGTATGTATGAAATGAATGATTGCATTGCTTGTCTGGGTTAGAACTGAGGACCTTGTACATGCTAGGCAAGTGCTCCATCCAAAGCTCTTAGAACACTTTTTAAAAGATGGAACAAACTTTTGGGTCTCTGTGCAGATTTATTTGAAAATTGGTAAGTGGGAGAATTGAATAAGAAGCTTTGGAGCAATGCTTTTAAAGTTTCTCTTTGTTATTTTAAAATGTTTTCTATTGGGGATAGTGAAGAACCTTCTGGAGTGGATGATGGATTTGCATCTCCTACGAGGCCTTGTGAAGTGGCTCTTTGAAACTACTAAGGCTTTGTTTTTCCCTCCTCGAGATAGGAGAAACACACCCACCATTAGCTCCATGTTCTCCCTGGGCATCTAAAGCAGCAGCTACCTAAGAGTCAGCGGTGCTGACTGGAGGTACCCTGGGAAGAACCCTGAACCCCGGAGCCTGCACCTGGCACCTGCGTCCTGTCTTTAATTGAGTATCACATTCAATTCAAGGTCTTTGAGATCCCCTGACCAAAAACATCTGTCTCATCCTGATATGGTCTTCTGTTCTAAATGTCTCTGTCCTGTCTTATTTAAACACATGAGTCCTTAATTAAGAAGGTTTTCAAGTCATGAGATTACAAAATAATCTTGAACCCAATCCTCTGGAATTTTAACCAAATCACCCAGCATCTTTAAGCTCACAGTGTCCTTCCAGTTTTAAATTGAAACTGAATCCTACTGAGAAACCATTACTCGTCTCCTGGAAACCGGTGCTAATTCTCTGCTTTGTTTTCACGTGTTCTTCCTTCAGGAATCAATACTCTTGATTTTGTACAGCAGAGATTCTAATGTGTAGTAACCAGTGGATCTATTTCCTCCCATTGCCTTTGCTGTAATAACACATCTGTATGCAGAATAACAAGACACTAACAACCACAAACCTAGCTTTTCAATTTTACCATACATCCAGGGGGATGAAGTGGGATGCTTCTGAGGGCCACAGAGTCCATTTTAGAGGTCAGGTAATGGTCTAGAGGTACGGAGTGATTTTCCAGGTAGAAGAATAGTTTCCCCACTACTGTCTCTGTTTCCTTGGGTATGAGATGTTTCTTGCAGCTATTGCTGCCACTCTATTAGGGAGAGGCCACCCATGCTAACTATGGGTGTTAGGAAGTTTGCTTGGTTCTGTATCTTGTGCTGATCATAACTCACTCAAATTAAACAAAAGCACAAAATGGCGACGAATGAAAGATCAATGCAAGCCTATAGGCTTGCAATAATTGTTATGTGGCATATTGTGCTAACCAAGTACTAAGTTTTGTACCCTGCAAGGAGGGACCCAGTGAGAAAGTCGAGTGATACATCACAATAAGGGGACTTGGATGGCATCAGTGGCCAGTAGATGCCAGATGTTTAGTGTGTCTCTCTTCCTTGTAGTTGACTCACCTAGGATGTGAGACAGATGTGGCATTTTGTGAGTTCCTTTTCTGTAGGCTCATAGCAGTGCTTTGTTCCATATTGTGTTCTCTTGGGCTTTCTGCACATAAAGAACGGTTTGATGTGCTGATCATATAGATGAAGGAAAGCAGAGCTCAAAGATAATGTGCCCTTAGCCCAAAACTTACCTGGAGATAAGGGTCACCTAGGAGATAAACCTTAGCATGTCTGTGAGAGACTTTCTAGACTGCATTAACTGACATCAAAAGGCCGTCTCCTTTTGGAGATCTGGAGGGAGCAAACTCAACACCGGCACCCCCCTCACTATCTCCTTCCTAATTGTAGGTATATGCTATGGCCAGATACCTCAGGTTCCACCACCATGCTTTTCCGCCATGATGTACTGTATCCTGTAACTGTCACCCCAAACAGACCACCCCCGCAAGCTGCTTTGCCGGACATGGGTCACAGCAGTGAACACGTGGAATACTGATGTCCGTCGTCTATACATGATGTAGGTCATGTTCTCTAAACCTTCCTGGCTTCATTGTTCAGTGTCATTTCTATGAGCAGAATGCTCTTGGTCCAATTCACGAGACACTGTCTGAGTTGAGGTGGCCGGGAGAGGCTCTCAGGACCGGCGCATCTGTTCTCATTAGGGAAGTGAAAATTGCCGCCATCAGCTCCGCCTGGAGTCTGGAGAGAATGCATGTCACAGCCGGTAAATGATCTAAGCAAATGATCTGGATTTAGAGATGGTTTTGGAAGGAGCTGCGAAGATGAGATGATGAAAGAGAGCTCTAACGGTCCCTCCGCCAAGCTCTCTGCTGTTTACTGTGGGAATTAGCATGACTGATTAGTACACTGCTCCGAGAAGCTGTGAAAATGTCTAAAAAAATTCCGTGATTGCCTCAGAGTCCCAAATAGTTTTATGTCAGCAATTAGCCGTAACAGTGTTTCATTAATCCATCAGCTTTCCAAGGCTGTGAGTCCTCATGTGGGAGACTATAGAAATCGCCGGGATTAGCCGCACAGCTTTGCTTACAGTGCGTCAGGACTGCGGTGGTTTTAAGAGTGCGAAGACAGCACACCGACGCAGAAAAGCGCCAGTGGGGTGGTTCTCTGTAGGCAGTCATGTGTTCCTTTCTCTAATTCCAGGAGCATGTTACATGCGCCATTCCTGGCAACGGTATGGGGAGGATCCCCTTCACTCCTCCAAAGCATATCAAGGCAGGGGCTTTCAACTGAGTTATTAAAATGTTACTGTAAAATCGGTGCCTTCCAAATGCTTCCTGGGAAGATTGCTGGAACGTTCAGAGCTCAGGCTGTATCCTGATGAGACGGGCTTTCTTCCTCTATCCCATCCCATGGTCTCATCTGAGGTTCACAGCCATCTCTGTGTCCTCGATCTTCCTCAAGTTTATCTCTGGTTGGTTCTGTAGCAGTCACCCAGCAAATACTCCAGCCCTTTACCGATTTCTCTTGATTCCTCAAATGCCTCTCCTTGATCCTGGCCAGGAACGTCACCCCCCTTTGCTTTCCGTAGTCTTAGCAATCAAGTCAGCTTTCCCAACTGCCTGTAAGATGCCCCAAGATCTTTCCGATTCTCGCCCTGTTGGAACATAGGTAGGCATTTGAGAACCCAGAGTGCTTCCTATGTCATTCTGGCAGAGCCCACACTCTGCTTGCCTGGGACCATTGAGTCCCATCTGTTTTTCCAGGAGCATTGTCACTTTCTCTACTCATAATGTCAGGACACCGTTTGCATGGTCTTCAGACAGACGTTGTCAGCGTCATCCTGCCTGTCCTTCATTTTTCCTCGCATCCACAGGGAAACCTGTTGATTCTGTCCTGTGCGTTTTCCAGCACCCCCTGCCTGCCTCCTGCAGATTTTCCTTGGCGTGACTGGCTCTCTAGAACCACAGAATCCTGACTGGCGCCCTGCTGTCACCATGTGTTCTGATAGGATACTGCAAAATAGGAGTCAGTCTCCCACCCCACCCCACCCCCAGCCTCCAGGGACTTCCGTTTCACCAGGAAAAGTACAGAGTCCTTGTCAACAGTCGCCAGGCGCTGAGGAGTCTGCTCTCAACTCAAGCAAGCCTCCAAGCTTCCTCCTGGCTTCCTCCCAGTATCTTTCTGTCTTAAGGCACTCTGAATTGAAATGCCCTCGTTTGTGAACCCCAAAGCCACGGTGGTGTAGCTGTTTGCTTGCTTTATAACGGGATCCCGACCCACTTTTTGCACTGCTGTTTCCTTCTGTTTCTTTCTTTCTTCCTTTTCAGTGTGAGAAATACAGAGAAAAAAGAAGCCAACCCCATGTCAAGGCATTTGGTTTTCTCCAGGACTCCAAGAAACTGTTTCTTAAGACATAGGGAGTTTGTTTTGGCAGGAGACCTTCCCTGCACCTGACCCAGGGGGCCTCAGCCTAGGCCTTGTTCTTACTGCCAAGTTCTTTATCTTCCCTCACAAAGGGTCAGATCCACGTCTATACTGCTCAAATGTATTGCCACCCACAGAAAAATCATCTCAGTTGCCTCCCCATCAACCTTCCCTTCTCTTTGATATTTCCTGCCAGTCACATAGCATTTTTCTACTCCTGGTTTCGTGGAACTTACCTGTGAACCTCGTCCTCATTCTGGATTCTGGGAAACTCTTTGAGAGCAGATTGCTTGTCGTTTCAATTGGGCTCTTCAAGCCTTGGTTATCACTTTACACACTTTGTTTGCCCGATTTATTTACTGCTAGAGACAGCTTGAAGTTCATCCTTCAAATGATCTCAATTAGCATGGAAAGCTTTTATTATTTCCCCTTGTATAAATTATTTACGTGAACAAGAAATAACATGCATATATAACAAATTAGAATGTGTTATTTTCATATTAAATGCCCCTAAGAGAATAAACAATGATTAATGTATCAGTCATGGATGTATTTTATTGCTTTTTCTTTTTCAGTCGGAAAGAAAGAGAAACAAAACAAACTCTTACTTGGGTGCTCCTAAAGTAGATTTTAGGTTTTCAGAAAAAGTGATTTTTTTTGGTTTGTTTACAAAGAAATCACTACTTACAGTACAAAATTAAACTCATGCTATTGTTAAATGAACACTTATTTTGTAGTCCCACATTTTAAATACTTTCAATAATATCAAGAAAGGCAGTTGACAATGTAGGGGCCAAGTCTCATTATCTTGATATCTGTTCTCCTGGAACAGTTCTTGAGAATTTAATGCACTAATGTTTTGTACAAAGTGCTTCTAACAGTGGGCTGAGTATGTAATGAGTCCTCAGTCAGTACGGGTTCCTCTTATTCAGAAACAAGTGTTCTCCTCTTTTCAGAATTATTTTCCCTCGTTCATCTTCTCTTGCCTTGAATTATCCTTATTTTTAAATGTAATTTCGAGCTAAGTGTCTTTTAAGATTACAGAGAACTTTGTACATTGTGAGGGATTAATAAATTATTTATTCACTGAATAAATAATGAATGTGTAAACATTCTCTTAAAATTTAAAGAGCTTTGATTATTTGAAGTTCTCTGCTCCTGAGCCCAAACACGAGCACAGACAAGTTAGTGCCTGGAATAGCCCAAAAAAAGCCACCGGAGACAAGAGTCCTCGGGGACTAACCAGCAGTCACATTCGCCTGTGTATGGCTTCCTTGCTGAGGCAGTTCTACTAAATGAACGGGATATATTACAGGCTCAGAGACCTCCAAGGCACCATAAAACCCCGTGAATGCCCCCACTTCAACTAAATTTGATGGCGCTCTCCATTTGTTTAAGATTAGTTACTCGGTGTATTTATGACTCACAAGGGTTTGAGGAGTGTGAGGCACTGCAGACAAGTAGCTGTTTCTGTTTGTTGGCTCTAGGCATGGGAGATTAGGGCGGCTTTGAACAGAGCATTTGCTGTGGTGTGTGCGTGTGTGTGCCTGTGCGCATGCGCACGCACGCACACACAGACACACGCACGCACACACACACATCACCTTAAAGAGGAGAACTGCTAATTTGAAAGCTCTGTTCCATGTCCTCTTGTCTACCTATGAACTATTATAGTATCCAAAATCTAGCAAGCATGAGTACTCGGAAGGGTAGATGCCAACCTGGTGGGCACAGTAGGCAGGTGGAGAAAACACAGTCACTTTGCAGAAGCGGCTCAGTATGTGTCTTTTGGGTCCCCCAAGACTCAGCATTTTGCCTGCAGGTTAAGTCATTTGCTGGTCGATGAATGAATTGGATTATTTCATCAATATGCTGTCATGTCTTTGACTTTTAAGCCAAAGCAGTTTTCCAGGTCAGGACTCTGTTAATCTCGTTTGTTCTCATGATGAATAAGAATGTCATATATTTCAGAATTACAGGACTCACTTCTGAGCAGTATATGGGGATAAAATATATAAATGCAGTTGGGTTTCCGTAGATGCTATTGCCCCACGAGAACATGAAGTCTGCTGGTGTGGCTGTCAGGGTAGGGACGGGTTTCGGATGACGGGGATATTCCATATAGTTTAATGAAATTTGAAAGACTACAGAGAACAGGCTGTATTTGAGCAAAGTCTTGAAGGAGATAATAGATCTAAAAGATGGGTTTCATTGAAGACCAGGAGTGAGGACATTGGAAGAAGGGACAGTAACAGACAATGTAATTGATAGCAGCTGGCAATAAGGACCACATCACCGATTTCCTATTAACTGAATGTTTCATAATTTGCACAAGTATATTTATCTGTGTATTTTGTCAAATCTAACCTTTTTTCAACTTTGTTCCTTTATCTCCTCTTGACATTGGGCAAGTTCATTATGCTGTTTTGACTCAGGATTTGGTTTTGTGTTGCAGTATTTCTTTTATGCATCACAATTCCTTATGACTAAGCTTGTGAAAGGATGCTGTAGTTGCGCGTTGAATTGTCTTTGATGTTTGATCAGACGAGTCCCTGGTAAAAAGTGGAAGGTCATGGGATCATGTATGCATGCCCTTACATGCGTCAGTGGCCACTCATCAAATACTGTACACCTGCTTAGGTTCCAGGCTCTGTGAATGTCTTTAAGTTATGCTTTTTATGCTTTATGTATATTTTATATTCTTTTCATTTTCTCTCTATTAAAATTCCTTTGGAGAATGGGAATATGTATAATAGGTTCATAATCACCATCAAAATATATGCATATTGAATACTTAAAGAGGTAATTCAGGCATCAATCAATGTGATGAAATTATTGAAAGTGTCTTTATAGTTTAAGGCTCAATTACAAATACTAAATCTTGGGTCACACAAACCCTTACTCAGAACATGGTTTGCTACTTTTGGTGTTTTCCTGGTGCTTTGACATTCAGTAGATAATTCCACAGATGGATGAGGTAAGGTTCAACATTCTAACATTGGGTTTTAATTAACCTTGTCATCATATGAGGTTGGGCATTGAGTTAAGCAAGTGGATAATGCTTAGATTTTCCCAGGAAAATAGACATTCTTTATGGTTTTAATCAGTGCTATTTTTTTTTCAACTTGTAGCTTGTAAATGGCTGGAAGTTGAATGTTAATCTATGAAACCAAAAAACTAAAGATGACTTAAAGATATAGAATGAACATTGTCCTTGGGTCCCACTTAACCAGATTCTTCCCATCTCGGAGAACCACTGGGCAGAGTTAAGAGTAGACACCAGTGAAGAACATTGCATTGCAAAGAGGGGGTTGATTTGTCTTAAAAACACACATTGTTTCTGGAGTCATTGTTTGTTGATTTATAAGTATAAGTATATAATGTTTTGCTCTGTGAATCTTCCTTCCAGCCCCTGACATAGCCCCAGCCGTGTCGCCCCCCAACCCAATCACCTAACCCATGGAGTCCGCTTAGTTTCTAGTCTGTAAAGGTGTGTAGGGCCACCCACTGGTGTGCTTAACAAACATGTTGTGATATCCTTGGAGATGTGACTTTCCTCTTGGTAGCTCCTTAGCTAGGAGTGAGACTTTGTGAGCCCCTCCTGATTCATGCCGGAATTACATTCTGGCTTGGTCTTGTGCCTGCAGCCACAGCCACTGTGTGGTGAACACTGTTTTGCCACAGTCTTTCACAGCCTCTGGCTTTGCCAATCTTCCTTTTGCTCCCACTGTGGTCTGTGAGCACTGGGAGGTAGGGTTGCCATAGCTGTCCTATTTAGGGCTGAGTGCTCCACGGTCTAAGAAGGGACTCTGGGAAAACAGAAGTTGAAGGTCTGAAATCTTGACTGGCACTGAAAAAAGTTCTGGTTTAGGGCTCAGGCCTTGAAGGAAGGTGTGGCATAGGACACTTTCACGGTAGCAAGCTCATTTCTTCGGCTGAGGCTGTTGGGTTGTTGGCTGTCTTCTCAGAGGCAAGATCATGAAGGTACTATTTAAATTCAAATTGTAGTTCAAGTGCATTTGTTAATTTAGTATTGTTGAGTCAACTGTTATGTTTACATTTATTGAGAGAGTGAGGAAGGATTATGATACTCTTTGTTATATGACTTCTCAAATCTACCAGTTATTAATTTTCACTCTTGATTCAGAAAGAATTTGTATAGTCAAAAACTTGGAATGTTTCTTCACAGGTCTTCTAGAAAATGATTTTCTTTTCGTTTATCCTTCTGATATAAGACATAGCCTAATACTTCTTAGTCTAATCACGTGGTGAATTCCACAATTAATGATCCTTAGAACCCTTTTATTTGGAGTGGGAGAGTGGAGTGCCTCATGCACACTGCTGTGTCTCTTTCCTTAAAGCCATGGGGTTTTGCCTTGTATGTTTCTTTAGTTCTGCATGGTCATATTAGGAACCTTATTTCCAGTCTTCAGTGTTTGCTCTGATTTGATTGACTTAAATGGTTATCCCAAGGAACTGTCCTTAGAGTGCAGCACACATGGTTCTTGCTGTATGGCCATGAGCTCCTTTCCAGTGAGCAAATAGCCTGTTTTTGCGGTTAGCTTTTATTTCTAGTTAGAATATATCTCTGATAAAAAAAACATAGCCAGAAAATGCAGCTACATCTTAGAAAAGTAGATAGCAAAATCAAAACCACCCTTGTTATCATGATTATTATTTTACTTTTAATTAATTGTAAGTTCTTTTAGACGTCTTCCAGAGAAGTATATAACTAGATTATTATTATTATTACTATTATCATGGTCTGTGTTGCATTTATTTTGTAGGAATATTAGGGGTAGAGAGGAGCTGTCATCATGGAGAAATGGTATGTGCCATGGGAAATGACTGGATGTGACTTACACTGATGAAAGAGGGGAGATGACACTGAGAATGGGTTTCTCTTAGAAGCTCAATGCAAGCGTTGTGTCTTTTTAGGGCCAATGGGCAGCCATATTTGGTTTCATGTCCTGTGTCAGTACAGATTGGCTGACTAGAAGAAAACCAGAAGTCTTGGCATGAATGTCCAGAGTCTACTTGAAAAAAAATTAACTGATTAAAAATATTAGCACCATTAAAATGAATGAATGGTTACATAATTTGAGAGGACTGATTGTCTAGGAAAAGCTTTACAATGACTGTATTGTGAGGCGGCTTTGTGATACTGATGAAGCTGAAGACCAAAGTCATTGCTGGTAGCATCCTTCCGGTTGGAAGCAATGGGACCCCAGCAGAATCAGTTTTAGTCATAGCGGCAGGATACAGTGACTACCACATCTATTCTACCAGTCAGGTATGGTTTCGAAGCCCCGGGCATAATTTATAGCCATTAGACTAAATTTCCTTTATACACCTATGTAAAATTTGCGTTTATTTTGTTTCCCTAACTATCCTTTGAAAGGCATTTTAAACATGATCAGAAATACCTATGCTCTTCAGAAAGAAGGAAGAATGTAAACTAAGGCCTAGAAAACGAGGAAGTACATAATATGGCCTATATGATTGCTGTCACACAGACTTGTGCATGCACCCTTCCTCATTAGGAAGCACACACCTTCTTGATAGTAGTTATAAAATGTGTACTTTAATTGTACCCTATAAACCTAAGAGATGAGCAGTTATATAAAGCTGTGCTTCTACCCCTGGTATAGATATACACTTGCTAAATCTTCTTCAGGATTTGATATGATACTGAGAACATTGTGGTTAATATAAGGGAAGCTTAAAACAGAAGACTTTGACTCATCAGCATTAATTCGTCATGGTCAGAGAAGAGTGTAGAAAAGTGGCCCTACCCTACACTACGTTCTCATAGTCCCGAAAACGCCTGCCCAGTTTACAAATGGGGAAGTTGAGGCTCAGGGAGGGTCAGCCAATGGTCTAAGACAGACTCAACTGTGTCTTAGGTACTGAGAGGGTCCCTCTAAGGTGTGAAGACACCTGTCACCATTCTACATCCTGTGACATCCAAGTGGGTTGTTGCCCTGAGAATTCTAGGAAAGAAAAGCAAGTCTCTTGCCTAGGTTATGGCTCTATACAGAGAAGAAAATTGAATATTTGTTTCTGAAAGAAATGGTTCTGATGAACAGCTTAGATTATATCAAATTTCAAAAAGTCTTTTTAGGGGAGAAGAACCACCACCCCACCCCCACTCAGGAAATGCCTGGCAGCACCATGGTAGCACTGTGCCAGGAGGGATGGAACACACATAGCCCCTTCCAGAGAGCCATCTTTCCTCTGCTCAAGGCGGGATTTTCTCTGAAAAGTTGGGCCAACTTCCCTCTAATTCTTCTGCCATCCTTGCAATTTCCTCTCCTAATCCTAAGCCCCATGGAGGTTTTATTACATTGGTTGGTGGCATTAGTCTGTCAACAGCTGGGTGAGACAGAAGTTAGAAACAGACTGTCCGAGGTCAGGAAGCTAAGCAGCCAGAGGAACCAATTTGTCAACTTAAATCATCTGGGAATGGAGAAAAAAAAGAAAGAAAATCCGCAATGTGGGAAATAAACAATGCTTCAGGCCTCTGTTTCTTCTCGTAATTTTTCCAAGTTTGTGTTTCCTCTTTCGGAGCTCATCGTGTTGAGACGGCAGGTGCATCTAATGCTGGCGTTCTTAGCGAGAGCCGTGGTTATTTCTGCACATTTGTCTCTGGCTTTAATGTTTATCATGAACACTGAGTAGGTTCCATCAGCTGTCTGACTGAGCCTTTACTCAGCCTTTTAGGCCTTGCTTCATTACTTGAAACACATTATTTTCAACTTTGCAATATTTATCTTTTAATCAGGGCATACAATTTTCATATTTAGGGTGAAAATATTTGCAGGGTGAACTTTACTTCCAGGATAATTTGCTGCAGACATGCTACACAGAAAGCTATAAAGTTAGAACATAAGCAAATTCTCTTCGAAGATATATTCTCATACTCTTTACCCCAGCAAATACACATGATTCTTTTATGAGATGGGGGGTGTGCATAGCCTAACTGGAGCTGAGTCCTCCCGGGTCTTGGCAGGCCACGCCCTTTCGATTACACTGCTTTTTCCTAGAGTAAGACTTTATAAAATTGAACTTTTTATGCTGACGTGACACAAATCTGTCATTGGAAAATGTCTTTTTCTTATTAAAGCTTAAAGCTACCTTTATTTATTTTTAGCATTAATCCATGATTTCCTGGTTATGTTAGTGGACTGTGAAACCAAAATTACTAGTTATCTAAGTAGCAAAGGAAATAGGAAATGTGTACTTTTTAAAAAGGCATACAAAGAAAAGTTAACTTTTTTCTAGAATATTCTTCTTTGCCCATTGCTTTTGTATATATCAACATTTTGATTTTGATATCAGCAATTAATTTTGATAATCTATTTCCAAATATTATATGATCCAAACATATTAATTAGTAAAAATATCAAAGAGTAAAAGGGGAGAGCATTTTTAATAACTAAAAAGCTAAAAAAATTACAAAAAAATTAGGTTTAAGATACTTAAAACTGATTTTTCATAGGGATTATTTCTAACAAAATTGTTTATTAGTACTATGTACTATAATGAGATTATTCCTCTCTTATTAGGTACATATGAGTTGAAATGTCTCATATGAAAGTGGTAGAGCTTATACTGTTGGAGGTTTATTCTTAATAAAACTTACTTGAGAATGTTTTTCCAAAAAATTAGAAAAGAGATTTAAAAACAAATACCCTTTTATTTGTGTTTATATGTTTGGGGTCCTGTATAATGCATTAACAATTTCTGAAGTGAATGACTCCCAAAGGCCTATGTGCTAAATAAAGGCTTGACCCTCAGGCTTTGGTGCTATCTGGAAGTCTTTAACCTTCAGGGTGTGGAAATAGTGGGGGGAAGTGAAGTCAGTTAGAAGATGGAGCTGCAGGTTTTCCCTTGCTCTCTGTGCTTCCCGGTGGCCCTGGGGTGAACAGCGTTCTTCCACATCCACACTGTAACCCGCCTTGCTATGGGCATAAACACAGTAGATAAGTGATTGTGCTCTGAAACAAACCTATAGGATTACAGCGCCATTAATCATTGCTTCTTTTAAATTGTTTCAAGTATTTGATATGAATGATGGGAAAAGCCATCACAGTCTTCAGTTCGGGAACTCTTCCTACACACCCTGTCAACATTTTAAACAGATTACTTTGGTGGTCTTCACTGTAGACATGATCGGTGCTGTAGGATGTATGTCTAGATAGTCAATTGGGTTTGTTCTAGAACAGTTACTTGGATATATCCTAGACCAGTCAGTTGGCTGTGTCCTGGAACAGTCAGTGGGCATGTTCTAGAATAGTCAAATGTATTCTAGAATACTCAGTTGGATGTCTTCTAGAACAATCATCTGGGCATGTTCTAGAATAGTCGGCTGGGTACGTCCTACAACACTCAGTTGAGTGTGTTCTAGAGCAGCCATTTGGATATATTCTAGAACAGTTGTTTTGATATATCCTAGACCAGTCAGTTGGGTGTGTGCTGGAACAGTCAGTGGGGTATGTTCTAGAATAGTCAGTTGGGTATGCCATAGAATACTCAGTTGGGCATGTTCTAGAGCAGTCAATATGGATATACTCTAGAACAGTTGGTTGTGTTCTAGAACAGTCGGGTGTGTTCCAGAATAGTCAATTGGGTGAGAACCCAGCTCTCTTTAGCCCAATGTAAAGGTTAATATTAATTGTCAGCTTGCCTAAATGTAGAGTCACCTAGAGACAGGTTTATGGATATGTCTGCAGGAGACTTTCTCCATTACATTATTTGAGATCTGGAAGATCTGGCCACTACTGGCACTGCTGTCTCCTGTCTGGAATCCTAAACTGTATCAGTAGGGAAAGGGGCTGAGCAGCAGCAGCCTGCGTCCATTGTCTCTACTTCCTGAATGTGGATGCTTCAAGCTCTTGTCACCTCAACACTGCAGCCATGATGAACCATCCTTGAAGAGGGCCAGAATAAGGCCCATTCCCTTAGGTTGCTTTGTCAGAGCATATTTATCACAGTTACAGAAAAAGAAGCTAAGACTCCTGAGTGGGGTGTGTGTGTGTGTGTGTGTGTGTGTGTGTGTGTGTGTGTGCACATGCATGCCTTTCAGGGGTGTGCATATAGGTGCTTGTGTGCATGCATGCGTGTGTGTGTGTATGTGTGCATTTTTAAAATTTTT
This sequence comes from Bramus lutescens, assembly GCA_001685075.1. Classification (NCBI taxonomy): domain Eukaryota; kingdom Metazoa; phylum Chordata; class Mammalia; order Rodentia; family Cricetidae; genus Bramus; species Bramus lutescens. Next base: position 130,759 of record LOEQ01000990.1, on the reverse strand, counting down.
TTGAGACAGGATTTTCTCTGTGTAGCCCTGGCTGTCCTGGATGGAACTAGCTCTTGTAGACCAGGCTGGCCTCGAACTCAGAGATCTGCCTGCCTCTGCCTCCCAAGTGCTGGGATTAAAGGTGAGCTCCACTACCACCCAGCATAAGCATGATCTACAGTTTGATCCTGTAAAGATAACTGAAGACTGGACCATAGTCCTGAAGGAGAACAAGGATTTAGGGGGAGATATATAGAACCACCCCTAGAACCCTAAGGAAAGTCCATGCCCACACATAGGATTAGAGAATGCCCACGATTCAAGTTAAAAAACAAATGCATTTATTTTGTCTAAACTCTCATTTGGACGCCCTTCCAAGGAACTCAACATCCACTCTTCCCTCACACTGTAACAAGATACTCTTGCATGCGTGGACATCCTCTAATCTGCAGTCTAGGATTGCCTCACAGATTGCAATTCAGTGAACTTGAATACAAAATACCCATCAAGGGTGCCAACACTTGTTTATTCTTTTGTTACAGTACTTAAATAGACAATGAATTTAGTTTTCTCATAATGTCTACATTTGTAAGGGAGTAGGTTTTATAATCAGTTGGCAGAAGTATTTTGGATTTCATAAATTGCAACACAGGAAATATTTAATTAAACATTAAATTAACATTTAATAAACATTAAATTAAATGTTTAATTGCAATGAAAGCAAGCTTCTAATCACATAAATCATACAAAAACAAATTTAAAATAACCCACCTTATTTTACAGGATTTGCTCAGCTCAAGATTAGGCACATTTTTGTGCCTCTGATTGAATCCTGTTTGCATTTGATTTCTGCAGCCATTTCAACAATTGCAGGAAAATCCTTAATATTGAGAAATGAAGGTGATTCATGACCCACCTATTTTATCAAAATGAGAACATTTGTTTTTCTATTGTTTACGTCACGTCTGCTAAGTGAGATTTTGTCAGATGACATTGTGTTTGCAACAGGCTGTATCAATATGCAACATAATGTGTCAATGGAAATTTTATTGCTGTTAATGATTTATCTTAGTGAGTGTGTGTGTGTGTACATGTGAGTGCTGGTGTCTCTTGAAGCCAACAGCGGGCATTTGATCCCCTAGAGCATTGGTTTTCAACCATCCTAGGCTGCAACCCTTTAATACAATTCCTCGTTTTGTGGTGACCCCCAAGCATAATATTATTTTTGTTGTTACCTCAGAACTGTAATTTTGCTACTGTTATGAATTGTAAGGTAAGTATCTGATATGTAGGATATCTGATATGCCACCCCTATGAAAAGGTTTCTTGACCTCCAGAAGGGTTACGACCCACAGGTAGAGAACCGTTGTTCTAGAGATCGAGTTACAGGCTGTGAGCCACCCATCATGGATGCTGGGAGCTGAGATTCCTCTGCAAGAACAGTCTCTGCATTTAACCTCTGAGCCATCTCTCCACTTGGCCCTCCAAATTTAGAGCATTCTGTTTCCAGCCTTGGCTAGCGGCAGATGTCCCTGTAGCCAATTAACTGATTAGGCTGTAAACCATTAACTAGTTAGGCTGTAATTGGGTGATTGGTTGATTGACTACGCTTCAGCCAGGCTTCTCATAAATACTCTCTGCTCACTTTGCAGTGTGGTGTTCTCTGAACTTCCGGTTCTGCCTGTCTAACCCATGAATCATTTTTGTTTTGTGTGCTTTGCTCAGACAACCTCAACTGAATTTAATTGGCTTAAGGAGTTTTCCATTTTTAACACCTTCTAATCATTAAAACACAAAAGCCGTACTGAGGAGGAGTGGAGAAATTGCAGCGGCAGGATGCTGAAATGCAGCCTGGGTCTGGAAAACCATTAAAAGCACAAATACCAACACAAACCGTGTCATCCCAGAGGCAATAAGCGGTGAGCAGTGTCCCCTGCCACTGAAGAATGCTGCTCATTTTGCCTGTCAGGCCAGTCATAATTCAATATCCAGTGCAGCCAGAGACCAGCCCAGGAGGCTGCTCTGTTAACACCTGCCGAAATTGCTAAAAGCAGCCTATCTAGTGAGCAGCATTGCGGAGCACGCTGTTCCGCTCCCTGACACATCCTTGGTCGCCAGTGGTTCCCACAGGAATTTGCCAGAGAGAGCCCATTCCTTGGTGTCTGAAAAGGGAATAGTGACATGTTGTCCTATGGAACCTTGGTCTCTCACCACACAGAGGGATTGGTATGTAATTAGGTGATGTCATCATCATCATCATCATCATCATCACTATTATCTTAGAGACAGAGTCTCACCGTATAGGCCTGGCTGGCCTGGAACTTCCTGTGTACATTAGGCTAACCTGGAACTCTCATAGATCCCCCTGCCTCTGCCTCCAGGGTACCAGAATCAAAGGTGTGCCACCACCCTCACCCTGCTTCTTTACTGGTTATTTTTAAGACATAATCTCACTGTGTTGCCTAAGCTGGTCTTAAAGTATGGCTCGTGTGATTCTCATTAAGTGTGCTAATATGCTTTATCAATTTATAATGATAATTTGAACTATACCAGATCCAAAGTACCCAAGCATACAACTATTAAGACAGGGCAGTCTCTTTCTGGGATGCTCTGTGGACAATCGTTTTACTGGGGTTATTTTTGGTGAGCCTCGAATCAGGGAATGGAATGCCACGTTTCTTCAGTAAACATGCCCACAGCTTAAAGTGGCCACACTGGCATGAGCAATAACAGGTCCTTGTCTCTTGCCTGTGCTAGTAAACAGTGGTATAGCTGATTTTTCTGCAGGGTTTGCAGACTCTGGAGTGTCTTCAGCACACCTCCCCTTTAGGCTCTGTGAAGTGTGTGGCCTGAGATCTGTGAGGCCCTGATGCCCATCTGAGAGGAGAACCAGGCCAAAGTAGGATGGGAAACCCAGTGTGCAAAAACCCGTGATGAAAGGGATGTGGTTTCGGGGCGGGGGGGAGACAGTGAGTAGAGTTAAGATGAACCAAGGATGGGTCGGATGATGCCTCACAGGGGCCCACTCTTCCTGCCTGTCGGAACTCCATGCAGGAGGTCCATCTTGCCATGGTCCAGCAGAAGAGGATTTACCCTGAGATGTTGATGACCAGAGTGCTCTCTAGTCTTTTCTCTCTGTAGAACTCCTGTATAAGTTAGTGGGACATTTGAGCTTGGAGGTTCTTCCAAGTGGCTAGTGTGTAATTGTCAGCATGATAAGAAGGAAGATGGTGGTGGCATCTTCTTTGTATAACTCCAGATAGCAGCAGCAGCAGCAGCTCCCGTCCTTCTTTCTCTTCTTCCTCCTCTTCCTATTCCTTCCTTTCTTCCTCTTCTTCCTATTCCTTCTTTTCTTCCTCTTCTTCCTCCCCCCTCTCATGCAAATAGACTCCTGGAGAAAGGCAACATAGTTTAGGTGACACCTGGAGTCTCCCTGTTAAAGTGATCTTGGCATCCGCTGCCAGAGTAGGGCACATCTGCGTTGTCTAGCTGGCCAGTCAGGCCGGTAGGTGGGGGTCCTTCTCCTGTGTGTGGGCTGGGATGGGTATGGCCAACGCTGCTGCCTTCCAGAGTCTGCCTGAATTCACCAGCTGCTGAGCTATGCCAGGAAACCGCCGCATGCAAGAGAATGCCGCTGGAAAACAACGTCATGGGGTACACAAAGTGAGATTATTCATCTAATGTATAGAAATAACGTGTAACATTTTGTTAATAATAACGTGTTGGATTTGTTTATCAGCTATAGCAGGCTGTATTCATGCCAGATAGTAACGGGAAATGGTGGATGTGAGAGCCACATTCATTTACTTTGTCTATAAACTCAAAGTCGCCTAAGAAGACACGCCAGATAACAAAAGACAAAGAGGTGAAATAAAATTAGGTGCCTCAAGAGCCATATAAAGTGGGTGAAGATGTTTGCTCTTCTCCCTGCTTTTTCTTTTTTTTTTCTTTTTTTTTGCTTCCTCTTTTAAACCATCAGCTCAGAAACAGCCTGGTAGAAGGCTGGATTTGAGGCAGCAGCATTCGTGTGGAGCAGTTTTCCAACATTCTCTCTTACCCTGCCACACGCGCTTGCAAGAAGCAACCACTTTTGTTCTCCCGACATTGCTGCTTTCTTCCCGTCGTCTTTCCAGATGCTTTGCCCCCTTTCCCCTAGTCAAGGTGTGTGTGTGTAAGAGGCAAGAGGTGGCCCCGTTCTCCTTTTGAGTCTGTCTTCATCTTATTAGCCCCTGAATTTTTCTGCACACGGTGAATCTTTTTTGATAAAACTGGATTCTTTCTTGTACAAACAATTGGGAGAAGCCAGTGTGCCAACTGTTCTGTTAAGGATGCTTCCTAGTTGCACTTACCCAGAATTTGATGTTTGTAGAATCGCAATGTTTGCAGGCCAGCAGGCCCCATGCCTGCCTATTTCTGGATCTGCACTGACAGCAACCAGATCACAGCAAAGCTCCTGAGCTGACAGAGCTGTGGGGGTGTGTGTGCTGTTGCCATGGGCAGGCAGAGCCGGGCCCTGCAAGCTTCCCTGCCGACTGAGGACACTCATTCCCCCCGGGTGGCTTGTCCTTCCCGATGATAGATTGAGGGAGACAAGCAGCACATGGCCACACAAACTTCTCTCAGGCAGTTGGTGCCATTTAGCAGTTTCCTCCTGTGGTTGACATTTTCATTTCCTTCCTTCACCTCACTCATCACAAACTGTTTGCATCTTCTTTTCTGTACACAGAGGTAAGGCAGAGTGACAGAATACACATGCGAGCTCCATTACTCATTTTCGGTGCTATCTTCTAGTCAAATTACACAGTGGGGTTTTGCAGGAGCGGGGCCACGAAGGGGCACGCGGTTTTAATTGTGCGCTGGCCTTGAGTGGGCCGGGGTGTCATGAAACGTCGCTGCCTCAAAAAAGCTGTTGCGAGATGAAACAGGCGTTTCGTTTGTGATCTGGCCACGCCAGCCCAGACTTGCCTTGTTTGCCAGGGAGCCTCATTCTCAGGGAGCGATGCACTCACAGTCCTAAGGAAAGGGTCCCTTGCTGTCCCCGGTTCAGCCCCCAGCCTTATATACTAAGTTAATTGGAAGATTAAAAACCCAGTCTAAGTGAGGTGTCCGAGAGGATGCTTTCATACACACCATGAAGTGGTTGCCATGCATCACATCAATCCTTATCCATTTGCTGTGTGCGGGAAGGATGCTGGAGGCATCTTCCCCTGGCAGAGTGCAAACACGTAAGACAGAGCTGTTTAGCTGTAATCAACATGCCGTACAGTAACGGTGTTCAACGTGTGGGTCCTGGCCCCTTTGGGGGTCAAATGACCCTTTCATAGGGGTCACCTAAGACCACTGAAAAAACACAGATGTTTTACATTATGATGATTAGAGTAGCAAAATTATGGTTATGAAATAACTTTACGGCCGGATGCCAGAACAACACAAGGAACTGTCCTAAAAGACTGAATACTCAGAAAGGATGACAGTCATTGCTCTATACTACTTTGACCAATATTTCTTAATCTTTTCACTCTAAATGTATTTCTAGGCTCCAGGTGATTCAAGTGAGTAGCTACTTAGAATTTGCCTCTTTCTGGGGTTGGAGAGATGGCTCGGTGGTTAAGGGTGCCTGATGCTTTTGCAGAAGACAAAAGTTTGCTTTTCAGCACCCACGTTTGGCGGCTTGATGCTACTTGTATCTTTAGATCCTGGGTATCTGATGCCCTCTTCTGATCTTGCTGGGCACCTGCATTCATGTGCATAGATCCACACATAAACATACAATTAAAAATAGAATTTTTCCCTTTTATTAGCATAATCTATAGAAAACTCTAGGATGCATTTAAAACTTGGAATACATATGTATATATGCACAATGTATGCATATGTATATACATACAAAATATGTACAAACATCTATATTTTGTAAATATAAGTAAAAATATACAATATATAGGATATATATTGCTCTTTACTTGTATTATATATATATATATGTATGTATCAATGTTAATGCAAGCATTAGGAGACTATTCCATGATTATGTCCATGAATTTCAGCATCAGACTTGATTCGAATCTACTGGCCTCTCTCTTCCTTTGTCTACTTTATCCAGACACCAGTCACAATAGGGATTACATGACTGATGGTAGGTTATTCTGTCTTGAAAGCATGCATTTTCCTATCTGTAAAGGCTCTTGTCACACATAAAGACATAACTTGTGTGCTAATCTTGCCAATGAATTTGCTGTTCTCAATCAGGGAATGTTGGGGACAGTACTTGGGAAGGCAGTGACAGTTATGGCACTGAGACAGATGGAGAACAGCCTCTTATCAACGTCCAGCCTGGCAAGGAGAAATATAATTCCTGTAGTGTTAGAGGAATGTCCCTCACACAGCCATTCACTGAATCAGAGTCAGAGAGGGCTGGGGAGATGTCTCAGTATGTACAGTGCTTGTTGGGCAAGTCTGAGGACCTGCGTTTGAATAAAAAAAATGAGCTTTGGGGGTTGGAGAGATGGCTCAGTGGTTAAGAGCACTGGCTGCTCTTCCAGAGG
>LOEQ01000990.1:97380-122860 GCA_001685075.1 Bramus lutescens | reverse complement strand
CTTAAATGAATACAGTTTTCCATGTAATTATTTTGGGTAAAGCTAGCCGGCAGCTGGGAGCCAGACGGTGGGAAGCGGCCCACTGCTCTTTCTACAGGAAACACAGGAGACTGAGCTTGGAAAAAAGCTAATCACCCAAGGAGGTTGGACCTTGCAAGAGTCCAGAGTTGACTTTGCCAGCCTCTGTACCGTAGTCCCATGGGACCTTCACTCACAGAACCAAAATTCCAAGACAAAGTTGTTAAGAAGTTCAAGAATAGTGCCTTGGAGGATATACTGGTTCCTTGTTCTCCACTGTTCTAGAGGAGGCACTTCCAGGGGTTTATTCTGGCTGGCCGCTTGGAGCTGGCCATTGGCTGGGATCTCAGCCTCAGTGTTGAGAAGGCTGGATCCCTTGAAAGGGCGCTTCATCTGGCTCTCTGTCAGCATGGTGACTGGGTTCTCCTCTCTGGAGATCCAGGCAGAAAGCTGAATTGTGGGTAGGGCCTAATTACAGAAATTGAGAGTCACTTCCCCTAAACTCTGTTAAAGACGTGGTAAAGACTCACCCATGTTCAAGGGGAGAAGTCGCTGGTGTCTCAATGTACCACTAGGGCTGTATTATAGGAAAATATCATCTGCCACAGCATGGTACGTGAAATGGAAATGAATCCTGTGAAGGAAAAAGTGGATGAAGACCTAAAAAGAAGGGTTGGTGTTTGGGGTGGATGGCAACAATGAACTGAGTGATACACCCTTGACATTTGAGAACTGTTAATGATGGATGCATAAGATGTCTTGGGAAAGAATTTTCCAGGAGAAGACAGAGCCTGTATAAAGTTGATTCAAAGAGGGAGTGGAAAAGGGGCTCAGAAAAACAAACTCAGCTGGTCATCTCAAGACTGGAAGGGCACCTTATAGCATTTTGCTCCCCTGTGAGAAGCCCTCAAAGACTTTTGAGCCATTTTTAAAGGACCCCGTCTTTTAAAAAATGTGTACTGAGTTGTATATGCACAAAGATGGAGACAGGGTAGCCTATTGGGACACTGTTGGATACTCCTTCCAAGAACCACCAGTGGCTTGAACAGGTAGTAACAGTGGAGGTGATGTGTAGTTGACCCCTGGGTATGCTTTACAATGTTGAACCAGCTGTATGGAGCAGATTATGAGTTATGAGGACACAGGCCAAAAGGGGATCCAGTGTTCTTGAATTGAGGAACTTCATTGATACTGATGCTATCAATCAGGCTGTAGCGCCTATGAGTAGACCATGTTTAGGACATGGGAAACATAGAAAAAGATAAAACTTTGGTTTGGGCATTTTAAGTTAGAAATGTCACACATACAGATCTTTTAATGAGAATTTAAAATTTGCAATTAGACCTACAGGATGATGTTCATAGATGCAGCCTGGGCTGGAGATAAAGTTTTCTTTTGGTATCTATGAGATCAATAAAATACTGAGTGCATTTTCAGGTGCAGTGGCTTTTGGCGCGCAGCTCATCTGACCATGAAGGAGAGACAGTCCCAGAACACTGAGACAAAAGAAATATTATTGTCCTCACGTTTATCCAGCCAACGTAATTGGATAGAAATTACTTGGTCCAACTAATTTCTCCTTTAGGAGTGTGTGCGTGCCCATGTGTCTGTGTGTGCGTGCGCATGTGTCTGTGTGTGCGTGCAGATGTGTCTGTGTGCATGTACGTGCATGTATGTGTGTGTGTGACTGATGTAGACATCTCAATCATGTCCTTTGGAGTATGTACAACTGATAGTTTTGCTTTAGCTTCTCTATATTTTAAGACATCCACATTTTCATTTTACTAGATATTTTATGTGCATTTTTATTTTAACCTGTTAATTTATTATGCTTATAAACTCAGTTTCTAGCTTAATAGTGCTTCGAAGGTTGAGAGAAGAAATTATGCATCCCTCTGTCTTCCAGTGAGCTCATTTTTGGGGTAAGATACCATAAATTAAATGAGCATCTAAAATTAGAATATTCAGAATTACTCTTTAGTATGCATACCCCACCTATATTTGAATCAGGCGTCTACAGAATAAATCTCATCAATTTTTATTCATATTGCATGAATCATAATTGGCAATAGTCTATTAGAGTCAAAAAGTTAGGTTACTTGATTGATGGTGAATGACAGAATGTGTTCCATCTTAGGGGTAAGACATGCCATCATAAAATATTTTAGAGATATGTTATTAACATACATTTCATTTAATTAAGAGCATTTTCATAAAAAAGTTAAGAGCCAAACTGCTAAAAATTTTGGTGGATAAAATAAAGTTTTATTCCTGTTTCCAATTTTCCTTTTCCCTTTTGGTGCTTCGGTTTTTGTGGACTTTGACATCCGGCCCTGGTGCACCTTTTTCTTTATCTCTTCTCCAACCTTCTTTCTTCCTTCCCTCTTCTGCTCCGCTTCCTGGAACAAAGGCAGGACAAGCTTAGCAAGGGGAGATGGGAAGACTGGTGGAACGGGGAACAGAAGTCAGGTCTGCACGCACACGTGGGTCTGTGTCCCTCCCATCTCCCACAGTGGCTGACCCTAGAGGAGAGCGAAGGTGAGGATGTCTTGTCCGAGAAACACTGGACCGGCCTCATACCAGGCTCAGTAGCCCTATTTAGTTTAATTAAGGGAGAGACCAAAGGGGGGGGGGATGATCTTCCCCACACTTCTCCTCCAGCTGCAGAGCTGTTTAACAGATGCNGTCTGGGTTGTCTTCTGGAAACCCCTCAGGTTATTCTGTTCTGGTCTTTGTACATACAGACCCACTTACCAGGAGCAGAATTTTCTTGTTGTGTTTAAAAATTATTTATTATTAATTATTTGAGAATTTTATACAATGTATCACCCCATCTCCTCCTCCTAACGCCCCCTCAATTGATTCCCATCCCCGTATCCCCAACCTTCATGTCTCCAGCATCTTTCCCTTCGTACCCCATCAACAGCCGTCTCAGCTGCCAGAACACGCTTGTTCCATTCCTTCTCTCAAGCAGACATTGCTCCCCCTAGTTCTCGCGTAAGCCATTTGCATAGCATTTTACAAAAAGTCTTATAAACCATTTATATTTGGAGACTCCAGAAAACGAGCGAACTTCTAGAGAAAACTGAGCGTTTGACAAGGAGGGCAGGGAGTCAAAAGCAGAGACTAATGACTTTTGAGGGGTTAGCCTGCGTTGGAGGCTGGCGCTGGCTCCGACTCTGTGGTTCAAGGCCACAGATTAGATGCATTGTAATTGTTTCATATGGAAGCACATTTTTAGTAAATAATACTGAGGACCAACTCTATTAACATGCCCAGCCGAGAGGAAATTAAGCGTAGTTACTTGACTGATGGCGATGCCAAGCAGTTTCAGGTGTTAGAATTTCATTAAAGACTGCGTGTTTGTCTCGCAGAATACCGGCTTACATTTTGTGTCAGGTGTTTCAAATTAATCATGAGCGTAATTAATAGCTGGAGTAATTAGATTACCATTTTATGATGATCTGCAGTATCATAGAGAACAGAGGAAGCAAGAAAAATGAGGAGGACCAGTCAGGTCTAGATAATCCGCGTTCTGTGCTCAGCGAGACTTAGCAAAACAGGTCAACTCCCAGGATTAATGGATCGATGCTTGAGTTGGCTTCTTATTACAACAGCTAAAAATGGAGACAATTTAATGGGAAGGGAGCTCTCTTAGGGCAGTTAGATCCCCAAGCACCTATGCTGAACTCCATTTTAACAAAAGGATTATTTTGTAACAATGGGTCTTCTTGAAGGATAGGCTTCTTCTCCTTCCAGTCACTGAAGGACAGAGGTGACAAATCCATGGGAGCACATGGCTTTCCCTCCCTGGAAGCCTTCCTTGCATTGGTCTGCATAGAAAGCCGAGAAAAGAGAGAGTTTGGCATGCAAGAACTTTAATGAATTATTGAACGTATTTCAGAGAGAATATTTTGGGACTGCGTTCTGAATAGTTCTTGTTAACCTAAAGAGACACTTAGTAAACTATCTAGAAGGCTCATAGGAAAAGACCATTTGCATGGAAGTCGCTTTGCAGCAACTGTTTGCCCTGGAATGATTTCAAATGATTGCATAGTGAGGACTACATATAAACTGCATACTACTTAATACATTATTCATGGTAGCCCAAAGGTATAATTATTCAGCGAAATGAGAACTATGAAAATTAGCCTTGTATTAATGTTTATTTATACCACTGACGTTTTTTTCTTTCCGGACTCATCTTCTTGCAGCCGAGGTGAGGTAAAGGCCAGCTCCGTGACCTCTGTTTCCTGATTAAGTACCGAGTCAGGTCACCAGGGCAAGGTTAATTGTCTTCACACTTTTCCCTTGTTGCTGTAATGTGTTTGCTTTTCGAGAAACCACTTCTTTTGTGGAGCAGGAAGGTCAAATGTGTTAATCCAGTTCTCCAGTAAAGGACGGTTGCGGGGTCCGGATCCAATCTGATAGCTCCAGTGGACACTGCCCGTGGATTCAGCCATGGACCGTCTGTTGTGGGCCATCCACACCTGCGTCGACTCACGTGATCAGTCAGAATGGCATAATTTCTGGCCTGGCTATTGGGTGGCGGGGTTTAGCCACATCCTCTCCTTTTTCCAGCCCTTTGTCCCTTAGTAAGGATCCATTCTTCTTATCCCCTCTTGGCTGCTGTTATTTAGCTTTTAGTTACAACCATATTTGAGAGATATTAGTTAAAGGTACCTGCTTTTGACCTTGCTCCTCAGAACAACAGAACAAGGCGTCAGAACATTGGAAGGGGTTCTCAGAGTCAAAGCTATGATCCTCAAGTCTGGCCTCACGACCTCTGGCTGCCTCTTACTCTCTTCCCATTGCCCAGCTGTCCCCTGCCTTCAGACTGGGGGCATGGCAGCTGCACTCCCCAGGCCCTGCCTCTGCAGCNNNCAGCCTTCAGCTGGCCTCCTGGAGGCAGGCTGAGTCCCCAGCCTCTTTGATTTCTGGGGAGGTTATCACCTTCCGCAGGTTCAGCTTGTTCTGCCGACCCCTGCACCAGAGACCTTAGAACTTGCCTGCCTGAGAAGTTTGTGCTGGGCTCAGCGTTGGCTGTTTTCTAGAAGGGCCCATAACTTCCCTTCCCTTGAAATAATTTCTCTGCTCCTTGGTTCTGCTATGTGCGTCAAGTCCAACAATACCTGGCCCATAGGGGGAGCTCTATAATTATTTCTGTGAGTGAACAGATGAATGAGTCAATTCAGATTCTGAAATTCCTCAGTGAAAAGCTAAAGCGTCTGCCCTTAGGGTCTCCTAAAGAGCAACCAAGTTCCACACTGTGACTGCTTAGTGACCAACATGAGTTTCCAACCAACACTGAGGCCGGCACAAGGACAGGAAGATGCCAAGAAACTCATTGACACAGTCTAGCGTTAGTTGCTTAGTGCCAGAATTCAGCAGGGGGTTCCTGCCATTCCCAGCGCATAAGCCATTCCTTGCCTGTGTTAGTCAGGGTTTTCTAGAGGAACAGAACCGTTAACATGAATGAATATACATACATTAGGAGCACGTCTTAAATCACCTTACAGTGAAGTACTAACAAGAGTTGTCTCACACCTTAGAGGCCAAGAACCTAGCAGTGACTTTTGGTTGGGTACCTCAGCAGTTCCAATTTGGTATTTAAGAAGGGGAGGGGCTGCTGGAGAGCCTGGAGCACATTTGGGATGGATCTTCCCACATCAGCTTTGGCAATCCGAACACGTCCTTCGTTCCCTACTCAGGTGATTCAGACTTGTGGCAAGGTGATATTAAACCAGCTGTCATACTGCTGCTTTGTGGCCACCAAACCTGANCTGAGGCTGGCCTGCCTCGGCTCAGGAGTAGTCGCAACACTTGCGCAGGAGGCTGTGTGTGCGGAGTGTTAAATGTCTGTGTGGCCTGCCTTGTGATGAAGCCCCACTGCATTTCCCCTGGCAAGGCTTTGTGGACTCCTAAAATTGTCTGCCCGTTTGCACCCTTGCTCCTATGACATGTTTTCCTAGGGCAGTGATTGCTGCGTCTTGACCAGTTCATAAAGTGTGTGCCTAAGCAGAGGACAGCTGTAACCCCACAGATTGCTTGGAGACAATTCACATCAGGAAGCAGTGGAGCAGATGAAGTTGCTGGAAAAGTTAAATGGCAAGGATAAAGCTGGGGGCAATGAGTTGAACCTTTCTTTTCTTTGGAGAGGCTTCCTGATAATCTATATCCCTCCCTTGTAAGAGGCAACATGAGGTGGGGAGAGGAGATGTGTTATTTATACTTTCTTATAGCTTTGGCGGTAGTTGAATGAACTCACAGATTGGTTCAACTTCATTGTCGGAAGCTACACTGTCTAGGGCTGTGTCTCATCATCCTGAAGGCCCTGGTGCTGGGCAAAACAAACAAACAAAATAGAACAAGAAGCCTAGAAACAAAACAAAAACCACCAAACCTTTCCTCTAGAACACTGGTTCTCAACCTGTGGGTCACGACCCCCACAGGATCACATAAACGACATCCTGCATATCAGATATTTACATAATGATTCACAACAGTAGCAAAATTATAGTTTGCAATTAGTGAAGAGCAAAGTAACAAAGGGTGTGTCTTGCAGAAGCAATGAAGTCAGCAGCCGAGCTCTGGAACCACACAAAAAGCTGCCTCCCAAGCTTTAGCTTTGTCTGTGAGATCCAGAGCCCTGCCTCGAAAGTTCTTGAAAATTACAGCATTATTTTCATTTCAAGAACCAGACTCAGACTTGGATGAAGTAGTTTGTTTCCAGCCCCTTTTTGAGGGATCACTGGCATAAGTGCCCCCATGAATTCTGGGAGTCATCACATGCTTGTGGTATGCCATGTGAGTTGATTATGTCTGATGGATGCTTGGATGCTGTGATGCATGCTCAGACTCCCACTGTGGTCTTTGCTTTGGCAATCATGGGGACGATGGAGAGGGTAGCTAGAGATTAAGGATATATAGGGATAAGTATTTGTTTTTTAACACCTTAGTAAAAACAGTGGTAGCAAAGCTTACGTTCCTCATCTACGTGAAAATGAAGACTAAAATGTTTAGTTTTGAAGCAACTGCGCACATATTGACTGTCCCGCACATCAGGTGTTGGGTCAATGCCATCTTGAACCCTGTGCACATCTTCCGTGACTGTTTTTCACTCCCCACTCCCAATTCTGAGAGGCAAGTAATTATACACACACCAGCTAAATGTCTAGTAAAATCTCCTGGCAAAACTGAGTTGACTTCCATGGAACCAAATTTAAAAACACTTGATAGAATCTCACTGCAGACTTCAGGGTCCTGTCAGGTTACATTTACTGCTTTTTCCTCTTTAGCTGCTGCCTTGGCCCTCAGTGGCTGGGTCCTTGCCTCCCTCCTCCTTCCCCCTGGCTGTGAGCAGAAGCTCTCAGGGATTTCAAGCTAGACATTTCCCATTCTCTTCTCTATGAGACTAAAAAGGAGGATAGTCACTTAACTGCAGGGTGTGTTCTATACCTGGACTGTGGGCTGTGTGAGGGAAGCATTTAGGGAAATGTTTCATTAGCTGGATACACAGAACATGTAATAATATGGACTGTATGCCATGGTTGCTTATACATTATGTTCCCAAAGGAAATACTTGTTTTTGCAAGTTAACCCTTTATTTGTGACTGATTTAAATATGTAGTGAAGAACTCGTTATAGTTTTGCATTTGATATTATGATCAAGTGGGGGGGTGGCTCCTGAGAAGAGAAAAACAGAGTTTAATTTTAATGAGTTTCTAATTTGATCTTAAAAGAAGTAAAAGTTAAGATGTGATTGGAGACAAGATGTGAGTTTGATACAGCATCCACCGCCAGCCCTGAGGGTTAGTATACTAATTCAGTGTACTTGTGTCTGCACTTAACAGTGGTGGAGGCGACACTGGACTATTATTATTATTATTATTATTATTATTATTATTATTGGTACTGGGGGGTGGAACTGAGGCCCTTTCTCATGACAGACAAATGCTCTACCATTATGCTACACTCCCTAACTTTACTGCTCATATTGAGATAGTCTTCTCAGGGAAGTCTTTTTCTCCTCAAATCATCCAGCCTGAATTTATTCAGGATTATGGAAATTAAGAAGTAAAACTCACAACTTTCCAAACACATCTTTTTGAGAATTTTTAAAAATGGAAGGCATAAGTTCATTGGATACTGGAATGTATAGCCACTGGAATGGGTGGAGCACTTCCATCATAGCCACTGGAGTTGGTGGAGCACTTCCATCATAGCCACTGGAGTGGGTGGAGCACTTCCATCATAGGCACTGGAGTGGATGGAGCACATTTACCATAGCTGCTAGAATGGGTGGAGCACTTCCATCGTAGCCACTGGAGTAGGTGAAACACTTCCATCATAGCCACTGGAGTGGGTAGGGCACTTTAGTCATGGCCACTGGAATTGGTGGAGCATTTCCATCATGGCCCCTGGAATTGGTGGGGCACTTCCATCATGGCCCCTGGAATTGGTGGGGCACTTCCATCATGCGGTGACCTCACCCACCTCGTTTTTCATCATAGCCGCTGGAATGGGTGGAGAACTTCCTTGAACACTTCTTTGTGGTTATTAATAGAAAGCAAAGTCTTCATCTCTATATATGATCTTAAAGGAAATTTCACAGAAATAATAATTTGCTATTAAAAGTCATTTCTGTCTTTGGAAACACTTATAATAATGAATCA
This sequence comes from Bramus lutescens, assembly GCA_001685075.1. Taxonomy (NCBI): domain Eukaryota; kingdom Metazoa; phylum Chordata; class Mammalia; order Rodentia; family Cricetidae; genus Bramus; species Bramus lutescens. The sequence goes on along the minus strand of LOEQ01000990.1, from coordinate 114,167 downwards.
CAGGTTAAGCATATTTTAGTTGGCATTGGTTGGGTTTTATAAAAAGAAAACTAGTTTCGAGTTTTATATCAAAATGCTCAAAATTAAATGAAGACCCAGTTACAGGCAAATTTTTGTCATCAAAAATTTCATGTTTGTGCCTAGAAGCGCACGAAAGAAACAACACAGTAACAAAGAAGCCTCTGTCTCCTGTAAAATACCCACAACACCAAGACACAAACTACAAAGAACACCAGACAAATACGGTGGGACCTGAACAAAGGGGAGAGGATGGCACACCACACCCGGTCCTCAGCTTTGGGGCAGCCACAGTTTGCTCCAGCAGCCATGACAGATGGCAGAGGGTCTTTTGTTATGCCAGGCAGTCACCACAGCACTGAAGGACAGGTGCTGATGGAGGAGCAGAGGAACTCTGCCACTGGTACACTGAGCTAAGCACCCCAGGGACCCTGTGAATACCAGAGTCTATGGAGACTGGGAGCAGTGCCCAGCTTGAATGTCCACCTCTCTGCTGTAGTGACTGTGTGCCGCTTTCAAGCCTATTCAGGCTACTTATTGTGGGGGACTCTTCAAAGTGAGGTAGAAAGGGGACCAGGAGGACTTCCTGTGATCCTGTGGCCCAAGGCTCTGTTTTCTAACTGATATCACCTTTGCTTGGTTGAAGGAGTCACTCCAAACGTAAGATCCTGCCAGAGTATAGGACAGTGAGAGATGTGGAGAGCATCAGTAGTCAGGGTTGAATGTGGTTTTTCCTGTCCTTTTCTTCAGCTCTGTTTTTGGAAGGATACAGCCTGTCCACATCCTGCCCGCACCCTGCCTGAGCATGGGCAGGGCACAATCAGAGATGAAAGAAACGGGAGAAACTAAGTCAGAAGACAGCTTGTCTCATGAGCTGGGACAGTCCTGTTCTTCAAGGCCATCAGGGCATAGTGATAACTGGGCTCTATAAAAGAGGGTGTGAAGAAAAGATGCTTGTGATGAGCAGAAAGAGAAGATAAAGGGGCAGAGAGGGAGCTGACTCATCCTAGGAAAGAAGAAAACTAAAGCTGTGGAAAGGAAAACCACCTCAGAGGCCCCAAAGAGAGCAAACAATCAGGGCCTCAGAAACTGCGCCTCAGAAACAAAGTACAGGATGTGGTCTAGAGAACTCTGAGCTGATGTGCGGGGAGGGTGGGGCAAAAGGCTGCCATTCTTACATATGTTTTCCCAACTAAAAAGGATGAAAAGTGGCCCCACTCTTCAAAGAGATAATAGAAGAAACTCCTACCGATTAAAAGGTGGACAGTATACACAGGGCGGGTCAGTGTATCTAATGGGAATGAAACTATTTGGAAATATATATGATGGGGACAGCAAGAGGGACCCCAGTCCAGCAGACAGCAATTGCCTGAAAATGAGAGTGGCCAGCAAGAACAGATGATCTGGGCTCCCTCTTGAAGGCAGTGAGGGACTGATGGACACTTCTGTCTCTACAGAGTCCCTCAGTGCCGTATGTGTGCCGATTTTCACTGACACACAGTAGTGTGTAATTAGGAGCTGGCCGTGGTATTTCTATACATGCACACAAACTGCCCATCACCCCAAACTTTCGTGTCTCTGTGTTGGCAACATCAGACACAGAGTTACAGAACTCTTGTAGTGCTTTTGAAATGCACAGTAACTGTGGCTCCACGCTCTCAGGGGTCACACTGTCGTTACCCCATTATGATGTCAAACCCTGGGAGTTACTTCTCCTGTACTTAGTACTCACTACCCAGCTGTTCTGCACCCGCCCCTCACCATTCCAGCTGTCAGTGACATCTCCGCTCTGCATTTCCTGACCTTGCAACTATAGTTTTCATCTAGGAGTGGGAGCATGTTTCCTTTTCCCCCTCCTCCCTCCCTCCCTCCCTCCCTCCGTCTTGTATTGTTTTGTTTTTCCTCTCTCTGAGCATGGCTCATTTCACTTAGCATCATGACCTCTAGGCATGTTCACGGTGTTGTACATGAGGGGATTTCATCATATTTCACAGCTAAATGATATCACAATGTATATGTTGCCACATTTTCCTTACCCACACTAAGCAACATTGGATGTTTTCTTTGATAGCAAGGTTGTGCGTGATAAGCATGGAGTACTGTCATCTCCTTGATGCACTGGATTATTTCTCCTTTGTGTGTGTGTTCCTAGAAATGTGATGGCTGGATCCTATGGCCGGTCTTTTCTGTTGTTGTTTTTGTTTGGGTCATGGCTATACTAATTACATTTACCCAACAATGCACCAAAGATCTTTCTCAACATCCTCACTCACATTGGTTACTTTCATTTTGGTAACGAGGGAGGCTGTGTTTTATCAAATAGGAGAGAATTGCATGGACTTTAAATGCCTTAGAAAATGCAAGAATGCAGTGCAGGAGTTCACAACCATGAATACAAGTTGGAAACATTTGGAATCTTAAAAAAATTAGCATTGGGCTCTACCCACAGGGACTCCTGTCTTGTTGATGTCCATGTGGCTGGCAGGGAGAGTGTTTAAACCTGCCCTGGTGATTCTAAAAGGTAGTTGAATTAGAAATGAGAAGAACTGTCTTCGTTCCAGCCCAGAGTAGAGAAGCGAGTTGCTTCCAAATTTCTCTTTCTTTGTGTGCAGCTCAGAGATTCAGATGCTGGCAGAGGCAGAATCAATAGCAAATGGCAAGAATGCATTGGATGAAATTTTGTCCAGCTCCAATTTGTAAGTTTTTACTCTGTTCCTCTAGGCACATAGCCATGAGCCAAACACAGCCCTTTGTCAACCTAAAATGGAATGAAATGAATTTTAGTTCTACCTGTTGAGAGGAAGTCAATAGGAAGTAGATGAGCCCTCGCCTCTCCCTTAAATGCTCTGTGTCTTGTAGACCTGGTATGTCTCTTAAGGCTTTAAAAGTGTTGTATGTTGCTCTAGTAACAAGTAAATGTTTACCAAATGTATCATTTAAAATTAAACTTAATGTATATGTAGCGCGTGCTTGAGCATATGGTAATGTGTTTGTTGTGTGTTTATGAATTTATGAGTGCAGGGCACAAGACATGCATGTGGCTGTCAGGGGCGGCAGCAGTTGTTGGCCCTCATTTTCAGCCTTGCCTGGGCAACAGGGTATGTCTCACTGTTTCCTTGATGCTGCATGTGCCAGGCTAGCTGGCCCATGAGTGATGTGTACCACTGGCATTTCTGGCTTTTTGATGTGGATTTGGGACATCCAAACTCAGGTGGTCAGACTTGCGTGGCAAACCTTTCACCACTCTGAGCCATGTCCCCAGCTTCCTGTCTACATCTTGAATTTGAATCAATTTGAAGAAAAACATAGACTAAATCAGTGTTTGGCAAAATAATCCCATTTGCATTCTGTCTCCCTCCTTGAGTGCCCTCTGGGCACAAGGTCAAGCCACAGAACATCTGAGCCGAGAGCAGGGGGCAGAGGTCAGGAAATCCCACCCCTAGCTGAGGAAGTATTGACAGTTGAAAACGGGCAGGAGGGATGCTTGGTTTGGTTTGTTTGTTTCTTTTTGTTTCCAGGGAGGCTGGACATGAGAGACTACTCCTGCTCTAATACATGGTCCTAAAGCCGTGTTCACACATAGAGAGCTTAGTGAACTCAGGGGTTTAAGGAGCCAGAGCACATGAGAGAAAAGTGGTTATGAAGGGACAAGGGAGATGAATCAGAGGAGGGCGGTGAGGGGTGCAGATCAGGTAAGAATACACAGGCATGTATGGACTTCTCAAACAATAGAACAGGAGAAAAAGTAATCTCACTACGCACGGTAGAGGTGCGTGTTCTTTCAGATGTTGGGGGCCTTGTGACTTTTTTGCGATTGTTGGAACCTTCATTCTCTGTGCTGTCTAAAGCCACCGTGTCCCCTCGCAGTCCATCTTTGTTTTACATTCCTTCACATATTTGCCTGAAGTCTGTACTGAGGACGTTGTGGCGTTCTGCACAGAGCTGAGTTGCAGTTGGTCTATGAGAGTCCATGTCTGTAGGTGTGCTGGGAGACAGAGCCGCTGTCACCCACAGGCGCATTGAGATTGATCGTGTTGTTTTGACAGAGGCCAAATAAATACAAAGCCAAAATCCAAGTCAAAACATCTCTGTAAGTTCACTAGTACCACCATTGCAGTGGTGGGGACGAGTAAACACACGCTACTGAAGGATAAGTCTTCAGAGTGTCACCCATGGGTCCTGACATTGACCCTTGTTTACCCTGCATCCACTCCCTTATCATTCGGCGACTTTGGAGACAGTCCCTTTACAGTAAAGTTGGTCATGGGCTGGCAAAAAATTGCTTATGTTTCAGTCATGCTTTTAGTTGTGAAATTATGTGTAGGTGGCACTGGGATAGGCACCAAGGAGTAAACCAGAAATCCGACTTGGTTCTGCCTCTCAAGAAGTGTATTCTGAGCATTTCGAAGCTCAGAGAAGCAGCAGACATTTTTCTCCCTTAGCTTTTCAGTTATTGCCGCCATATTCTTGGCTATTAGAAAACAACATTTATTGTTGCAGTTGCTGGAAGAAAGTCTTTCATCTTCTGACATAGCCCGTTTCCTGTTGTGACTGAATACGACAGACTAGGACATTTGTAAAGAAATAAGGGTTAGTTGTTTTGTAGTTCTGGAGATCCAAGGTCATGAGGCTGTGCCTGCTGAGGTCATTTTGTGCCAGCAGCGAGGACTTCGTAGAATTCTGGGGTTGCACAAGACATCACACAATAAAGCAGAGCGTCCGTTGCACATCTGCTCTTCAGAAGCCTCAGTTTCCATTGGGTGAGGGTAGCACGATTAATAAAAACCCAGAGACAGATATTGGGGTTCGACCTGAAGGCTAGAAAAGCAAAATGTCCAGCCACTGGCTCTTCCCTCTACCCCAATCTGAAATGGCGATCTTGCCTCCAGGAATCTCAGAATGAGACTGTCTGAGAGCTATCTCCTCCTGTCTTATATTCCTTTCTAGAGCTGGGATTTAAGGCATGTACGACTATTGCCTGGTTTCTATGGCAACTAGTGTGGCTTCTGGGATTAAAGGTGTGTGTCACTACTGCTTAGTCTGTAAGGCTGGCCAGTGGGGCTGTTGTACTCTCTGATCTTCAGTCAAGCTTTATTTATTAAAATACACATGAAATATCATTACAGGTGAGAGCTGACTCCATGGCCTTCTGACTCTCTATTCCTGAAGGTCCCACCCCCAAGCCCTGACTGTTTCCACCCTCTTAATGTGTCCCAACAAAGATGGCATTCCAACCTGAGTATAGTGGAGACACTTGAGCAGGAGCAGCAATTGATAGTTGCTGGCCATCCTGGAGGTCTGGCTTTCGTGAAGGAGAAGCTTGGTACCTGGTTCTCAGTCTCACCTGCCAGTCAGCATTACTGATCTGATCGTTATGACAGTGTTGTTTATCCTTCCGTTCCTGGCACTCAACAGAATTTTATGTCTCAGCTACTTCTTCAAGAACGTGTATGCTGGATGTCCACCTTCAAAAGTTTCTCATTAGCTAGGTGTTCTTTCTCTCCCCACATCCTTCTCTGTCTCTGTTCTCCCTTCCTCTTTCCCTCTGTGCATGTGATGATTTTTAAATGGAAATACAATAAAAGATGATTTTTGTTAAGTCTGTAGAATACAAAATTATACCCCTCCTTTTTTTTGAAGACAAGGTAGCCTCTTTTAGAGTTCTTTTGAGAGGCACCTGTAAGTCTCTGAATTATGTCATTTCATGTTCTTTGTGCAGCTTTGCCAGTGATGTCACCGATGAGCCACATCTGGGGCCAGCTTTATAAAACATTTGACATGTAATTCTGGATGGAAGGACTGACATTTCCTGTTTCTTTCGAGGCCTATCAAATTCAGTTTCCTACTCACTCCACCTGCCGCCATCCTCCTCCTTCCATCTTCAGTAAAACCCTCTCTGTCCCAGTTGAGGCAGCTGTGTAAATCCCGCATGTCCTTCCCCCAACTGCTCTGCAGCAGCCAGCGAGAGACAGATATCTTATAGTTTGCATAACCCTGCCTCTGACAAAGGCTCTTCCTCAAATTAGAGCATTTGGGGTGTTTGGGGGCTAAGAGCATTTGGGGTGTTTGGGGGCTAAAGCATTTGGGGTGTTTGGGGGCTAAGTGTTTTGGGTGTTTGGGGGCTAAGAGCATTTGGGTGTTTGGGGGCTTAAGAGCATTTGGGGTGTTTGGGGACCAAAAGCATTTGGGGTGTTTGGGGCCAAGAGTATTGGGGTATTTGGGGACTAAGCTTTTGGGGTGTTTGGGGGCTAAGCAGGCACATGTAAGAGTTCTGACGCCTCTTCTTTCATCAGTAGCCCTGGATATTCATGGGCAAAACTGATGAGTGGTCCATAGTTTTACGAAGAGACCAGTGCAGATTCATCTCCTCCTAAGGGTGGCAGGCCACCAAGATTAAGGTTCTCCCACTTGTCTCCAGCAGAGGAAGCAGAGGGGACATGTCAATTCTCCACCCTCCTCATCCCCTTTGCCAGGACACAGGCACACTGTCCTTCCCTCTGGTTTTGCTGATCTGTAGCTGAGTTCTTTCTCTATCCTGATCCTTTACTGTGAGGAAAACCCAAGCCTTCCCCCCACTTACACCACTCCTCAGGCCTCTTCCCTCGCTTCTCCTCTGGAGCCCTTTCCAGCCACATCTGTGGCTCCAGATGCCCCACCCCGTTCCCTCTCAGTAGACCTCAGTTGGATTCACAGGTGCCACTTCGGATGGGCAGCAGCGCTCAGTCTCTAAACAACAAGTTCTCCGTGTTCCCAATCAGCAGCACTACACCAGTTGGCTATCCATGCCTCTGTCGTCCTTAGTGTCAGGATCCTGAGGCCTAAGTTCGGACATGCACCCGAGTTGTTAGTGAAAGGAGCCACAAAGGAGGTGGTGGCATGCACCAGGTATCCCTGTGAGGGAGGATGCAGGGAGGGGTGTGTGGCACTTAGGATATCTGAGTGGAAGGACTTGAAACTCTGTCCTTAAATAGGTGGGGATTCTCCTGGATAAACAAAGATACCCCCAAAGTGGTGTTGTAGGAGGCCGTTTGTTTGTCCCCAGCTGCTCATCCCCAAAATAATCACACAGAGACCATATTATTTGCAATACTGTTTGGCCAATAGCTTAAGCTATTTCTGGATAACTCATATCTTAAATTAACCCATCTCCATTAATCTGTGTATCACAACAAGGTTGTGGCTTGCAGGGTAAATTTCTGTAGTCTCTTTCTGGCAGGGCTACATAGTGTCTCCCTTACCCCGCCTTCTTTCTCCCAGCATTCAGTTTAGTTTTCCCTGCCTAGCTCTGTTATGCCTTGCTCTGCTATAGGCTCAAAGCAGTTTCTTTATTGACCAGTAGTATTCACAGCATACAGAGGGGAAGCCCACACCAAAAGCATACAGAGGGGAAGCCCACATCAAAGTGGGGTCCCCCTGATGATGGGGCAGGGCAGCCAGATATCGCTCTGAGCTCATGCTGGGGTGGCAGGCTGCCTCCTCTTCCTTGAAATATTCCTGTTACACATGGGCTTCTCCAACCTGATACATCCGTCCACTCTTCCAGTCTCTAAAGTTTACCAGTTAGGATGAGAAAATGCACAAGCACCTGTGTAAGGGTCAGGAGAGGCACTGACAGGGACACCAGGGAGAGCCAAACATGAGTGGGGGTCATGCTTGAGGTCGCCCTGAGAGCTTGCAGTTCAAGATGTGAGAGACTCCCATGTTTCTCTTTGCTCACAGGACGTGATATGCAGCATCCTGTGTCACCTTTCCCCCTGTGCCTTTGTTTTTAGCACAAAAACGAAATCCCTAGCTTTCACCAATGGGCCTGACTTTACAAGTTCTTTGCAATGAAACTCACTCACCCAAGGGCCTCTGTGCTGGCTAGTTTTGTGTCAGCTTGACACAAGATAGGGTCATCTGAGAAGAGGGAACCTGAGTTGAGAAAAGGTCTCCATCAGACTGTCCTATTGGCCCTTCTTTGGGGACCATTTTCTTAATCAATGATTGATGCGGGAGAGCTCCGCCCATTACGGTTGGTGCTACCCATGGTCAGGCAATCCTGGGTTATATAAGAATGAAAGCTCAATGAGCCATGGGAACAAGCCACTGAGCAGCATTCCTGCATGGTCTGTGCTGGAGTCCCTGCCCTGATGTACCTCCACTAGGGATCATGACATAAAATGGTAAAATTAGATAAGCCCTTTCTTCTTTGAGTTGCTTTTGGTCAGTGTATTACAGCAATCAGAATAAAACCAGAATAGCCCCTGCCCTTAACGCAGAGAGTAGGATTGCTAGCTAAAGACAGGCATTTAACTCTAAGACTCTCCACCAGGTACTTCTCTGAAATCTTTACAACACTGGGCCCACCAATTCTTATATGTTGACTGGAAGCAGTAGATGCTTAAAATATTTTTTTTGGAACCCACCAGGCTAAAAAACTAAATTATCCTCTCTTCCCTACATTCTTGAGTTATTTTATTAAGTCATGTTTTTTGTTGCATTCTTCTCTTACATTATATATGTATTATCTATCTATCTATCTATCTATCTATCTATCTATCTATCTATGTATATATGTATCATTGCTGCAGTCAAAGAAGCAGGAAGGCATGCTATGGTGATGTAATATAAAAATATCTCTTACATTCTAAGGGACTGGAACTATTGCTGGACCTCACAGCCAAAGTTACCAATACACTTTGGCGTCATTGAAGCCTGAAGAGTGCTAACCTACTGTGTCCTCAGCCTGTTTGGTTAATCTGCCTTTGTGAGAACCAGAACCAACCTTGCCTGCCTTGGATTTCTCATACAGTCAGCATTGATAACCTAAGCTAATGCATGGCTATAATCTTAAGTTATAAACTCTTCCATACCCCTGACCCCAGAGTAATGCATGTGTGTTTACATGTGTGTTATGTAATCATTTGCTGATGATAGCAACTATAAGTTGAAAGGAATTTTATAAATTGATACTCACCATGAACACTGCACACAAGGTACGGATGCTCCTTGATAAACAGCGATGTTTGTGATGCTGTTTGTTAGCTGGGTCAGTTGGGATCACTGGGAGCAGGTGACTTAAGCCCATGTAAGGGTGTTAAAGGTTTCTGTACAGTCCCCGCCTTCCTTCCCAGGTGGTGCTGCCCGTACCAGTCAACAGATGCAGGACCAGAAACACAGGCAAGACAGACATAGACATGGGGACAGACAGATCTAGTAGACAGCTTTCAGACAGGTACAGATTCAGACTCGCACAATAGATAGAAGGGGATGAGGGACAACACAGGAACAACAGAACAGAGACGTCAGATCTGAGCTTAGCTGGCTTAGACGACACCAGGGGAAGTGTGTCGGTTGCTTTACTCAAGGTAGCATTGGTGCATGATTGATGACTCCAAGTGTATTATTCTAGCGTTAAATCTGTACAATATGCTGTATAGATTTCTGGAAGAATGAGTCCCTTTTCCTATACTCTTTTTTCCTATAATCCTTTCCCTTTCTCCTTTATTTCATGTATGAAATAATGCACATGTATTTGTGGTTTGGTCCAAGCATGGCTAACAAGTAATTGTCAGACCACAGCCTTGGAAGTGTTTTATTTTCTCAGAGATCTAATTAAGCTTGTTTTTATTTTTTTTGCTCCCGCTAATGATTGTGTGCCTCGAATAAGGAAGACGGTTGTGCAACCCTTAACTTTGAAGGGAGGCTTTATCTGTCCATTTACTGAAGGGCAATGAATAGAAGCAATAAAGGTTCAGTACTTCTCATCTGAGTACTGAGACGAGAAGGAGAGCAGTGAAGGCACAGCAGTGAGGACTCCACCTGTGAGTCCGCATAGCGTGACAATGGCCCTTCTGTCCTGGAAGCTGAAGGGCGGCAATATGAGAAGCAGCTTGCTTGAGGCAGCATGCAGTATTCAAGGTGGCAGGTTTCTGTCTCCAAGGGACTTAGCGTATTGTGAATTCTTCATTGAGCGATGATGTTTGAAACATTCCAGCACCAAGAAAAATCTGTTGTCATGGGGAGGAATGCAAGGAGTTGCATTCCTTGGCCTTATATTTATGAGAGTTGACATTTTCTGTAAATATGGAGACACTCTCCCCACGTGATAGCAGTAATGTTTATTTGGTTTGGGTTTTCATTAGTGTGCAGTGTGTGTGATGTGTGTGTGTACATATGTGCCCAGGTATACATACAAGCAGAGACCACTGGAGGATGCTGGGAGTTTTCTTCTGTTCTCCATTTAGTTTTTGAGACAGGGTCTCTCTCTGAACCTTGTCCTCTCTCTGTTTTGGCTAGGCTTTCTGGCTAGTAGTCCCCTGGGGATCAGCCTGTCTCTGCCTCTCAATGCTGATGTGACAGCCAAGCATGACCATACTTACCTCCCCAACCCCCTTTTATGATGAATACTGGAGACTCGAACTCAGGTCCCCTTGCCTTCATGGTAAGTACTGTTACCCACTGAACCATGTTTCCATCCCTTTGCTTTTGTTTTGAAAAAGTATCTTACTGTCTCATCCTAGTTGGCCTGGAACTCACTCTACAGACCAGGCTGGCCTCAGAAACAGGTTCACCTGCCTCTGCCTTAGGAGTGAACACCACTAGACCCTTCTCCCAGCGTCTTATACATCTCTTTTGTACAATTACACATGAATGAGGGCTGATACACAAGAGAAAATTCTCTATTGCTTTTCCCAGCAAAGTCATCCTTGCTTGGAGGGGAAAACTTCAGCCTTATAGTATAGATCCTCATAGAAGATAGTAGAATGGGCCATTCTCTTTCATGTTAAAACTCTGTCCTGGACACAGTCTCTTCTAACTGTAAAAATGCACATGGGTTGGCCACTCTTCTTTCTTTTGCCCTTGTCTGTCTCTGGCTACACCTGTCCTGGGTCATTGGTTCAACTTGTCATTTTAAGTCACGAGCCCAGCCAGCTTGTGTGGCCACCACACCTCTCCCACACCCCCAGTTCCTTTCCTCATTTGCTGCAGCCCCATTTGGGTAGTAGAATAAACAGTGGGGTGCTAGGTAAGAGCAAGGGAAGAGGTGGGTGTGAAGGAAAAGCCTGACCATGTGCTTCAGAGACCTTGAACTCTTAAGAAGTAATTGATTTGCTCTGATGTTCCTCCCAACTTTGCTGCCTTCACTTGGATCTCAGAGGTTCCTGAATAATATTATCTTTCATCGCTGCAGTTTTGCAATGTTGCATCCAGTCTTCGGGTAACTGTGGGGATGCACTCAGATTCTCTCTCCTGTAGTTGAGGAAGGTGAGTCGGGGTGAAGTTGAAAATCGCTTACCCAGGTAAGCAGAGCTAGAGCGAAGAGATTCTAGATGCCTGCACGACGCACACCAACAGGACTTTGCATAAAGCTGTTGTCTTAATGAGCAAATTAGTAATTGCTGGTTTATGGAGCTCGGAGCCTGATTAATGCCCAGGCTATGCATATGCCGACTAGTCCTCGCCTTGTAATTTTGATTTTAGCATTGGTCTGATGCCTCTCTCTGCTCAGTACACTCATTTCCTGCATTTGATAATTAAAGTAGGTTATATTTATTTCTTCAGCAAACTTCCTAATTTTTGTTCAGAAATGGTTCCTGGGTGCATGGCCATAGCCAAATGCTGCTAATTTATGTAGAGGAGACTGCTTCACTGGCCCTATGACTGCTTCTCATTTATTTCTTTAGTCATAACTCAGAAGGTTTTTGTATATAAGTATAGATGTGTGGTTGTCTCATACCCATGGCTAGAGACAGGCAACTCTGTGACTCCATTGGACTGGCCTAGGGATTGAGGCTCTACAGATACTTGGTAGATTTCTTTTTGCTGGTTAAGTGGGAATAGAATCAAGGTTTCATGAATACGAGGCAAGTGCTCTACCCTCACAGTCCCGACTGTTTTTAGCTTTGAGACAGACTCTTACCAAGTTGCCTTTGCTGTTCTTGAGCTTATATTGCTCAGGCTGGCCTCATACTGATGGCGAACCTGTGGCAACCTCCAAAGTACTGGGGTTGGAGTAGAGGCGCATCACTGTGCCTAATGGATTGAATTCTTGAGTCTCTGTTCTTAAATAATAATCTAGTTCTGTATATATTTAGATATTAGGTGCAGAGAAGGTAGTAAGTATCTTGAATAAAGATGTCTTCCAAACAGTGTCTAAGGAGTTATAATAAACATCTCAATTAAAGAGCTAGAACATAGCTATTAACTGGCAATTTTACTTAGACTCACAGGTTCCATGTATTCAATATTACAGTGTTTCTTGGAAAATCATATCAACAGAGAAGAAAGCCTGTAGCATCTTACATTTCACTCCTTTCTGCTTTCTGACTTTTATTAGGTTCTGCCTGATTTAGACAATTATTTATGTGATTTGTACTGCCTCTGCTTCGTTTTGCTCTTCATGGTGGAAGGGGGGTTAAGGATGCCCCTCAAGAAGACCCATTGTGTTGTTACGGTTGGTCTAATGAAACTGATGGCCTCTTTAAGTGCATTGTAAAAATGTAGCTTAAAATGTTAGGCACTATTTATTTGCAAGAAATCAGACATTTGTAAGGTTCACAGAGGAAGTCAGCTCCATCCTGATGAGCGGCGGTTGTCTCCAATATGTATGTGCTAGGCTAAACCTGCTAGATTTTAGACATCAGGTTTGCTACCACAGCAGAAGGGGCTGGGTTATGCTTAGAATGTCCCAATATAAATGGTACCATGATTGTGACATGGTGTGGGACAAATGTATATATTCTGTCAATTACATTTTAAATAAACACTGGTTGGCCAATAGCCAGGCAGGAAGTATAGGTGGGACAACCAGACAGGAAGTAGAGGTGGGTCAAGGAGAACAGGAGAATTCTGGGAAGAAAGCCTGTTCCTCTGCAGTCCTGGCCTAGACACAGAAGAAGCAGGATGTGACTGCCTTGCTGAAAAAGGTACCCAGTCATGTGACTAACATATACTAGAATAATGAGCTAATATAAGTTATAAGAGTTAATAAGAAGCNAACCAGACAGGAAGTAGAGGTGGGTCAAGGAGAACAGGAGAATTCTGGGAAGAAAGCCTGTTCCTCTGCAGTCCTGGCCTAGACACAGAAGAAGCAGGATGTGACTGCCTTGCTGAAAAAGGTACCCAGTCATGTGACTAACATATACTAGAATAATGAGCTAATATAAGTTATAAGAGTTAATAAGAAGCCTGAGCTAATGGGCCAACCAGTTTACAGTTGATGTAGACCTCTGTGTGATTTCTTTGGGACTTAACGACTGTGGGAACTGGGCAGGACAGAAACTCAGACAACAGTGACACAACCCTTTCTTCTTGATCTTAGGCATTGCAGGATGCCAATACCTTGGGCATGGGGCACTGGGATGTGATGTAAGACTATTCTTTGGCATCCTGGTGGCTTAGCATCCTGTTGTGGTTTTAGAGGACATGTAGGTTTAAGAGTTAAAAATCCAGTTTATGTGAGACTGCCTTATCCCTAGTTTGCCTTTACTTACTGCTGTGTGTAAATGCCCCCCTTTTTTGGTTGGGCCTTGTCATGTCCCCAATTATACTATGATTCCCTTGCCCATCACCCATCAGTTCATATTTTGGCTAATGAAATATTTCTGGAATGAATTGAGGAGTGCTGTTCTCTTTGAGATTCTCACCTTAATTTTCTTGACTACGCATCCAGAAGTGAGACTGATGGAATTGATTGCATGGAAATTGTATTCCATTTTTTTTATCATTTATCGTATTGGCTGTCTAAATTTCCATTTTTACCAGGAGGGTAGAAGGGTTCTGATTGCACTCTCCTAGCGCTGGGACCAGCAATGCCGTCTAACAGCCATTCTAACAGTAGAATCACACCACAGTCATAATTATGCCTCGAATGGGTGACATAACCAAATCACAGGAGTGTTATGTTATTGTATGGCCAGCCCCATAGACTGTGGAGTCTAAAGACAGGCAGGTGCATTTTTAGTGTTCCCTTCATCACCGGGGCATCTCTGGGTACTTTCTGGTGTCCTTGGATCTGGATGGACTATGCTGGAAAAGTCCAAGTTTTTGCCATTATTTGTTGATCTAACCAACATCCTTGTTCACTGGGGATCGCTATTTCTGTTGGATTTTAAGAAACTTATAGGCAGAAACTTAAGCTAATGTGTGGGCATTTGATTTTGAGGCCCCAAAGGAGTTTAGGGAGTCCTGAAGACGAGAGTAAACATACTAGGAAATGGGCCAGGACTGTCCAAGGCTTACAGGCTTCTCTCTCTTCAGACTTAGTAGGTTTTACGGGTGAGATGGAGACATGATGGTTCAGCCCACTGCTCATTGTATTGTGGGACAGAGCCTCTGAAGGCGGGTCACAAGGTTTCTACTAATATAATTGAGATTATAGGTCACAAATTAGAAAGGTCCTTGTGTGCAAGGACATGTGCAGCATTACTGTCTTCATCAGCCTCCGGATCCAGGTGCTGCATAGCAACAGTGAAACCTTCAACTGTCCTCCTAAGGCTACCGATTTCTTTGGAGTTTGCCTCTGCGGGCTCCTCGGAGCCAGGAGGTAAGGTCAGGCAGTAATTCTTCTCCAGGAAGAGCTCCTGGAGAGTAAAAGTAGAGTCAACACCCATTACCATATCACAGAGATAATCTCAGAAAAGGGCACGTGTATCAGGTAGGTTATTTAGTTCTGAGTAATAAAATTAGACTGTCCTTCACTTATACTGGAAAAAAGGACTTGTAAAGGTACCAGGAAGCCAGGAAATGTGGTGGTAGGCTGGAAGACTAGATACAGAATCAAGACTGGGAAAGTTCCTGGAACGTTTTTAGGGAGTTGGATGTGCTTCTAAGTGCTGCCTGGGCACAGCAGAGAGATGCCCTGGAGTTGGAGTCTTGGTCCATTTATCACATAATTAACGACCCCAAGCTACTCTGGAGAAGAGGCCACAGGGTGGGAACCTCAAGTCTGGGCTCCAGTGAACCTGTCAGTGGGGGGTGGGGGAATGCTGTTACCCAGCAAGGGGTAGGGGAACAAGCTGAAGTTGGGGGAGGGCTCTCACAAAGCCCTGACATTCAGCCTGGTGTCCATGGTTGCTTCAAATGCTGCCTCAAGAAGTGTTCTGAAAACTGCA
The DNA here is from genome assembly GCA_001685075.1 of Bramus lutescens. Lineage (NCBI taxonomy): Eukaryota > Metazoa > Chordata > Mammalia > Rodentia > Cricetidae > Bramus > Bramus lutescens. The sequence continues at coordinate 99,051 of LOEQ01000990.1, read as the reverse complement.
TCAGGTAAAAGCCTCCTCCTTCAAGAATCCTGTTTTCTTTCTGCAGAGCTGCTGTCCTAAATCACAGAGACCTCCAGTCTCCTTCTGGGAAAGGCTCACGTTGAACTGAAATATACACACATATTCTTCATTGACTGTTTCCATGTATGGAAAGATTCCATTTAGCACACCACAGTGGAAACTTGGTGCTCCCTCCCCCACCAAAACCCAAAAGAAAAAGTCTTAAGCAGATACACAGGAGCAAAACAAACAAAACAAAACAAAAAAATCCTGAAACAAAACAACCGAAAATAAAAAATCGCCCAGACCCCGGTTTTGTGCCCTTGGAGTCATGTTGAATATTTGTAAAGTGAATATGAACAACACAAATAATCCCCATTCTATTTATTGCATGAAAACAGCTTTTGAAAATGATCAGTCTTTGTGTCTAACATACAAACTATCGGTATCTAACCGTTTATGGGTAAGTGATCATGCCGTAATAGCATTGAATCAAAAGCTGCTTTGCTTTATATAAACCCTTACATTTAATCCTTTCCACCAGCCAACTTGCTGCAAGCTTCCCAGGGAATTAATCTAAGATTGAAGATTAAAAAAAAAAAATGGTGGCCAAAGTTAATGACATCAAAGAGGAGAGCTCCGGCAAGCAGCCATGGTTTAGGAGGGATCGTTGACTGCTTTGTTAAATGAGTGTCAGTTGTTATGGACCGAGCTTCTCTTAAGTAAGGTTATTGCTTCAGCTTTTTTCAGAATGATTTCTTCAGAAGTTTATAACCTAAGCTAATCTTGTAATAAATGTCTTAAGACAAAATTTTGATGTGTACCTAGGGAACTACATTGACCGGTTTTATTACTAGATGCAAAAAAATAAGTGAGCTTAAATATTGATGCTTAAATGTGGACGAGAGCAAATCATTTCCTTAGGTCACGTGGGGATTTTATACTCAGTATGTAAGTTTTCTAAGTGGATAAATATACAAAGGGGATTTTGTTGGTGGGCGAGCTGAAATCTAAGATTTAATTGTCTTCTGACAAGGAAACAAAAATAGCATGAAATTCAGGAGGCAAAATCAAAACCTGACAGTAGTGAGGGTGACGGCTTCTCATTTTGGTAAAACCTAGTCCGTGTAATGACACTTAACAGTGCCATGGAAACCATGCCTCATTTACACACTTAATCTTATTTTGATTTGTTCTAATTTATCCAGTATCAGCAGCCTGTTAGATAATAATTTAAAAATCTGCTGCTACCGTAATTGCTGTAGGAAACTTTCCTAATAATGATAATTTTATTCCCTGGAATAATTTAACTTTCCGTTTTGAATGCACACCTCAACATCGCAAAGTACGTGCTGGCAGCAGAAGATTCTTCTATTTGCTGAGAATGACGATGCCCTTAAATGGATGTCAACGCAAGGCTTCATAGTTTATGGTAATGGGGTTGAACTGAGTGAGAATGACGACGCGGCAGCACAAGTTTTATGTTTTACGGTAATGGAGTTGGATTAAAATGACTTTTTGCTTCATGGAAGCTCTCTGTTGTGTGTAGCATAAACGAGGAACTGTGAGAAATTAAAAAAAAAACCCTCAAAAAATGTTCCCCAGAAGAGCCTTCTGGATGCAAACTGGGTTGGTAGTGGCCTCTTTGGTCAGTTCACACACATCCTATGG
>LOEQ01000990.1:75092-89440 GCA_001685075.1 Bramus lutescens | reverse complement strand
TCATGACTTATAGATCTATTTAAATTGTTCACCTGGTCTTGATTTAATTTTGGTTTATGGTATTTATCTAAAAACAAGCCCATTTCTTTTACATTTTCCAACTTTGTGGCATATAGGCTTTTGTAGTAAGGCCTAATGATTCTCTGAATTTCCTCTGTGTCTGTTGTTATGTCCCCCTTTTCATTTCTGATCTTGTTAATTTGTATGTCCGGCCCTTTGGGATGCTTGGTGTGTCTCCAGGAATACAGTGAAGGCTCTTTTGGTTTGGAGCCATGGGCTTCCAGGCACATGAGCGACTTTACCATTTTTTCTTGTGTCCATCAGTGGACCACTTATGGTCAGGCGCCATGGGTATAGTCCAGGGTATATTTCTCAGTCATTCGTAAAGTTTCAAGCATTCAGCCAGTTCCACCACAGATTATTTGCTCTCTCTGTTCACTATGCTGTAATTTTAATCCTTCAAAAAATTGCCTGTGCCTACCTTGGACATATGGCTGTTTATTTTTCATCTACTTGCTACTTTATGTTTGAAGGTCTTCTACCCCACAGTTCTTTCAATTGGAATTAACTGCTCTAACTCTTGCCTTCCGTCGGTTAATAGGAAGAGTTGTGTTTAGTGCCACGCTCTGTATTATGGCACTTCAAGCGGTGTGGCTCCTAATTTATGGTCAAACTCCTGCAAAGTGATGTCTCCACTTTATAGTGTGTGTGAAGCATTGAGCTTTGACAGTGCATTCACATCGCTTTCATGACGGTTTGATTGTATAAGTAGGCCAGAATGTTGCTTAAATTGCTGATGTAAAATTCATTGTTATTAAAGGCATCCCTTTTAGTGCCATTGGCATAATATAATATTGATATTTCCAATGTTCTAATGTCAGCCATCATTTGATATCAGTTTAATTGTTTTAATAATTAATATTTGGATTTTTAGCATGCTCTTTTAAATGCCCTCAAGTGACTGCAATGATGGTGCCTCACCAAGCAGGTTCAGTTTCGGGGGCAGAATATGGCTCTTGTGTAGAACAGGTTCGTGGCTCTGAAGGCTTAGTTGTATCTTTAATCATATCAGTATAAACTTTCTGTCCCTACTTTGAGATTCAGATCTATTTTGGCTTATTTTATTTCTTAGTGGGATCATAAAAATATTCTTTTCTTTGCTAATTAAGCCCTTGGAAAATGAGAACCATCTCCTGGTTTCTGGATCCTAATGGCACACTTGGAAATTTAGCACCCGCAATCTGAGTTTCAGTTTCCCCAGTAGCGGGTTCCCCGAGCATATGGTGCTTTCATGTCTGGTACCCAACTGTGTCTACATCACAGATTGTTACTTCAGCCAGCTCTGTCGCTCTTCTGGCTTATTTTGAAATAGTTATATGTAGGAATGTTTCCTTAGCTGTAGAGATGTGAATGAGGCACAGAAGGATTATTTGAGAACTTCGGAACTGAGTATTTTCGTGATTTTTCGTTTTAGGTTGTTCCTATGGGGCTATTTGCCTCCACACAACTTTGTGCAAAGCCCATCCGTGGGACTTCCTTTACTATGATGGCTTACTGTTTGCCCATGATCTATAGATACACAAACAAGGATTTTTGGCAGCTATATTTCATTCCTAAAGCTGAATAATAGCAGGCGTAATTACTGGGACTAACATCTGGAACAGTTTATTAAAGGGAAAACTGCCAAGATTGTTAGCACACAGCGAACCACATTATCCGTATGTGCCATTTTATCGCCATTGAGTACCAGGGTGTGTGAGTTTGAAGGGAAATGAACACAGTCTGCCAAAGGATAGCCACAAGCACAGCATCATCACAGAGATGATTGCCATTTAGCGCCATAAAGCAGTTTTCTAGGGATTTTGGAAAATCATACTTGTTATCCATCTGGATCTTTCTAGATCTTTAGGTCCCTGGCCACAAAGTCTCAAACAGGATTAAACTTACTTTTTCATGGATGTTGGGTTAAGTTTTTTTATTTCTTAATATTTTCTGAATCCTAAAAAGAATGGAAGGCTATTATTAACAAGCAAACACAATCATCGTGTGTGCTTGTTGGTTTTATGCCAATTTGACACAAGCTGGAGTCGCTTGAGAGGGGAATCTCCATTGAGAAAAGGTCTCCATAGACCAGGCTGTAGGCAAACCTGTAGGACATTTTCTTAATTAGCGATTGATGGGGGAGGGTCTAGCCCATTGCGGGTGGTTCCATCCCTGGGCTGGTAGTCCTGGGTTCTGTAAGAAAGCAGACTGAGCAAACCACGGGGTCAAGCTAGTAAGCAGTAGCACCCCCCGCCCCCACCCCACTACCCTGTGGCCTTTATGTCAACCCCTGCCTCCAGGTTCCTGCCCTGCTTGAGTTCCTGTTGTGGCTTCCTTGATGGACTGAAATGCAGAAGTGTAAGCCAAATAATCCCATTCCTCCCCAACTTGGTCATGATGTTTTGTTGCTGCAATAGAAACCCTAACTGAGACCTTGGGTGTTGAAGGCATACTGTGTGCTTTCTCTTGTTGAAGTGTTTGTGTGCACGTGGGGAATTGAACAGGGGTCTTGCACCACAGGATGATGAAAGACCACTCACTGTGATGAGGGGAACATGTCAAGTTACCATTCCCTTCATTCTTATAGGAGACCCCAGTGGTGAGCAATATGATACAAACCAAACTATGGATTCAGTGCTTCTGGATACTGTCCTGGCAATCACCTTTCAGTGCCGCTGATATACATAATAACCTAAAAAGGCAACCGCAGTCCAGCGTGGCAAATTTTGGCCTCCTCAGGCACCAGTAGAGGGTTCCTGTCTGTCATCATCTGATACTTAGGGAAGGAAGTATGATTTTTAGAGCTTATAAAAGTTTAGTAAAATAAGTTTAATAGGTTAGAGAAATGCATGGTCCTTGGGAGGTGCTTCTAGTGTTTCCTTTGTACCAATCGCCACCGAGTCCCAAAAACCGGGAGGAAGAAGCTTGCAGTTTCTTAGGGGTTCTGTTTGTTTGTTTTGGTGGCTGGATGACACATGAACCAATCTTGTCTCCAGAGTTCCTGAGTTGTGTGGCAGTGGTATTGTGGAAGGACAGGGAGGGAAACATGGGAGTTATAGATATTCTAGTTTGACAAGCTTAAGATGTTGGCAACAAAATTTCACTATCTCTTCTTATAATCTTAACAACCAACCTTTATTATGCAATGCACATGTTCCAATCCTGCACAGATGTTCTCTGTATGAATTCTGCTCTAGACAGCTGTCCGAATCACACCCAGGCCCACTGCCCTCCCGCTTCTTGACCTTTTTACCTCCTACGTCCACCCATCCTCAGACATCCCCTTTTATTCCTGTGCCTTTCAAGTCTACTCTAACCGGTCCTATGATCTGATTATTTTGTGACTTAAAGAAATGAAATGTATCCACACACATTTGTGCCAACACATCCTACTTTGATGTGTGAATTTATGTAGCAGAGGTCCCTTTAAGATCCCTTTACCTGCAACTCATCTGAAATGTACGTCAAATGATTGTTAATTATGGTGATTCTACTGCATGATAGGACCTCCAAACATATTCCTGGGCTGGGAGGTAGCGTCTATACTGCAAGGATCTGAATTTCCTCACCACAAGCACCACTGAAAGTCAAACAAAAGAGGAAGAATAAAACAGCAGTGAAAACAATAACTATTTATTCCTTTTCTGTAGTAGCCATACCCTTTGGCTAATCTCTGCACTCTGCACTCTACTCTTTACTGCTTCTAAAATTCTGCAAATGAATAAGATCAACATACACCTATTTAATTTGGTGTGATATCTTCCATTTCCATCATTTTTATGTCTGAAGAGTACTCCATATTAATATATATTAGTATATTAATATATATCACAGTTTAAAAATCTCTTCATCCATTGACTCTTAGATTAATTTCATAACATTGCTATTCTGAATAACCAAAATATTGTGAATGATTCTGTGAGCAAAGTACTGGCAGAGAAAAACAGAGAGATGAGTGGAATCGACTAGAGAGTCCCAGAATAAATCTGTGAATCAACAATCTTCGTCAGAGATGCCAAGAACGAGCATTGGGGGAAAGAGTCTCATTAAACAGTACTGAGAAAATTGGGTAGCCACATGCAGAAGGATGAAGCACCATACATCTCTATATAAAGATAGAATGTGTTAAAGGCTTATATTTAAGTCTGGAACTAAGAAATTGCTTGAAGAAGAGGGGGAGTGTTTATGCTACTGGAGTGGAGCAGTGTGGTTTGGATATGGCCTCAAAGGAGCGTCAATTAATGCTAGAATAGATATGACCCTTTAATCCAGTTTTTCTTTGTTCCCATCATGCCACAGGGCAGCTCTTTATGCAATTCATACTGTGTGCAGCACAGGCTCATTGGGAAGAGCCCTGTGACCTTCCTTCTTTCATTCATCCTTACAGTTGTAGTAGGCTGTGACATTCACCCTGCTAAGACTGTCCCTCTCTGTCATCTTCTTTCTTAGTCTCTGAACTGGAGTCTACAGCTTCTCAGCGATGGCTCTTCCTTCCCCAGTTTTGGGGCCCTGTTCCCCACACCAGGCACGCAACTTTTACACAGCATTTTAACATTCCACCTTCCATGGTTTTCTTTGAACTTGTCTTTGGAGGGGAAAAACTGAGTGCCTCAGCGCTGTGTTCCCAGGGTCTCCAGTGCTGGAGGTATACACATAATATTTGTGGAGTAAATGCATAATTAAGCTGATAATTGAACTTGCTCTTGAAGGAAGAGTAAGGTTTGTTAGAGATGAATTCTGATTAATGTGCAGTTGCCAGAAGACAGACGTTGGCAGTTTCTTCCCTTTTCAAAAGGTGTTTGAGCAGAATAGACGTGTGCATATATACAGAAACCTAGGCTAGAGGTGAGGCCTCCCAGGAGCGACCTGCCATATTATAAGGCTTGCTGTTTAAATGCATGTTATTTTAAGAAAATACCAGTTACACAATGGCATTTGAAAGCTTTTCCTGCATTCCTGGGATAGGTGACTTATTTGATTTCCAGACATGCTTATTTCTGCCTTGCTACTTTGCAGTTTTAGTGTGTATCAATCATCAATGCCCCAGTGGTTCCCACAGACTGAATAGAAACGCACACACGCATGCTGAAATATTTATAGTCAGCCTAAGCACCCATAAACATTTACTGAATTATGTTTTCTGACTGAGATGTGGTTCTAAGTCATATGTAATTGTATCAGCAGAAGTGGTTACATGAGCCCGAAGGAAGCATGGCTTCACATACTTGGAGACACAAAGTCATAAACCTGTATGAAGAATGGAGAACCCCAAAGAATAGGGGACACAAAGTGGCTGTGGATGCTGCTTTGTCTCATTTCACAGACTACATCCTCTCTGCCTTTTCTTTTGCCTTTCATACTAATTTTGGTGTGTGTATGTGTGCGCGCGCGCGTGTGTGCGTGCGTGCACATACGTGTGTACACAGGTGCACTCATGTCCATGAATGTGCTTGTAGAGGCAAGAGGGGGAACTTGGGGGCCCTATTTTACAATACTTTTTTGCCTTGAGATGGGGTCTCTCACTGAAGCCAGGGCTAGGCTGATGATCACCAAATCTTAGCTCTCCTCCTTCCTTGGTCCTGCATGTGGATCACAGAACCTAACTTTTTATGTGGGTGCTGGTTATCCATTCTGCGATCCTCATGCTTGCTCATCAAGCCTCTTACCACTGAGCCAGCTCCCTGCCTTGTTTGGGGGTTTGCTGCTGTACCCCCTTTTTCTTGTCCTCCAATCCCATGTTCTGCTCTGTGCACAGTTCCTCTGTATATTACTCTTGGTTAACTGACAATGAAAAAGAGTGGACTATGCTTTGAGGTAAGAAAGATGTTCTGTTTGCAGGAGAATTTCGGATCTCACTTCTGCACTCTGTGTACAGAGCATAGAGTTGTGTCCAGTGAGACTGGAGCCCCTGCATTTCACCGTCTCCATCATCACTTTTGGTTCTTGGAATAACCTAGCAAAGGAAGCTTCTTGGCAATTGTTGGACTGATAAACTTGAACTTCAACTAAATAGTTTGGTTTTTTTTTTTATTTGAATTCCTCATGCTTAATGCCCTTTCCCCATTTTTCTGGGTGGTCACTTTGACTTCAGTGATAACAGGAATGTTAGGACACTCACCAGAAGAGTGCCTTTCTTGGCGTGTTGCAGCAGCCACGAGTGACCTCTGAAGTAGCCAGCAGTGACCTCTGCAGCAGCCATGAGTGACCTCTGTAGTAGCCATCAATGACCTCTGCAGCAGCCACGAGTGAGCTCTGTAGTAGCTATGAGTGACCCGCAGTAGCCACCATTGACCTCTGGAGTAGCCACCAATGATCTCTGCAGCAGCCACCAGTGACTTCTGTAATAGCCATGAGTGACCTCTCTATGTGATGGTTGAGAGAAAATTAGGGTAATTGAGTTTTTCAAATGCTGTTCAGTCTCAGAAAATGTGATCATACTGTCTTTATGCTTCCATTATTTGTGTTGTGGCTTGAACTCTAATTGGTCTTATTAATAAAATCCCGGAGTCAGATATTAGGGGGTGAAAGCTGAAAGACTAAAGAAACAGAGCAGCCAGCTTACCTTACCTCTGCAAAATTTTTAGATTTTGTAGAGCAGTCCTTACCTCTACAAAATCCTCAGACTGAATGGGCTAGCCTCTCTACAAGTCCTTGGACTGAATGCCTTGAGCTCCTGTCTCCTCCTGCCTTATATTCCTCTCTCGGTCTAGCCATATTCTTTTCTGTCTTCACCTCCCTAGTATTAAAGGTGTGTGACTCCCAAGTACTAGAATTAAAGGCGTGAGTCCCCACTGCCTGACTGTTTCTCTTTGAGATTGGATCAATCCAGTGTTGCCCCGGGTGGCCTTGAACTCACAGAGATCCATCCGCCTCCCAGCTGCTGGGATCAAAGGTGTGTGCCTGACCTCTATGGCCAACTAGTAGCTTGCCCCACACTCTGATCCTCAGGTGAGCTTAATTTGTTATAGCGCAGACAACATCTGACCACAGGATGTTTGCTTTTTCTCTTCAGTGACTTTCAGGCGGAAACCTCCTTCCTCTGCCTCTGCCCCCCGCCCGCATAGCTGTTTAAGGACAATGTCTCATTTATAGTCCTATCTGGCCTGAGATTCTCTATGTAGACCAGGCTGACCTCTATCTCTACGTAGACCAGACTGGCCTTTCTAGCTCTCAAGTGCTACTACACCCAGCCACGGTAGCTTTCGAGAGAAATGACCTTCCATACACGTTATCAATCACCCCCACTTGTTTTTGAACTCCTTAAAGAGGGTCAAGGAACGTGCAGTTTCTTGGTGTTATGTATTTCTAGTAAGTGAATAGTCATTCTGCTGCCAGGTGTTTAGTCTAATTTTTTAAGAGCCTGAATCTGAACATATAATGTATAGAACCAATATGGGTCAAGTGTGGTCTAAACTATTAGTTCTGTATACTGGAATTACAACCAATTACTAGGAACAACATTTTTGTCATGCCAATTGACAGGAAAATATTAAATGAAATATACAATAACAAGTAGAAATGGCAGCCAGAGTGGTCTGCATTCAGAACAGCATAGTCACATGTACATAAGTAGATATAAAATTCACCTCTTTGGAAACTTCAGCTGCAGTTGAACTTGGGTGTTGTTGTTACATCTCCTATGGCCTTCGTTGTCTCTGTTTCATTACTTTCCAGTTTGAGTCTAATGTTTTAGAAGAAGATGAAAAACCGAGTTCAAATCGAGGAGACGCAGAGAAACCACTGCCGTGCTCCTAATAAGAAGGCTATTTCATGCGATGGCTTCACTGCATCGGGTTGACAGTGCATCCAGCCGTGTCTGGCTCAGAGAGGTTTTCTGTTTATTCCAAAGATTAAGTTGAAGTTATTTTTATGTTTCCAATCCCACTAAAACTACTTTTCCTAAAGTTATTTTTTAAAATGGAAAGAGAAAAGACACTACACACACACACACACACGTATGTGTATAGTGTCCTTTCTCATATATTTATATTACATATATATGCACACATATATACATATATAGATAGACACGTGTATAGATTATACATGTATATCTTAAATAATTGTTACGTTCTTCTCTAGTCCCTTTAAACTTTTAATAGACAAACATTTCTGTGGATTTTCTACTTGAAGCAAAGCAGTTTGGGAGTTCTTAAAACAGAGGAGATGAGAAATTAGCTTTTTAGGCTGTGTGATGGCCACCTTCCATCCCCTCCTTCCCAAGGATAATTTCCTGGAAGATAATTCAGAGGGATTGAATACCTGATTTTCTCTTGTTTTCTGTTTTTCTCCCCTTTCCCCCCTCCATCCCTTGACTTCTTTCTCTTTCTTTCTTCTCAGCACCAGGGATTGAGTCCTGGGCCTTACATATGCGGAATCCTGGTTCTTTGCCTAAACAGGCTGTAGACTTCACAGTGAGGCACCACACAATATGGGCAGCTGAGATCTGCCTGAAAATAGGTAGTAGACATTGTGAGATATATATACATACATACATACATATATATATATATATATCAGAAAAGAAGTAGAGTTGATTGGTCATGTCTTCTAACTTCCTGAGGATTCCTGTTTTTTATTTTATTTTATTTTTTGCTTTTGATTTTAAGTCCTGTGTAAATGCTTCAACCCTGGAGGGTAGCCATGGGCAGAAGGAAAAAAATTACAAAAGCGGACTTTCAATCTTTTTAAAAATTCATTTTGAGATTATAATTTAATTGTATCATTTATTCTCTTTTTTTCTTCCTGTCATCTGTATATAAATATAGATAGCATAAAGGATGTTTCCCCATCTGGGCTAATAATGTTCCTTCCAAAAGATCATATAACAAAACTCCCAACACCAGGCTTGAGAAGTCCTCTTTTGAGCTGTTGGTCAAGATTGTCCAAGAGACTCACAAAATGCCAAGGGTTATTGCTGTTGACCCTGGTTGTTCTGCAGAGGCAGAAGATTAAGTCCCTACGGATAAAAACTTGGTGCCCTTCTGAAACAGTTCCCCCAGGGCCTTGAGCTGAAACTGACCTGAAATCAGCCCCGCTGAGGAGGGGCTTTCATGGTACCAGAAGGTGCTATGTAAGTTTCCAAAGGAGGGAAGCCACAACCAGTCCTGCCTAGCTGTGACATCATGGCTATAATGCTGACCAGTGTGGTATGCTCACCCTAAAGTTGCAGTAGCGGCGTGCATACCTTGATAGCAACCAAAAACTTTCTAATTGGAGTGAAGACTTTCTCACCAAGAGAGAAATCATACTTGGTACTGGAAACTTAGCCAACTACCCAGGGCTGGCGAAGTGATGAATCATGGAGAACCTACACTGCCACTTTATTAAACCAGCATGATCTCCAGCTACCCCTGACTTGCAGTCTCGGGAGCACTGATGTTTAGTGACTCCTGATGCCTTGGTTCCTTATGTAGAAGCTTCTGGAATCAGTTTGTAGAAACCTAATTTTGACATGAGAGAAATTTTATTTTTAATTACCCCAAACGCTATCCCTTCAACTTTATATGATAGAAATCAGAGTCCTTAGGAAGGAGGTGTATTTTATTAATCTCCTTACAGGCTCTCTTTAAAGGAATTAAGAGAACTTTAGTTCCGAGTGCATAAAGCAAAATATAAATGAAAACATACAGTGGAAGCCACCTGAGAGTTCACTGTTCAGTTATTTACCTGGCGTGTCCCATATTTTCTCTGTCATCTTGGTTAGGGATGGGTTGGTTCTGGGTTGAGAGGCACAAACTCAGGTGTGGTTCTGCCAGTGACTGGATGTGTAGCTCACACAAGGTCTCATCATTTTTTCCTTTCCTTTTAACATTCCAGGGGTGGGATGGGGCAGGATGGGGCATTGCGTATGTTGTCTGATGATCTTCAAACTCCTGGCTCTCACAGTAGTGTCCGTCTCTTTGAACTCAGTGATCCCAACCATTGATACCCGAACTGTTGACATTCCCCACTATTCTAGAAAGAAGTATAGTGCAAGAATATTATTAAGGGGCTGGAGAGATGGCTCAGCGGTTAAGAGCATTGCCTGTTCTTCCAAAGGTCCTGAGTTCAATCCCCGGCAACCACATGATGGCTCACAACCATCTGTAATGAGGTCTGGTGCCCTCTTCTGGCCTGCAGGGTTACACGCAGACAGAATATTGTATACATAATAAATAAATAAATAAATAAATATTTAAAAAAAGAATATTATTAAATCTGATCTTTCAATTCATTCTTGATTATTTACAGCCAACTGCTTCATTCAGCTCTTGAATTGCCTTTGGGAAGCCTGCAGTAAGGTTTTTTAAAGAGAAATGACTATCCTAACTTATTGAAATATGAATTAAACAGAGGTTCAAGAATGTGTATTTTTGATATATATATCCAACTTTTACAATATCCTTTAGGGAGACTGAATTGTAACCAAATATTGGTTTCCCAGTCTGCATTTCACTGCACATCAGCTCAGTGGATAACTCGTAAAGACAGTAATTGACAGCTGGTAAACCTCTTGCAAAAATGAATCAGCTTTTAACTTCATATTAAATTATCCTTTTAAATGACTGAAAACTATAATCAAGCACTTTCCGTGTAATTTGCTATAGATTACTACTTTAAAGAGAATAACATCCTTTGTTAAAAAGGCTTTTGTGTTCTTGGCTTACCTAGTCCCTCCCTCCCACTGAGGTAAAGTTTCTGCTCTGTGGGTGCATGCCCTGAGCTTTTCACCTGACCAGCTCTCCAGTGAGCACATAATGAGTGTTGAAACTAGGGGATAGATTATTTAAAAGGAGCTTGGATTAGCTCTCTATTGCTCTCTTGACCTCCCGGAAAGAATAGTAGCGGGCTCTCCAATACAGCAGTGGAATTTTTTTTTTTTGTCAAATGCTTTAAAGCTTAAATTGTAACAGGTGGAACCCTTGGCCTCCAGCACAGGCTTTCCTTTGTTTCTCCCATCTGCTCATCAGTTGAGCATGTGGGAGGAGTCCTGTGTATTAGAAATAGTAAAGGCAGCACTGTACACTATATGTTATGCAGAAAACTCAGGAGCTGAAATTGCTCATTTAACCATTTATCAAAAAGAATCGTAAGCTGTTTGTGTTGCCATTGTGTGGCACAGGTATTGTAAAATGCTCCCTAGAGCTCACGGAATTACAGTTAAGACTGTGATTATAATTTCTTTTTTCAGAGTTGGTAAAAATACCTCTGATCAAGTTCAAATCCTGATTTCTAACACCAAAGGACATTGTATTCATTAAAACAGTAATTTATGAAGGATTCTTTCAAATTTGGTATTGTATTCAGATGGAGTGAAGCCTGTACTGATGGAAGGACTCCTGTCTCTGGTGCTCCTTGACCTTTAAGCTTGCATTGGGATAAAGGCAGATAGGGAAGTACATAGGTGTGAAAGGATTGCAGGTGAGGGAGTGAAGCATCCTGCCTGTAGGTGATACTTGAAGAGTCGAAGACCACCAACAAAGCAGCGGATAGAGAACTTGAAAATGAACACATACAAAATCAATAATGTTCATGTATACAAGTGTGAACAGATAGATGGTAAAATAGGAGAGGGAAATCCTATTTACGATAGCACCAGGAGCTATGATAAAGTAACAGGGTAAAATTAAGTACGCATTTATCAAATCTCTCCAGGGACACTCACAACCTCTCTGAGGACTGTAGACAGGAATAAGTGTGTACCTCATGGCCAGGGTAATCCCTTCTCATAAAGATATCAGTTCCTTTCAAATTTATCAATGTAATGTAGTACCAATATAAGTCCAAGCTTTTGCTTTGAATGGGAAAATTCGATTCTCTTATTCATTTATCAAATACACAAACAATAATATGGAAATGAACATGCAAAGAGAGAGGAAATGGGGGCTCTTAAGATTCTTGGCTCATGCCTGTAATCATAGCACTCCAAAGGCTGAGGCAGGAGAACTCCTATGAGTTTGAGGCCAGCTTAGGTGGCATATAGACTTTGCCTCCAGCAAACAAGAGTTTTTAAAAAAATTTCAGCAACAACAAATCTCAAAGGCTGGAAAAGGCATCTGCTTCCAAAGTAGACGGCCTGAATTTGATCCCCAGGACCTACATGATGGAAGGATTGAATCAACCCTCCTAAGGACCCCTCTGAACTACCTACACACACACACACACACACACACACACACACAGTGGAGAGAAAGAGAGAATTTGGAAAAAGGGGGTGGATATAGGGAAATTTGTGTTTTGATTTTATATTTTGAGAAAGAGTTACAGAAAAAAAAGTGACAGGTATTAGCCAGCTGTTGCCAATCCCTTCTCTTCTAATAATTTGCATGTTTGTATGGCACAATTGCTGATTGCTGAGCCAATGGTGATAGATGACTCTCTCAGTCCATGGTTTACGCAGGACTCTCTCTTTGTGTTCAACAGCCCACGGGCCTTGATAAGTGTATGACCTGTGTCTACATTCTATAATGGTATTTTCACAATTGTAGCACTCCTCCCTCCCTTCCAGTTCATTCCCTGGCCCTGGAAATGACCATTCTTCCTGCTGACTCCATGGAGCTGGCTTTTCTAACATGCCATAGCATGGCATTCAAACGGTGTGAAGGCTGTCAGTGTGGCCTCTTGCATTAAGCAATACTTGCGTAGTGCTCTCCCATGGCTCCAGTGGCTTTGCAGCTCATTTGTTATCAGAAAAGATAGACTGTTGTTTAGTGGTGATAGAGAAGCTAGGTAATCATTTTGATAACTATCAGTTGGGATTCAGACTTTACCATACAATATCATAAACATCAAATGGGATAAAGATGTTCATTATAGAAAACATAAAAGTGAGAGAGAGAGAGAGAGAGAGAGAGAGAGCCAGTAGGACAAATGCTAAATAAAACCTGTTGGATTCATTTATACTTTGGTATTAGAAAAAACCATTCTGCATTTCAGAATGCAGGTACTGTAAAAGAGACAATTGGATACATTTTTATGTAGCAACATAAAACCTTAAAAATATATGCCAGGGGCTGAAGAGATGGCTCAGCAGTTACAAGTGTGTGCCACATTCACAGAGGGCCAGAGTTTGTTCCTAGCACCCTACAACTCCACCTGTGCCTCCAGCTCCAGGGGAATCTGATGCCTCTGACCTCTCTAGGCACCGGTATTCATGTACACAAACCATAAACAGAAACACACACATATACAGAATTGAAAAAAATAAACCTTAAAGATAGCTATCTCAGAACCCCCCAAATAAATTACATAGTGGGAAAAGATTACAATATATCACAAATTAAGGGGTAGTCTAATAGTACAGAATTAGAATTTTTATGTGTAGTGTGCACACATGTACATATGTGCATACATGTGTGTGCAATCACACATACATATGTCTGTGGAGACCAGAACTTGATGTTATTGTCTTTCCTCCTTTACTCTCCCTCCTATTAAGACACTCTCTTGCTGAACCTGGAGCTCATTGATTAACCACAGTGAGCTCTGGGTTCTGCCTTTCTCTGCTTCAGGCCCCTCATATTTCAGAAATTCTGTACCCATCATCAGTCAATGTCATTTGCACCCACCCAACCTGAATCCTTGCCAATCTGACAGAATTTCTTATTCTGCACACTTCATAGTGCTGGAGTCCTGTACCACACGGCCTCTGTGATGGCTTCTATCACTTAGCATAATGTTTTGAAGGCTTTCCCTCGTCCTGTTTAGGTATCGTGCAGCATCCCACTCCTCACTGTGGCTCTATAATAGTCCATTGTGTAGCTGTGCCACAGTTTGCTTATTCAGTGGTCGATAGTCTTCTGCATTGTTTCCCTTATGATTCATTACAGTTAATTCTGCTATGAACATTTTCATTTCAGATGTTTATGTATTTTCTTTCTATGTATACAGATAGAATTTCTGGGCGTCCTGGCTGCTCTATGCTTATCTTTTTGAAAACTGCTGAACTTTGTCAAAGACACCATGTTGTCTTCATTTTTATCATAGATAAATGACAGTTCTAGTATTTCCATGTGCTGGTCAGTTCTCCACACCCATCACTTTGGTTCTGGTTCTCAGACTCGTGGATTTGAGTTTCACTTCCGTAATGATGAACGGCAGCGATCACATCTTTCCCCACTCGGATCGACCATTGTAGATCTCATTTTCAGAAGCATCTTTTCGGCTCCTATGATCATTTAGTTCATATTTCAAGATTTTTAATTTTTTATTATTTCAAGATTTCAAACATTTATTTATTTATTTTTGTTTCTTGGTTTTTTGTTTGTTTGTTTTTTGATACAGGGTTTCTCTGTAGCTTTGAAGCCTGTCCTGGAACTAGCTCT
>LOEQ01000990.1:59618-75005 GCA_001685075.1 Bramus lutescens | reverse complement strand
TGCCACCACCGGCTGGCTAAATTAAGGGATATTTTTAATCTCAAAGAATTTCTTTTGTTCTTAAACTATTTTGGGTTGTAAAGAAGGTATGATATCTCTTGTTTTAATAAATGTTTTCTTTAATTTTTGTGGTACCGGGATCAAACCCAGGGCCTGGTGCGCGCGCACACACACACACACACACAGCCCTCTACCACAGAGCCGCATCCCAGCTGCCCCTCCGAATTCTGAGTGTCTACACCGGTGACTCTTTGCGTAGTTGTAGCCTCAGTTTTATTGTCGTATGTCACAGCTGCGTTTGGTAGATTGTTTTGAGCGACAGCCAAGCGCCTGGTATTTTTGTGGCAAGCCAGTGGTGTGTCAGATTTGAATTTATGTTGGTAAACTGTTTTGTACACAGAGAAATCCAAATAAAAAGCCACGTTATATTTTTTCCACAATTTAGATACGGGACAGTGAGTCTGTACTTGGCTTTTATTTCTAGAGTATCTTGAGGGTGTAAAAATAGGTTTTCCTCTGCTGTGTTCTGTGCTAACTGTCCTATAGCAACACTCAGTGGAGGGAACTTGGCACCAATGAATCACGTTAAGAGGGTGAAAGGCGTGTATTGCATGTCCTTTGTGCCAGGGATTTTTATAAATGTCACCCCATGTAACCCCCAGGTGACACTCCAGTCTCAGAATCCTGCCTGTTGTAGTCATTAAAATCTAGGGTATCACAGTTTAAGGTAACTCACCCAGATCATAAGTTCATTCACTGAGAATAATGCAGTGGCGATTAGAACCCAAATGTGGCTCCGGCCACAGGCCTGTCCATTGATGATTTCCCTAAGTTCTGCTGTTTTCAATTACTTTGTACTATGATATGTCATGTTAACTGTTGGTCAGGTATTTTGATCTTTGGGACTATGTTTTCTGATCTGTAGTAACAGTGTTTTATTTTTATTTAATTATTCTGATCTTTTATGCTATAATTTGGAGTAAGGGTACAGCACATGCTAAACAGTGATTTTTTTTAGATTTATTTATTTTAAAGTGTGTGTGTGTGTGTGTGTTGCACTGACATAGTCCTGTGAGCTGGAGTTACAGGTGATTGTGAGCCACCAGATGTGGGTACTAAAATCTGAACTTGGGTCCCCTTCACTGTGCTTTCTTAACCCCTGAGCCATCTTTTTAGCCCCTAAACAATGGGTTTTTCATTGTCATCTAACTCCTAAATGGCAGCATTTTGATCTCATGATTGATAGAAAAGGACGATTTGGTCTTTGCCCTGGAGTGTTTGGGGACCCTCCCTCGAGTAGCATTACAGTGAACCCCCAAAGTTCAGTCCTTCCTCCCTTTCAGAATGAACTGCCCTCCAACTATCTTCGTTCTTGTCTGTTTCTTTGAGCTCAGGCTGTCACATGCCAGTCACATGCTCTCCGGCTGAGCCCCAGCCCAGCCCTCAGTTCCCTGAACCTTCCTGTAGGAGATTTTCCTTACATGTTTTGGCTTTTCTCGTCCACCAGAGCAGTAAGAATCAATACTCACCATCTACAGCTTATGTCTTCAGCTGAATATTTCGTGCTCAGCTCTTTTTATATTAGTTGTAAGAATGTCTTCCTGTATGTTAATGTTCCTCCCTTCCTGCACTATATTAATAAATGATTTTACAATGAGACAGTAGAGAAATGTCAGGGTCAACATTACCTTAGCCCTCTTCGGTGTGACAGCTTTCTCCAATATTTAAACCTTCCAGCCTGGCAGAAAGGTGCCAGTACCCTAAAGGGGAGATAAAACAACAACAATAAAAAAAACAGGATATTTTAAGACAGGATGTCTAAAAGGAGATAAAACCATAGAGGTGGTCAGGAGAGCAGAAGCTCAATCAGACACAGGATGCTATCAGGTCGCTGAGGCAGTTGACAAACATTCCACCCTGTCAGGAAGCTTATTAAGTCCAGAAGTAGATATCAGAGGTTCACAAAGCCCCTGAAACAGATCAGATTCACCAGGCTCTTCCCTCCCAAGCATAAATGCGCAGGAAGGATTGTGGAAGGACTCTCAGGCTAGCTGAGCTGCCTTGTAGAGGTTCAGAGGAACCCAGCTGCCAGGAAAGGCCTCTCCACAACACATCAGCTGCATAGTGTATGCTCAGCTCTCCAGGTTTTGCGAGCTGCTTTGGTGGGCTTTGGTGGTGCTCTTTGAGCTAGTTTTGTTCCTGTAGGTAAGCTCTCACCTATATTCCTATCAATAACCCCAGTACAACTTATTGTTTACCAATGTGGACTTTGGTAGTGTGTTATCAGTTCTCTATCTGGGGTGGGAAGACAATTATTCGTGTCTCCTCAAGACTCTTGTTATAGTATACCCAAATATTAGAAACAGAAATATAACTAGCAGACATAGCATCCAAGAAACACCCACATTCCCTGAAAGGTAAATGACTATTCTTGGATTCTGTATACTTCAGCTTGTCTGTATCTCTCTTCATTCAGTTTAGGATATCTAATTACAAGTTATTTATCTGCGAATGTTGTCTTATTCAGGAAGCATGGAAGCTAAGCATGAGATTTCTGTACCAGTCCCTCATAGTAGATTTCCCACTTAAGGCAAGTCCCTATGGAACCGGGAATGTTTTGTCTTTGTGGGGTATAGTTAACTTACTTATCTATCTGTGGCACTGTAGATTTTGCCAAGACAGCCATGCCTCCCTGGCATGCTGACTGCACGCCGCGTCACAGCTAGTACTAAGGAACTTGTTCTGTAAGGTTTCTAGCCTTCCCCCTGTCATAATTGCCTAGTGTCACATTGGCTTGATGGAGATGGATGTGGAATGATTGCTGATGGGGAGCTCTCCATAAAGACGGGGAGTTCAAACACAGACTCTGCCTGGAAATTCCGCAGCCAGCGTCACTCATCTGTCATAATTGAACCAGCGAGAAAGAAGCCAAACAACTTTCATCCATCATGGCTATTTCGCTATGCTCCAGAGTGAATTAAATTGTATTTAACAACTTTCATCTTGCACGATTTATACACTCGAGAAGTGAATGGCACTTCTCCATCAAATCGTTGCTCTCTGTTTATCAAATTAAGATCTTAAAAGTTGTTCTGTATCATTCAATATAGAGACCAATTCTTTTCAGTTTCCACGGCTCACCCTAAATTTTATTCTTAACACTGACAGTGAACATCAGCCACACTAGTCTAGCAAGGGAAATGTATGCTAGGAGCAACGATATCAAAACAGTAGCTTATCCCTATACACACAATACTAATTCAAATAGCTTGTCTCTTAAGCTGAGCCCTAATAGCCACCGATTGCCACAACAGGGCCATCTACATGACTTCAAAAGAGCCAGGATAAGGATGCATGTTTTCTCACTTTTGAAACAGTTGTTCTTTATTTTACCATGTCTTTCTCCCCTATAAATTCTTCATTGATTTGGTGAGGCTTATCAGTATCTTTGAAGCTTATGCCGGAATGGAGGGATGGCCTCTGACTTTCAGAAGCTGCTGTTATGATTTTGGGGGTTGCAAGCACTCACATAGATGCAGCAAGAGGAAAGAAACCTGCTTCTGTCTGTGCTTCTCTTCAGCACATGCAATACTGCAGAGCCGTGGGAAACTTGATTCCTGAACATTGCCACTAGAATTGCTCTGTGTTTCCATCCTGGTTAGTTTGTACATCTGCAGAGGCAAAAATAAAACACTTAAGGGTTTTTATTGTTATTGTTTTACTTCTAAGAAAACTCAACAAGAAAGCATGAAATATCTTGATGGAATATCTTGGTATAAAAATATTTGGTTTTAATCAGGAGTAGATATTGCCTAAGGTGATGGTGGACGCAGAATAAGAATGACTTAATCATCAAAATTTATTTTTATTTAAGTAAAAGCAATAGTCCTTTGGATCCCTCTTCCTTGCCTTCTTTACCATCTTGAGCTAATCCGCCATCCATCACAATGACAGAATGCCTGAGGTAAAGTCATAAGGATGAAAGATTTCTTTTAGATCATACTTTCAGAGGGTTCATTCTGCGGTTGTTTGGTCCTCATACTCGGCCTGGGCATCATGGCAGGGGCATGGTGGCTCGAGAACAGTAGGAGAGGAAGGGGGCAAGGGGTTCGGATTCTGCTGCTGCAAGCCCTCAGTTACCTGCTTTTCTTACCACGTGGCTCTATCTCCTGAAGCACCCCCGTCCACCCCGCATGCCCTGCTAGTTAGTGTGGCTACATTCTGGCAAGCAAGCCTTTACCATGTGTGCTCTGTGGGATATTTACAACACAGGTCATGACGCATGGGTCACAAATGAGGGCTGAAGTTGCGTGTTTAGGCTCCCGCCATCATGTCTTTACATCAGTTTACATGCTAAGGGGCAGTGTGTGAGGTGAGGCGGTATGGACTGGCTTAGAAGTCACGTCTGGAAGCAGCCACTTAATTGCTCTACTGAATGAGGTTTAGTTCTCTTTGGCCAGAACTTACAGAAATACTTTTCACTTAAAGAAAGTTTGAAAAATTCACACCATGTTTTGGGCAGCCAGGAGTTCAGGTGAACTCAGGGTACCTGATTTTAATAAACCATAGTAGTTTAATTTGAAGATGTAGGTTTTGTTTTTAGATAGAATCTTGCCACATAGCCTAGACTGGTGTTCAACTCAGGATCCTCCTGCCTCTGTTTCCCCAGTGCTATAATTTTCATCTCATGCCTCCATGTCCAGCTAGTTTGCCATGTGTGAGGGTTTGTCACCTGTGTTCAGTGGTCTATTCCAGACTTAGCGGCTTCCCACTGAGTTCACTGCCCCCCCCCAATTCTCTTGGTTAAGTCCATTTTTATCATCTGTAAACTCTTCTCTGGAGTTTTCCCCCTCTTACCATGAGCCTAAAGGCCCAAAGAAAGAAAAGCACTTTGTAACTTGGTAAATTCCCTAGAACCCTCTACCACAGCACTTTAGCACCTGT
The DNA here is from genome assembly GCA_001685075.1 of Bramus lutescens. Lineage (NCBI taxonomy): Eukaryota > Metazoa > Chordata > Mammalia > Rodentia > Cricetidae > Bramus > Bramus lutescens. The sequence continues at coordinate 70,061 of LOEQ01000990.1, read as the reverse complement.
TTTTTTTTTCCCAGTTACTTTTGCTGTATATTATTTGAAACAAATAGCTCAGTTCATCCAAAAGTCAAGTTCAAGACAAGGATTCCTGGGATCACATCTTCTTATTGGACTCATGGCTAATAGACCTCTGAGCTCCCAGGCTGGAAGCAGAAAGTGATTCCCTGAAACTTTGATGGTTCAGAGCGTGTTTGTCCTTAGGGTGCTTTCTTCCTTGCCTATATCTTTGGTTCCTCACAGCAAAACATGGGTTTCTGCTCTCTATCCGCACACCGCCTTGGAGGCCCCTTCCTCCGTAGTACCTTTAACCTGGCTGAGTACCCAGTAGAGGGAGGCACAACCCAGTATCAGGTACTCAAACCCACCCAGGTTTTCACAACTCCTAGGGAACACATTCACAGTTCAGGCTGTGGACCCCCTACTTGAGCCCAGGGAAGCAGAGTCTCTGCCTTACTTGGTAGATGCTCCTTAGGCAGCCAGCCCCTGCTGTACTCAGAAACTGCTGTTCTGCACTGCAAGCTGTTACCTCTCACAAAATGAAAAGTCCCTTAGCCCTAAACATCGCGGCCACACGAGGGGCCCTGAACTGTTAATGCGTTCCACTCCGGCCCCACAGCCATATGGCCCTGTCTGCTTTTGAGTTCCGTGTCCTCAAGCCTTTGCCACAGGATAAACACATGGTATTAGTTTCAAGCATCCTGGGACTGGAGAGGGACTGGGTGCTCCAGTTCATGTGTCAAGGGCACAGAACTTTGGGAAGGGCCTGAAGGAGAAGGAAGGAGGCCGTACATTGTTTCTGCCAATGCCAGTGAGGGAACAGTGTATGCAATAGCGCTGCTTTAAGTTTAATATTGCCATATCTAGTAAATATGGAAGCTAGTTATATAATTGTGATTCCACGTATACTCAAGAGTTTAATTTTGCAATTAAGCTTTTATTAATATTTTGAGTATTAAGTCAAGATTATCATGTAATTCTGTCAACAGGCAAATATTTTGGGGTAGAAGACAGGCAAGTCTGGATTCTCGTAGATATTTAAGTCATCAAAATGATTTCTTAAGAAGTGAAGCCGACTAGAAATGTGTTATAGATGTTAGTTAGGGAAGAGGAGAAAATGCTCTGGAATTTTACCATGTCTTGGAAAAGTTCTCCTGGCGTCAGTGTTCCAGGGTTGCAGTGTGAGATAGCCAAGTTCCATTAAAGTCAGTCTCTTGGTAGCTTTGAGGGCTTCCTGGGAGAAACATGAATTCTCTGAGGAGTGATGCTTCCAAATTTGCTAGCACAAAAATTTCCTTCCTCTCAAGATCTCTCTTCGAGCTTCAGCTGGAGCTCTTGATTTAGCTGCAGAGCCATTTTGTAGCATAACGCTTAAAGTCACAAACCCGGATGACTTCAGAAGTGAGGAGTAGGTGACATTAGCGGCCAAATGGGCCTTCACCTGTCAATCCTGCATGGGAATAAGGGTTTAATTTGTTAAAGGTTCTAAACTTGGAATCTTGACGCTGAAATAAATGGAGAAACACAACAGTGAGATGTGCTCCCCAGAGACTCCTGGGCTCATACACCCCTCGTGTGGCTGGTGCTATGGTGTGATGGCTCATGCAGACAGCTTGGGAACAATTCTGACTGGTGCTCCTCTCCTCTCTTAGAAGCTTTGTGTGATCGACGCTCAGCTTTGGGCCAGCCCATTCTTTACACAGTCTTTCTATCAACCCATATGCCAGTGGGGTGCCCGTGGGAGATGCAGAGAGGAAAATGTGTAGTGTCTAGCAGGTCCATTGTTCGACCATCCCCAGGCTCTGACTGTTGCCTGAATTACCTATGAGTGACCAGTTCAGGGTACCATAGGTTTCCCTTGGATTGATGAAGGCAGCACTTGCTTGCTAGTCCTGGTTCTGCCCAATGTCTTTGGTGCATGTTTCTCCCAGATGTGCCATCAGATTGTGCCATAGTTTATTTCGGTGGCTTTTCCGTAAGCAAGTGTTCTGTCTTGCCTTCCTGGGATTGATGAGGACCTTCTTTTGATTGCAGATCATTTCCAGTTTGCTTTGTTACTCTTCAGCCTTAGGGTGCAGCGGGGATTGTATACTGGGCACACTGTGACTAGCTTTCATTCATGTGTCACTTAAGTTCCTCATTTACACCCTCCTTGCTGCTGTCCTGGGGCCCTTGCCCTTAGATGACAGCTCCTGCCTGCCTTTGTTCCTGTTTGCTGCTCTTCCTTGGCCTTCTGTGTTGCTGGCCAGGACATGAACTGACTTCCTCCAGCTGTGCAAATGATTCCTTAGCTTTGAAGCCATTTGAAATATTGTGGTTCTTAAAGAGGCTCTACTTGTATACCTCTTGAAGTGTTTACTAGTCTGCTGTTTCTGACCCGAATTAAATATTATTTATCTATCCTTAACCTTTCATGCCGCACGGTACTAGAGTGTTACCATTGGATGTATTTTGTTCTTTAGTGAAAATTTAGTGAAATGGGGAATGTCTTTTGCTCAGTTACTTTAACTACCAGTGGCTAGTCACACAATGTTGCGCAGTCCTGCTATCGTGGAAAATTCTGGGGACTAGGTCTTGTGGGTTTGGGTCCCCCCCCATCTTAATACTTAATACTTAATACACCTCAGCACAATGTTGGAAGCATATTGTCTATATAGCAGTGGAAGCTTTGTGTGCTTCATGCTGAATGTGTAGACCATGGAAGAGTGAAGGTTGCCAGGGTGACTGGAGCATCTTCTAAACTGCTCTCAGCCTGTTTACTTGCTGGCAAATGGGCCACTCAGAGTGCCCATGACTGGTTGTTCTGAGATCAGACTGTGGTCCTTTCCTGCAAAGGTCTTAGCATAGTCATGTGTGTGCTGTCGGGTTCTAGTAAAGGGTCATTGTATGCACTGTCACCCTGTGGGTGTCACACCTAAAATGCATACCTCTCTATCATGTGCTGTGACAAAAGCCTGGCACAAAAGCCTCTTCCTCGTCTCTCAGTTCTGTGGCCATAGGAAGGTACACAGTGTTCTGGGAGGGGCCCAGTCCACTCTGGCTGTGATTTCCCTGTTTACCTTTCCTTTGTTGAGCAAATGCTGGCCACTGCCTTCTAGCAAGGACCCCAGTGGTTGGAAGTAATCCACAGACAGATTTAAAAAGCCAAAACCCAAACAAACAAACAAAAAAGTTGGCAACAAGGAATTTATCTTTCTAAGCCCAGTGTCCTTTGTAATTTGAATCTGTTTTGAGACAGGATCTTATTGTATCACTCCAGTGGGACTTGAGTTTGTGATCTTCCTGCCTCCATTGCCCAAATGCCACCACACCTGACACCTTTAGGAATCTTACTCCAAATTTATAGGCCAGTCACTAACGCTTAGAGTGAAACCCACAACTTCTCCGTGTCTGGTGTGGCTGCCGTGAAGCCCTGACTGTGGTGATCTCTGACAAAACTGTTCAAATTCCTATATGTGGCCTTTAAGATTGGCATTCTAAGTCTCAGGAAGTTTCCATTTCCGGAGTTGTCTCTGCCTCTGAGGAGATGAGGCTCAGCCTGCAAGGTTCCATCGGCCAGCGCTGGCTTCCCCTTGGCAGATGCACAGTGTCAGCTCCGTGCCCTGTAATTGCTTTCCTCAGTTCCCTAGGGCAACAGCCAAATTACAGATCCCAGGGGAGGAAGCGTTCCTGCAGGGGAGTTCCTGTTTTTGGGACCGCTGCACACCCATTTATCAAGAACCATTGTTATTCTAATGTGTCGCCTTCTATTCTTCCCGTTCTATTTTTTAAGAAAGGAACATCTTGTAGGATTGGATTATTTATGTCATTGGCATGTTGCTCTTCACTGAAGACCCTTCGAGTTTAAAAACAGGATGTGTCTGTGCAGAAAGCAGTAGGTGGATAGGCTCAAAAATGCGGACACTGGCATTACTGGGGGAATGATGGTATGGGGTAGCACTGTCAGGAACATGGCAGAGTTTTCGCCTTCCCTCTTCCATGATGCCATACGTCTAAAGCAGAATGTTGTTTTGATATAGTGAATGAAACATTGTCAGTTCTATCATTTTACAAAGGTTTCCTGCACAGAATTTAGGATAAATAAATTCAAATAGTGGACTCTTAGTTAATTTTCTAATACAGTACAGAGACCCTTAGCACTTTCTCTATTGTGTAGAATTGCTGAGGCCCTAGGACCCTGTCCCTTCATCTCTCCCCTCTGGCCATTCACCCAGCCATTCACTCATCATTCATGATTAAGGCGCAGTACCAGGAGAGTCAGTGGATTTGAAAACTGCTTCTTTGAGAAAGGCGGTTAAGTCTTTCTAAAGGATTTCTCTGGTTGGAAGCCCCTGCTGGGGCTTTTGTGAAGCAGGTGATTCTGGCTCGGATCAAAGACTTGCGAGTCTTAACTGGACTGGAGGATGGGAAATAGCCAGAGACTGGTGAATGTGTATTTATAAAGTTGTTAGCAGTGCCTCCTGAAAGCGAAGGTTTAACTTTGGACTTGGAGATGAAATGAGATTGATTGACATAGGAGGTATTTGACTATTCCATGGGTACTGTACAACCCCTTCAATTCTCAAGAGTCGGACACAGTGGTTCATATCCGTAGTCCTAGCTACTCCAGAGACTGAAACGTGAGGATTATTTGTGTTCAGGTCTTAGAGGCCGTTTTGAGCAGGACAAATGAGAAGATTAGGTAAAAGATGCTCAGTACCAGCTACCATAAGCACATAACCTTTGGAGATTAAAATCTTAGTCTGAATGAACTACATTCAGAAAAGGTAGGAAGACAGCAGAAAAAAAGTAGAAAATGGTATTCTAAGGTTAAAAAGATATAGCAGGGATAAGAGGCGTAGGAAGTTGAGGGGAAAGTAGGAAAAGAAAAAGCCACCAAAGTGAAATATATATGAAAATCTCATATGGAAAAATATGTTTGTGTATTATGTTTATACACACACACACACACACACACACACACACAAAGTTGTTCTGAATAGAAATGAAAGGGTCTATAACCTAATTCTGTCATTGCTGCCTCTGTGGTCACTTAGTGTCATCTGCCCCTTTTAAATTCTTTTTTTTTTTGGCAACTACAAAAATGGGAATTATGATGTTCGCCTTACCAAGTTGAATTTGTTGTTGTGAGGATGTTATGAGATAATGTGTGTGGGAGGGGTGTACACTGTGTTGTGTTACATGAACTAACTTGTTAATATTCTTACACTTGCTCCAATGCCTGTGTGATGAAATCTTATCCAACAATCAAAGGAACGCTTCTGTCGTGCCTTAGCCAATGTAAGGCCATTGCCATTTTCTCTCTGTTCACTGAGTGATTATTCTGAAATCCTAAAGCTGTGAAAATGCACACAATTGCGTGATGAATTTTGAATAATATTATATTCTTCAAATAAAAAGGGAATGACTAAAAAGAGCCCGGTGATTTAGCAAATTAGGCAAATGGAACCCTGGCTTTATTTGGGAAGTGGGCACCAGGCTTTACCATTGTAGGATTATGTTTCCTGTCAGCTAATGCCGGCATATTTGCCTTGAATATTTGGGACATAAAGCAGACAAGGACAAGGAGACATTTCCTTAATATGTTTTGGTCTGTCAACCATTTTATAGAGAAATCCCTGTTCATCTCTTAGACTGTAGACTAAAATTACTTATAACCAGCTATAATATGTTTATTTACATAAGAGTCAGAGTGCATTATTTCATAGCTCTTTTCCTGGGCTTAGCATGTTTTTCTCTGAGACTCTTTATGATCATCCTGACAAAACTACAGAATTCATCAAACAAATGGGAATGATTACTGCGAAATCAGGCTTCTTAGACTTGGCTGCAATTAGTGGGAGAGCATCATACTTAGATTTTTTTTTATAGTTAGATTGATGGGAGAAAATCCTTTTTCAATCCCAAAGCAGGCTATATATTTTAAATAATTACTTGGGAAACGTACAACTTCCAGGTGAAAAGGTGGTGGCTGACATTAGGGACAGTCAGGCCATTCTTGAAGCCATATGTACAGAGGAGCTTTCAAACGGGCTATGAGCCTGAGAGAAATACAAATTGGGTACCAGGATTCAGGCTAGTGTGGGCAGCTGGGTGAAGGTAAAGTGGCCGGTCCTGAAAATGGGACACTTCCAAGAAAACCTCCTAAGTCTGACTGGGCCAAGTTTGAACACTAAGGTCATGCTGCACCAGCGCGGGCTGGAAACCAAGAATCAGCGCAGGGTGTCCAGGTTGAATGAATGCACAGAGCACGAGGTTGAGGTGGAACAGCTTCTTTATTGTTCTGCTGGGGTTGACTTTTATACCATGGCACCAAATGAGGAGGGGACTGCGAAGGGATTGTAAACTGACCCCAGCAGGGATCAAAGAATGGTCAGCCTGCACTCAAGATTCCCTCCCCCACTCCAAGAGCAGAGGGTATTTATTATATTTTCTTTGCAGATGAGCACCTCAAATGGGGGCAGGGATATCGTAACTCGGGGCTGCTGTTCCCACAGGGTCACATGTCCAGGGAAGGCGATCACCCACCTGGAACTGTTGGAAGAAATGTCATTGCCAGTGCTGGAGTTGTCCAGTGGGTTCCTAAGCAACACTTAAAGTCTCCCCCAGAATGGCACAGATGCCTATAAGGATAAAACCTAAGAGCCATATGTCTACCAGTGGTGTGGATTTGTCTAGCTGTCCAGCCCAGTCTCAGGTCCTGTGAGCCCAGGAGATGCCTGCAAGACTGGAGCCTGTCTCCTGTCCCACCTCTACCTGGAAGGTCTTTTAGTTCATCAGTAGGACACTCGGCTGCCTGTGGGCAAACCTGTAGACAATTTCACTCCTGAAAGGGTTACTATCTGCCCAGTACACGTACCACAGTTTTCCTTAGTAGAAGCCATGTTTCTCCTTAAGCCCATTGCCGTCCACAGTGGAGCTCGTGAGAGGAGAGATGTGTGAGGAGGATTTGTGGACCTTCATGAACAGCCTAGATGAAACCAAGAGCCGTGGGGTGACTCTCCGTTGGCTCACTTTGGAATTACATGGCTGTGTGATGAAACTTTTGACATGGTAATGTCAACCCCTGCCATAACCACATCTCTGTATAGCCTCCTGGGATAAAATGAAGGGGTCAAGCTTGAGGTCATTCTTGTACATCTCAGATTCCTTATCCAAGGGAATCCTAGGCCTAGTGTGCTGACTCTTGGGCTGGACTTGGCAGAACCCTTAGGTGGTTTTAGAAGGCACTCGGGACCTGGATAGGAAATCAAATATTCCAGAGGGCTTCCCACAGTCTCTAGACACCCTCTCTCTTTGTCTCCTAGGCACACCTATTTCTAGTTTGTTGATTGTAATTGTTTTCCTTTCCTGCGTGGGTTTGTCATCAGAGTAAGAGCTGGGACGCATGATAGGGCTCTATTCCTCCGTAGAATCTTAGATCCCTAGAAGCAGCTTATTTGTTGCCCCTGTTACTTATGGTGCCCTGTCCATGAACAGACCTTCCAGAGCCTAAGAAGTGAGGTCCAGCCTGTGCCTTCGAGCTTCTGTCACAAGGGAACTGGCCAGAGCCCAGAACTGTTGAGGCTGCTGAGCACTTGGCTAGAGGCTAGAGTCTTTGGGGAGCACATGCTTAATTTACATCACCTTCAGGCCGGAGAGTTGGAGGAACCGGTTTGACTTTCAGCACTCACATACCAGTTTCCAACTGTCATCTGTGACTCTAGTCTCTGGGGATTCAACATCCTCTTCTAGCCTCCAGGCATGCGCATGGTACACAGGCATTTAGGCAGTCAAAACACTCATACATATAACAAAAGAACAGTAAAATATGTTGTTTTCAGGTCATTTCCAATTACATATGGCTAGGAAGAACAGTGTACTCTAACAACGGGGTAAATATGAACACACAGGCACAGATCTGTCAGGGATAGATTGGGGCTTTCTCCCCTTCCCCAGTGTTTCTATATTGGATATGGGTGGACTGCCTGTCATTATGACACCTAATTTGGAAAGAGTGCTTTACAGTGAGCCCAGCTTGATGTTAAACTTTCCTGTAACTGGCCGTGAACTCAACCCCATTGTACGAACTCTAGAATACCAGGGATTGCAGAGGCTCCCACCATCTCTGCCACGGTGTTTGGTTTAAGCCAGTGACAGTTTTCTGCCTTCTCTTGATAATTTTATTCTAAGCAGGGACAGATGAGACCCCAACAGCATCGGAGAGCAGGAGGCCGTTGTTTATCTTAGGAACTCCCAGCCATCCTTTGTAGTTTGGGACATCCCCAGTAGGGCTAACCTTCGGCTTGATGTCCTGGAAAAACCTTTAGATGGCTTTACCAGTGTTTAACTCTGGGATGATTTTAGAATTCTTCCCCTCATCTTTCGATATAAATGGTCCATGTCTGCTCTGGGCGAGACAACCGTATGAGGGAAACATTTTCATTTACGGTGGGTTTTAGGTTGTTGCGCCATTCTTACCTTGAAGTTATTTGCCCAAACAAGTCCCCCAAATCGTTTTAGGAAGAGCTGGGAGCCTTGGGAGAACAGAGCCAGCTGTGGTGGGGCCAGGGGCTCCTGGAGAAGGGAGCAGGAAAATAGTGTGTGGCTCTGCCCCTTTCCCCATTACAGCTCCATTTAGCTGGCAGAGTCACCACCCACTGTTTTTGTTGGCAGCCTTATTGCAAGCTGTGTATGCTAAAAACCACCATTTTTTTGTCAAGCTATTTTGACCGGGATTTTTTTTCTCTTTAAATAGCAATAGCTCATTAATTGCCTTTCTCCCTACAACCTAGAACTTTCTCAGTCTCCTTCTGTGCCATGGGATATCAAAAGCTATGAGTCAATGATATTTTTATTTGGAGTGAGACTATGGGTATGTCTAAAATCAAAATGAAACAGCAAATACTCAAGTGTAATTACAGACGCTCTTGTTTAGTCCTCTGAGTCTGGCCGAAACCTCGTAGAGACCATTGGTGTTTACAGGGTCAGGTGCTGAAGATGGGTTATCTTAATCTAGCACTCTGCTGTTTCTACCTCCCGTCTGCACATTCTCCATCCCCTTGGTAGAGATACTAACAAACAAAGCAACCTTTCCCAGAATCCCGGGAGTTAAAAAAAAAAAATCCTTTTAAATGAAAAGATTCACCTCCCTAGGCTAGCCCTGTCTCTGCTTCCTTGAGCATTTAAAATATCCGTTTAGTGAAAGTCAGATAAAAGCCTGTGTTTGCAGATACCCAAAGACAGCTGCTATCTCTCCCCACCCACGTCAAGACAGGTAAATGCTGGTTAACTTTCCTTTTTCCCATCTTAAGCAAAGTCCTCATTCACTTTGGCTTTTAAAGTCTGGCATCACATGTGACAGCGTTTCCTAGCACATAAAATGGTCTAGGGTTTTGCTGGGGAAATTGGAAGCACGGGGTAGTTTCATACCTGAAGCTTCTTTCCCTCTGTTATTGCTTTAGTAACTAGAAAAGTAAATACCATGGGGGTAAACTTAGTTCTGATGAACTGAATTTTGATCCATGCCCCTTTTCCACTCGGAAATCTTATTGTTTATGAGTAGTTTAAAATGAGCATTCAGATGACGTCTGAGCCTCCAAGTCAATCAAACTTGTTAAAGGGGATTTTGCAGCATTTTTTTTTCTATTTCAAGGTCTTACTCCAATTTACTTGGTAGAATCGACCGTCTTTACTACTAATTTGGAGACCACCCATGTGGTCTTTGGCTGTGCCAGGTGTGGGTTTAGTAGCAAATACAGGAAAGGCGTGGCTGCCGAGAGGAGAACATCTGCCCAGGTAGCAAAGTGGCTCCTAGACGGTCATTATACGGTTCTGCTGCAGAGCACGTAAGGTTTCCCCACATGCGCCTCACCGACCGCATGGCTTCCTCTGCTTTCGTCCCCTCTCCTGCTCACTTTCACCAGTGTTCTCTCTCCACCTTCATGTACCAGCTCATTACCCGTTCTCTTTCATTTTAGTCTTCTTTTTTAAGAGTCCACGCCAAATTGACTCTCAGAGTGTCAGCCTTAAAACATCCCGAGGAGAGCATTTGAGGCCAGCAGTGAGGGAATAGAAGCAAAGGCCCCAGGAATGGTCACAAGGATCATGTTGTGATCTCTTAGTAGAGCCAGCTCACAAACCCAAGTGCCCTCAACAGATGAAACTGTGCTTCCTGATCCTGGTGAGACAGGCAGGGTTGCTTTTTATATGTACGTATCATGGGCAGAGGAGAGCGGGGGCCAGTGTGGAGGGTGGAGGTATCCTTGGGCCATATCTAAGGCCAATATACTTGCTATTGGAAAGCTTTCCGATAGAATATACTGACTCTGGGGCTTTTGGCCTGTGCATCTTGGCTCCAGGTTCTTTCTTTGAAGAGAATCTACTGTTGGAAGTTTCACCTTTCAGTTTTCTCTGGTCCCTCTCCGATACTTCCAGCAGTTGAAGCCAGCCATAAGCACCCACGGCTTA
>LOEQ01000990.1:36579-59560 GCA_001685075.1 Bramus lutescens | reverse complement strand
GTGTGTGTGTGTGTGTGTGTGTGTGTGTGTGTGTTCTTGCTGGTACATTTGCTCACAGGGATGTGCATAAATCTGTGTTGGGGCCTGAAAGACACGGCATTCCTCGGATGCCTTCTAACTTACTTCTTGAGGCATGGTCACTCTTTGGTCTGGACCTGCCCTCATTGGTGTGGAGTTTGCCAAGTGGTCTGGTTAGTCAGCCAGTCAGGAGCCCAGGGGACCTGCCCAGATTTCATGGGATACTTGTAAAGAAATAAGGAGTCTTTTGATGAGGCTGACACTCACTCTGCCTGTGGTTCCTCTTTGTGATGGTGGGCCTTTATTCCCTGTGATCATTTCTCTTGACGATGCAGACACAGCGTGGGTGGAAATGATTTGTAGGGTCCTGAGAAGTTAGGGAGTAGAACTCATGTCCCTCCGCAGAGGTCAAAAGCAGATGGAGCTGTTCCCTGGGGGCTGGATTGTGCATCTCTTACTTCTTATAGCCAATCAGAAAGTGAAAGGAATGTGGAGCTTGCTCAGGGCTGTGGCAGAGAGCCCATGCAAGGCCATGGTGAGGGATGCAGCTGTACGAGGGACTGAGGGATGCAAGTGTTCTTGAGCAGGCTGCCGAGCAGGACACTTCATTCGCAACGTTCTTTAAATGTCTTGTCTGATAGAGTGCTCTTCGGTTTAATTTCCCAAGGGACCCTCTGCTCTTTGGGGTCATGAGTCTGGTGCTAATGAGGCAGATCAAACAGCTAACAGTGATGGAGGGATATTTAGCCCTATCGGAAGTAATGGAGCTGTCATAGAGAACACAGACAAGCAAGATTTCCCAATGATACAGTAGCCAACAAGAGTCAAGGAACACCAAAACTTAAATGGATTACTAATTGGTATATTAAAAACTCAAAAAATACATGTGAATGGGTTACCATGTGATGTTATGATACATGTATACATTGTAGAATAAGATTGAATGTAGATACATTCCAAGCATTTTATCCCTTCTTTGAGGTGAACATACTTAATGTCCTTCTTCAGATGGTGTCATATATAAGAAGGAAAGCACCATTAGAGAGAAACAATAGGTTCCAGGATGTGAGAAACTCACAAACTGTAATTCAATAAGTGGTTCCAATCCTGAACATGTGCTAAACCCCAAAGATTTAGAAGCAAAAATAAATGCTCAGTTTAAAATGGACAGTATATCGAATAGACATTTATTTTTCAAAAGAAGACGTACAGATGTCAGTGAGTGGTAAAATGTTTAGTCATAGTAATCATTGGGGAAATGAAATCAAAACGATTGTGGGCCACCCTGTCACCCCAGCAAGAATGGCTGCTGTAAAGACAAAGGGTACATGTTACTGGCAAGCAGGAAGAGGCAAGGGAACCCTGACATACTCCTGCTTAGCATGCACATGAGTGCAGACTGTGGAGGACAGTATGGTGGCTCCTTTAACAGTGATGGGGAGAAGTACCATAGGACAATATTATCCTCCTGAGTGCCAAAAGGAAGGAAGTCAGTATGTCAAAGGGTGGTCTACATCCTCGGGTTCCTTGTGGTGTTAATTTATAATAGCAAGATACAGAATTACTGTGTGTGGCCATCAGCTGCTGAGCAAGTACAGGAAATGCCATCCACACACACAGCGGGATCCTTCCTGTCAGTCATCTGCCATGACATGGACGGGACTAGAGACCGTTATGTTAAACAGGATGAGCTGGGCTCACAAAGGCAAGCAGCGCGTGAGCCTTGCTCACATGAACAATCTGTGATGGGGGTTAGGTTGTCTCTTGGGGATGGAGTCCATGAAGTTTGTCAGATCCAGAGAGAGAAGGCAAATAAGGATGGATGTGCGCAGTGGGTATGAAAGGGTTGGTTAATGGGTGTGAAGTTCGAATCTGATAAAGCAAGAAGGTCAGGGCAGAATTTACAGCAGAGTGACTGCTGATAATGCTTGTGTACTGCATATCTTAAGAAAGATTGAAGAATTTTTTTTAATGTTCCACCATAATGTTTGAGGATTTTCATTTTAAAGGTCCTATAAAAAGCTGAATCTTAGGAGTTGTTCAATCAGCTTAGCTTTTGATATAGTGGGTGTCGAAGACCAGTTTGATGAAATTCATGCATTCTAGGGCAGGAGCATTAGGATTAGAATTATTAAGCAAAAAAAAAAACAGAGATACAAGAAAAATAAGAGACAGAAACACAGAACAGCATCAGGAGGGACATTCGGTGAATACTGAATCCGTTCGTCTTTATTTTCCACACGCTTATATACATCACTCCAAAGGAGGAGGGGGTAGGCAACAGACTCCTTAACATGATGTAAGGAATAGATGTGAATTCTCTAACCTTTGGTCCAGGTGGAGCAGAGCCACCTCTAGGGAACATCTTAATGTCCAAAACACCAAGTAACCACACCCCAGCTCAGGGTTTCTTATTTGTAGCCACACCTGTTGTCAACAACTTTGAAAGAGTAAAAGTTCAAATGCTCTGACCTTTAGCCAAGGCAGAGCAGGCTCCCATCTGTGTGCCTCCACAAGTGGAGGCAACCAGAAGCAAATGGGATAAGAAAAGCGCAGCACTTAGCCACGTGTGGTGCACGTGTCTGTAGTCCCAATACTGTAGAAGTGAGTTTGAGGCAAGTTTGGACAACTTAGAACCAGGCAAGTCAGGGCTACATAGCAAGATCCTGTCTTAAAAGAACTCTATCAAAAAGAAACATATAAATACAAACATACAAAGAAATACAAGAAAGGAGAAAAAAGAAGAGAAAAGGAAAGAGGTTTGGAGAAATGGCTCCATGGGTAAGGCACTTCTTGGAGCATGAGGACCCTAGTTCCGATCTTCAGAACCCCCCTAAAGCTAAGTGCACCCACTGCTTTTATGGTAATGTATTGGGTAGAGGCAGGAGACTCCCTGGAAATCTGCAGCTAGCCTGGCACACACAATAGAGAAACAGTAAATGTCCTAAGTGAGGTGGAAGGTGAGGGCAGACATCTACAGTGGTTCCACACATGTGCTGTGGCACATGTGTACCCATGGATGCACACAGAGACTTACTTATAGACACCATACACTCCTACATATAAACACATATTATACACATGCACGAAGAGAAAAGAGATAAGGAGGAGGCAGAAGAAAAGGAGGAGGGGGAGGAGAAGGTGGACGTGGACAAGGGGAGTCGTCCTGCTCCTTAAGAGGAGAAAGGTGCACAGCCAGGCACCAGTAGCCTAGAAGAATGGCCATTAGCTGATAGAGTCAAATGTTTGCAAAAGTAGGATTTGAGGGTTGGTTCAAGAATACCAGTCTTTGCTACTGGTTTTTAAACAGACTTGAATCTCAGAGAAAGTTTGTCACCACCTCTTTGTGGCCCTTCTTGACTAACCCTGGCCTGGTGTGGCCAAGGCCATCATCTACAAACTCTTGCGTTCAAAAAGTGACAGGTCACAGTGAATTATGTTCCCAGCTGTTCAGGAGACCTAGGGAGGAGTTTGGAGGATATGAAGTTGTAGACAGAGGAACCCCACACTCATCTTTCAACACAGTTCTGCTTCCTGGTAGAACTGCCCATGCACAGGGCTAATGCATATAACTTTGTTCCACTCTGAATTCTTTGTGAGCATTGGCATCGCTTGCCTGGTCTCTTTGGTTCCTGTGTTCCCATGTACAGTTGGACTAAAGACCATCATCCCTCGCTGTCATGCCAGCGTTGGTCCTAATGTCTCTTTCAGTGACTCTGAGCTGGAGGGTATTAACACATTTTTTTCAATTTTCAAGACAGACTTAGCTCTCTGGGAACCTTTTCCATGTACCCATGTATCTTAGTTAGGGTTTCTGTTGCTGTGAGGAGACACCATGACCACAGTAACTATTATGAAGGAAAACATTTCATTGAGGCTGGCTTTCCATTTCATAGGTTCAGTCCATTATCACCATGGTGGGACGTGGCAGCATGCAGGAAGACATGGTGCTGAAGAAGGAGCTGCGAGTTCTTACATCTTTACTGACAGGCAACAGGAAGTGATCTGAGACACTGGGTATGGCTTGAGCATATGAGACCTGAAAGCCTGCCCTCATGGTCATACACTTCCTCTAGAAAGGCCAAACGTACTCCCAACAAAGCTAAACCTCCTAACAGTGCCAATCCTTTGGGGGCCATTTTCTTTCAAACACCAGTTCCCAGAGTTCAACTACCTTCCAGCTATGCTTTTAATCCTTCTTCACTGTGATTTCAACCTTGCACTCCCAATCTAAAATAGCCCCTTCATTCTGTCACCTTCTTGTCATACACAATGTTAAATGACATTTGACTGCCTCTGTGCCATGTATTCCTTTCAAAACAGGAGGTTGTGTGGAGCATTGATGTAGCTCAGGAGATACTGCACATTGATTGGGTTTGCTTTGATAAGCGAGGTAAACTCTAGTCTCCTTGTCCATATTGGCACCATCCTGTGGCCTGTGTTTAATGTCCTTTGTAGCTGTAGGGTACAGGGTGGCATGGCTGTGTCTTCTTGTGTAAACACATGAGTTGGACAGCTCATGTTAGTTCAGACAGGTCATGAGTGCCCTGGTAGCCAATACTTGCTGGGAGTCTGAGTGTACAGACCCCAGCAGGGATGCTCTCGGAAGTGTGAGAACTGCAGGTGTTAGTGGATCTGACAAGCAGAAAGGAGAAAGCTGGTGTTCCGTGGCAGTGGTCTCAATGGTCTGGGGAACACTGGGAAGTGTTCCAGGCAAAGGCACAGAAGAATATTAGGGTACCATGTCATGAAACAGACAAGGGGTAATGTGCACATGAGCATTAGGGTGGAGAGTGAGTAGGGTACCCCATGCACCAGGCATCATGCCCTTTAACAGTGTGGAGATGATGGTATGGGTTCCCCTGAGACAGCTGAGTGATAATGGGGCATGGTCTTCAGACTGGATGATGACTTGAGTGGCCAGGAAATGCTTGAGCACCAGATCTCCCAGTTCTTCAGACCCCATCCAGCTGTGAGATCACCCGGGAAGTGTTCTACATATAGCTCAGAGACTCAGTGCGACTGTCCAAAGCTCAGACTTGGTGAGCGCATGGGGAGAACAGGACCTGTGCGTTCATAGATGATCCCGGCCAATCTGGTGCAGGTGGCCAACAAATTATCCTTTGACAGAATGCTGATTTGTCCTCAGAATTTGACACCCTGGAGAGTTACAGCATTTCTGCTGACCCATTTTTGTCCTAGGGAGACAGATCTCATGGTTAGCTCTTTTGGATTCTCTAGATCATTCTAAAACCCTGGGTTTCAGAGTCACTGAGCCAAAGAGAAAAGCATAGAGTGGAAAAGGACAAGGTCATGGTGGCTGTCCTGAAACTGGGAATCAGGGGTGTTTAATAGATCTAGAAATCTGATCACAGTGATAGTAGGTCAGTCCACATGTTCCCCCTGACCTAATTAAATCTCCTGGATCCCCCATGGGTTTTATTTTTTAATTTTGAAGTTAGCAGTAGAAGACAGTGAAGTAGGATGAGTTCCCTCACTGAGTGTTCCTGATAAGAGAAACATGTCACTGACCCATAGTTTAGGGCATGTCTGCTCTTCTTTAAACAACACCTCTCTGTAAGTTACAGAGCATGTAGGTGGAAAAGCAAGATTAGTACCACTTGATTCTCACTTCCAGCCTAAGGATTCTTTCTTTGTCATTTGGGTGTGCTGTTGGAAAGTGGTGAGCATCCCCTCATTTTTCTGTGAACCCAGGATGGAGGGAGCATATTATTGAAGTTTACAACTCGAGTTCCTCAAAGGGGACACAGCAGCTCCAGAGGGGAAGAGTCATCAGTGATTGCTGTGATGGTCCAGGCGAGACAGAGAGAGCTGCTCACTCTGGGAATGGTGCATGGTGGTTGTAGCCCCCAGAGTGCCACATTTGATCACTGCCGTTAATGTTCCAGAAGCTGAGCTGGTCTTCGAAGCTTCAGTTAGACGTATTCACAGCTTGTTGAAGGTTTGCTGTCCCTTAAGCCAAACACAGTCAATGGTATATTGATGTACAACGATTTAGTTTTCATCCACGTGTGTCCATATTAGGTTAGATACTGTTCAATATGTGTGCCCCATATGGCCAGGACCCCGCTATGTCAGAGCATCCCATAAAAGGCTACAAGCTGGGCTTCGTTGCATATGCCAGCATCCCAGCATGCAGGACACTCAGAGAGAGTCAGGGGCCAGTGTGAGCTTCATAATACTCTGTCACAAAAATACCAAGGCATTAAACAAAAGCAGTGGAGAGAGAAAGGGTAGGGAGACAGGGGGAGATCGGATGGAAATAGGGTTTTAGAAGTTCTTGGAATGGTCTATCTTCATGTTCTGGAGATTGTAGTTGGAGCTCTAATTCAGCCATGCTAGTTGACTGGTCACCACCAGAAGAGAGGACAGGCGATGTTTGCCTGCTTACTGGAGAGCTAGGAAGAGAATGGGTCAGTAGATACTGCAGTATTTTATACTCCATCTGCACACACATTTCACCCCGACAGTGTTCTTAAAGGCGGATGGTGCTGCACACAGAAGGATAGGGCCGGCTCTTAAGTTGACAGGGCAGGAACTTACTAGTCTCATGGGTGCTGAGTACATTCCCCCAATTACACCCCCTTCTATCCGTCAGTTGCTTTGCCTGAAGCCACAAGACTGGACCCCAGACCTCTTGCTTCCTGGCCCAGCTTGCTGCTCTCAAGTGGCCCCTTTGTAGTTCACTGTAAACTGCATGCTACAATGTGCCTAGATCAATGAGCGAGCACTTAATTAGGACAGGAAAGATGTGCTAGGTACAGTGACCTTGAGAAGGCTAAATGGTCTCAGTTCTCTACATTTGAGCAACCAGTTGGTCCTAGAAAATGACCGGTGGGAAGCTGACCCACTGCAGTTCTGTGCTCTGTGAGCCTTGCTCTCAGCCGAAGGGTTTTTGGATAGAATCTGTTTTCTAATTTTAAAAATTATGTCACAAAGTATGGTCTTCAAAGCCTGCTCTCCTCAGGGCCTCAGGACCACTGACTAGTTTTCTGTCTTGCAGACTTGAAAGATCATCTGACATGTACTGCCAGTGTTCTTTTGTATGTTTCAAATCTAAAACACACCATGACTGGCTGCCTTTTCAGAGCTCCAGTGTGCACCGTACAGTCTGTGTTTTCTGTTGACTTGTGCTGAGGTCTGCTAAATAGTAGCCTCGTTATGCAGATTCTTAGAATAGCAGGCCTAGGATATCTTTGCAGAGTCTTGCTTCCAGTTGCTGACTCTCTGCTTTCCTTTTCATCTGGATCCTTCAGGGCAAGAAGAACTTCAGGGTGGGCTTTTCTTCTTTCTCTTGCCTCCTATGGAGTTTCTGTATTGTGCCTTGTAACTCTCCATGTCTCTTGGGTTCTTTTCCTATCCATCTTCAGTCTGTCCCCTCTTCCATCCCTTCTTTTCCTCCCCAATGCCTGATTATATGACAGATACCTAAGTCCTAGTCGGAATGGTGGGGCTGAGAGAGAGGGGGAGATGCCTCCAATCACTCAAAAAGGTAGGACCTCTAGGAACAAGATTTCTTCCATTGTTGTGGTCTAGGTGTTGATGTTCAGTGACTAGGGCCAGGGGACGGCTTTCCTCCTATCTTCTTTTCTGCCAAAGATAGAACACTGAGTCGATTATGTTCTTACCTTTGTCACAAAAACTCTTCCCACAATTCTAAGTATTTAATGAGAAACACACATTTTCTGGGACTGGGGGTTATGGATACAGAGATGAACAGCAGAACATGATCTTTTTCAGTAGCTTACAGTGTGGTCGGGCCAGACCATGGCCTCTGAAAGGCTGAGCTGCACCGTTGCACGAATCCCAGAATGTTCTCTTCTTTATAGCAGTAGTTGATAGGAAGGGACAGCAGATTTCATCTGTGAGATGACAATCAGCAACAGGGACCTCAGAGAGGTGGCTTCTTCTCTGGGATTTGAAGAATGAATAAGAATATCCAGACTAGACCTTGGGGTTGGTATGTAGACTGTGTTCAGTGGATATAAGGGTTATGTGTACAAATGGGTGGTAGATGACTACCATGGTCAATGGATGTAAATCAATGAATAGGCATAAATGGTTAGGTATGATAGAAAAGGAAGCTGGGGTAAAAATCATAAAAGAATCTAAAATGGTAGATGGGATCAACACCCATGCCCCCCCAAAAAACTAACAAAACAAACAATATGTGTTATGTGATAAAAATTAAAATGTTTTCCCGTGGGCAGTTAAGAGTCAGTGCATGAATAGACTATTAAGTATATCAAGAGGAAGTGTATAGGATGTACTAAGGGAATAGTTATGTTGGAGTGGGTCAGATCAAGTGGAGTCCCAGGCTGAGATCAAATGATGGCATAGGAGGGATGCGGGACTAATAAAGAAAGCCTTGGAGAAGTCATTTGGATCATAAAATGTCGAGCAGAGAGCTAAGTGACCTAGTGACTATAGACCATATAAAGAAACATCTATTCATTTTCCCTTTGAGATGCTGTGAACCACACATAGTAATGGGATTCAAGTATTGATCACCTTGAGTCGATGGCCACACTTGGGCATGTACCAAAATGTTTAACCTTCTCTGCTCCTGTGAGTGGCTAGTAATAACTATTATAGAGTTGGATATCCTATAGGGAATAGGTTCTCAGATTTTTTCATGGTCAAAATTAGCCATGATCCTTTATGGTACTTCAGAGACTAAAGCAACATAGTTCCTCAATCATTTCAACAGTGACTTTGGGTTCCCTGGCATTGAAAGAGACAGCTGCTTCCTCAAATGAACGAGTATACCATCAAGTGGCAGGAGGTTTTGGCATACTTTAATAGAACCTATGGTCTTTAGACTTGAGAACTGCCCTGAGGGTAGTGAGATGCCTCATTATGTCAAGTGCAAAAGATGAAGGAGCGGAGATCAGCAGTCAGGAGGAACATGGAGTGGGGAAGAATGCCTGTTCATTTCTGGCATTCCTCAGTCTCAGGGATCTGGGGCATCTGGCGTCTGGTTGACAGGCTTTGGGACTAAGTGCTCTGATTCTCTGCTGCCTGCTTCCCTTTGCATCCTGGGATTGATTCATGGAAGCCATATGGACCTTTGATGTGAAGACTCCTTACTTCTGGAGTCCACGATAGTGAGAAAGACAGACCCAAGACTTCTTGGAACCCTCCTCCCTGATCCCAATTCAGTGTATTCATCTGGAGAGGTTACCCTGTGTTTTATTAGCCATTTCCTTACTTATAGGACTTTATAATAAATGGTTTATCATACCAAGAGAATGCGTGCAATGGTGTGTTCCTTTTCCTTATAATTAGATTCTGACCAATGAGCGTAATGTGTAGAGATAATGTTTCTTGGGGTCGCCTCATTTAGCAAGCATGATTGACTGGCTGAATTCAGGAGTTTATCTGCTGCTTCAGACGATAACTTATACTAGCAAAATTTTCAAGAGATAGATTTGTAAATCATAGCAATCAGACAGAAGCACTCCTGGGCGCGGATGGAATCCTGCCTCCTATTAATTGCGTGCATTTGCCTGAGCATGACCGTTCCGTGCTTGCTGAGTGGTTCTGCGCAGGAGAAATATGACAGACAGATCAAGGCAATCATATCCAGGCATGAGAACAAGGGATTTATCTCTTTGAGCCAGCCCTGATGTTTTATTGTCCTTCATTTGTGTGGTGTTTTTGACTAAACTCTTAAGTATATTGAGAGCTGCAGTGACCAGAAGGCTTTGTTCGGACACCTTTTGAAGAATATATTGTGTCTGGCTATTTGTGGCAGGAAATATTTGGGTTTTAACTTACAAATCCTTTTTTAGAAACACTTTAAAAGGTCAGTTGCATGTGTGCTGTTATGCTCGAAAACGTACAGTACTATGCAAACATAATTTATAAATAACAGACACTGATGTAATGTTTTAAAGAAAACAATATCACTCTTTTTAAGTGCTAAGGATGTACCCCCACGCCTTCCCTCAAGCTAAGTATGCGTTTTTACGACTGAACTAGTCTCCAGTCCCCCAAAACAGGGTAATGTCTTCTTAAGCTATTTGAAAGTACCAATCTAGAGCAGACTTTTTAAAAATAGGCCAGTGATTAGATTATTCTGGGACCTTTTTAAGAGCCATAGATCCCTGAGGCTGGTCCCAGGAGTTTCTAGTTAAATGTGTTATTCTAGGAGATTGATTGTTAAACAGTCTACATTAGAGTCACTTGAGGCTTGCTACAGCTCAGGTAACTGAGGGGTCATAGTGTCTGATTGAGAAGTTGGGGGGCAGCCTGGAAATTGTGTTCCTTTCATGATCCTACAGATGCAGCTGACTGTGGTACCCACTTGATAATCCCAACCCATAGTGGGAACCTGAAGCACAGGTGAGTCAAGGCATCATGTGACCAGTCCTGAGCCAGAGATCATCTCTTCTAGATAGTTTTCATTTATCACTCCTCTGTCTAAGGCGAAGGCAGACAGTCCATCTCACAGCGTGGTGTCCGGAGTGTGGCGCACGCACAGGAGCCCAGGTGGAGTCCAGCTCAACCACACAGGGACTTCTTGGGTATGGTTTAGTTTAACCCAGTAGCATCTCTGTTAGGAACATAGTGATGTCCTGGAAAATAGCTGCCAGCGATCATCCAGAGCATGTAGAAACAGAAATGATGGCCCCTCCCATTCAAATCCAAAGATTTTTAAGATCAATAAGGAAAACAAAAAAGCCCGAGACCACTTGGCTGCTTGCCATCCAGCCTGTTTAAATACTAGGAATCCGTAGACTGATAGACAATGAAGGCCATGGTAAGGGTAATAAGGTATAGATACTTTAGAAAGAAGCTCATTTGCTTTGCAGTATGCAAAACATATCCATGGGCAAATGGCATGTTTTGCAATAGAGCATCGCGTTCGCCATTTAAATGCCTATCCGCTGTGTAAACCGGCTTGCTAGATTGAATTATGTCGGAGAGCATTTTTGTAATGCTCAGTGTCTGATCCACTAAACATCACGGCACGCTCACAAAGTTTCGGAGGCAACGTATACTTTTATTGGTCGGCAGATAATTAAATGTCAGTGTCGTCAGTGTGATTGAAACGAAGGCTGAGACTCTGGCATGTGGGTAGAGGCCCTTTTTCTTTAACTCGTAAGACAATTATGTGTGTTGGAGATCATTTCCTGCTTATCCTTTGAATTGTGTAGCTCCTAGCTGTTTGTCTTTCAGAGTTTTTAAGATTGAAATAAATAAGTAGAACCACTGGCGGTTTCATGTATTTTAGGAAAAGAGAACATTGAACATTAATTCTTTGGGGGAGTATCTTTGCACTGTTTTTTTGATCTGTTTTCTCCATGGAGAGATCCGTTGAATATTTTTTTATGCATTTGATCAAGCCTGCCTTAAATGGGGTCATTCTGTATTTAGAACAAATGAGTAAAATGCTCCAGGAAGTCCCCCAAGGGCTATTGCAGCCTTCCACAAAGTAACCTTAAATGGAGCATAATCACAATCCTAAGAAGGACAGCTCAGGTCTGTACATCAGCGCCACCTGTTCAAGGCAGAACAATGCAGGATGCCTGTTTATCTTACACGCTTGTGAAATGGACATTGGATCGTCCCCTGCTTGCTTCTTAGGAGCCTTAGCCGCAGCAGCTCGCTTGCAGTGCAGGCCGTTAGCAATCAGTGTGGTATTGACTAGCGGAGGATGCTGGGGATCATAGGCTGCTCTCTGGCCAGCTTAAAAGAACTCTCACATACTGAGTATCACCTTAAAACTTTAGCCTGAACAATCGGTTCCAGGTAGTGGCCTCTTCTCCCAAACCTGAGAGACTTTTGGTAGCAGCTTAGAAACCCTCTGGGATGAAGTTGGGAGACCTGGCTTTTCACAAAGCTGAGGAGATCAGGGTGGAAGTGATCCCGTGTATCAACAGAATCATTTGGTTTGTAAAATGTGTGTAAATGTGAGCTGGATCGGGATGGCATGACGGCTGAATACAGTCAAAGGAGATTTACTTTTAGACTTATTTTTGTGTATGTGCCACTTTTGGGTGGGTGCCCACAGGGGTCAGAAGAGGGCATCAGATCCATAGGACCTGGAGTTACAGGGGGTTGTGAACTCCCAGGTGGATGCTGGGAACTGAACTTGGGTCCTCTGGAGAAGCAGCAGACATACTCTTAACTGCTTGAGCAACCTCTCTAGCCTCAGGAAGTCAATAAATTAATAATTCGCGTATGTGTGCTTGAGGAATATTTGTGCAGGCCTTCACCGCCACATGCATGTGGAGGTCAGAGGGAGCTTTGTGAAGTCAGTTCTCTCCATCCACCTTTATTTGGAGTCCAGGGATTGAAACTGGGTTGCCTGGCTTGTATTGCAAGCTCTTTTACACACAGACCCATCTTGCAAGCCCTCCAGAAATGCCTCTGGCTACAACACCATCAGTTTGTTTTGGCCCTGTTGTCTCTCCAGGTCCGACTATGCAGATGGATTTGAAACCTTCTGAATTTCTCTTTGGAGTACGAGTTGGTCACCTTCTTTATACCTTATAGGGTAATTATTTCCTATTACTGTTGGCAAAATGAGCCATTGAGGCAAGATAAAGTCCCTCTGGTACGCAAATGGTAATGTTTTATTTTCATAAATTGTGAGTGACCTTTATAGGCAGCTAGGCTTGCTACCTAATTATTGCCAGAGCTAAAGAATGTTGGAGAGCCACAATTTGTAGAGAGTTCATTAACATATAGCCAGCTTCTAGTTTTCAGCCCGAATAAAAAGGGAAGATAGCTAGCCACATCGTCAAGTTTGCCCCTGCCTCATCTTGAGGTCTTTGGGAGTCAGGCTCAGTGGTGTTAGGGGTTGAATTAAGATAGTTTTCATGGTTTGAAGAGATATTCCTTTATATTTACTTTTTTAAATTTCCTGATAAAATTATTGGAGACCAATTCTGTACTGAATTTGAGGGAATGTATTGAATCCCCCCCACACAGCCTATGATCCCCAGCATCCTCCGCTAGTCAATACCACACTGATTGCTAACGGCCTGCACTGCAAGCGAGCTGCTGCGGCTAAGGCTCCTAAGAAGCAAGCAGGGGACGATCCAATGTCCATTTCACAAGCGTGTAAGATAAACAGGCATCCTGCATTGTTCTGCCTTTTTGTTTTTTTTGAGACAGAATTTCTCTGTGTAGCCCAGGCTATCTGTAATTTACTCTGTAGGGTGTGTGGCCTCAAACTTAGAGATCCCCTCTTCTCCTGTCTCCCAAATTCTGGTATTTAAGGCATGTGACATTATGACAAGCAAAAAATTATCTTTTGTAGTATTCTGTTTGTATGAGTGTTTTGCCTACATGTATGGCTGTGCACCACGTGTGTGCAGTGCCTGCAGAAGCCAGAAGAGGGGCGTCAGATGCCCTGGAACTGGAGTTACAGACAGTTCTAAGAGTGCTGGGAATCAAACTCAGGCCCTCTGCAAGGGCCACAAATGCTCTTAACCTCTGTGCCAACTCGCCAGCCTTCATTTCCCATTCTTAGTGTTTAAGTATTGAGGTGCTTGATGTGTTCCCACTGCAGTGAATGCTGTGTTGGCTACAGGGTAGGTAGAATATTGCCCTCCAATCAGTTCCTCTTTTTTCTATGGGCTTTCAGATGCCAGTTGTTTTTATTTTTAAGGTCTGTGTGTGTGGGGGGGGGATAATGGGTGTGTGCACAGGAGGGCAGGTTCCACAGAAGCCAAAGAAGGCTTTGAATCAAGAAGGCTTGGACCTAGAGTTATGGTTGACTGTGAGCTGTCTCGTGTGGGTGCTGGAATGAGGATGCAGGGTTTCTGGAAGAGCATGCATGATCTTAAATGCTCAATCATTCCTCCAGACTCAAGATACCTGTTCTTTCACTCTGCTGAGTTCAAAAAAAAGACAAAATAAACAACCCCCCCAAAAAAAACAAACAGAAAAACTGGGGGCTTGACCCTGTGGCTTGTTTTGTTGTTGTTGTTTGGTTGGTTAGTAGTTTTTTTTTTTACATCAGTAAAAAACTGAATTAGTACCAAAAATGTAATTGTTCTCTCTGTAATTGGTTGCCTCCCCTCTCTTCCTCCCCTCCCCTCCCCTTGTCAATTTTGTTAATTTTTGAGGGAGGGTCTTGCTGTTAATCAAGGCTGACCTCAGACTTGCCGTGCATACCAAGCTGACCTTTCCCTTGCAGCCTTCTTGTCTCAGCCTTCTGAGAACCGAGACTTGTTTACTTCAGTTCTGACATCATTTCCCTTTTCCTATTCGATTTCAAGAAATCATCTTTGCTGTCGCAGGGTCTCACTGACAAAAGAGCGGCATGTGGGGTGACATATCTTTAGGCAACAGGACATGGACAGAGGATCCTGTCTACAAGGGTTTTGATTGTCAGGCATCATTTCAGAAGGAGATGTGTTTTCTCTTTACGCTTCCTTTCATGTGACCAGAGCCGCACTGTGACTGGGTACCTCTCTCTTCTTGCTGGCATCACATTGATGTTCCTGCTTTCCCCTCTCCTGTATCCACCCACCTCAGCATCGGGTTAGAAGACAAGATCCTAAACCAGCCTCCTGGTGTGTCGTGCACACTCTTCCTGGTGTGTCGTGCACACTCCTCCTGTCCCTGCTA
Organism: Bramus lutescens; assembly: GCA_001685075.1. Taxonomy (NCBI): domain Eukaryota; kingdom Metazoa; phylum Chordata; class Mammalia; order Rodentia; family Cricetidae; genus Bramus; species Bramus lutescens. Next base: position 44,932 of record LOEQ01000990.1, on the reverse strand, counting down.
TTTAAGACTGTGATTGAAGAGATGGGTCAGCATGGTGTCTGGGTTTTCTCCAGGCGGCATCCCTTTATGTCACCTTGGATGCTGGCTTCCTTTTCTTTACTGTTATTTGTTCCACTGCTGTTTGGTTTCCTTAAGGCTGAAGCTATTCTCCACGTCACGACTATAACTTCTAACCAAGAAACTTTTTTTTTTCCCTCATAAATGGTCACACATTGTCTTTGAACACCTCAACGTCATTTGCCTTGGGGGCTGGACAGATCCACTTTTCCTCAGAACTTCTTAAAACTCAGAAAGGGGGACACATGAATGGTCCTCATTATCAGATTGAACTTTGAGTTTAATTCTGTATTTGAGAATGAGCTTTGTGTTCCCAGGGGACGGGTAGTTGGGACTGTAAGAACTGAAAGTGTTCCCGAGGACAGCAGCTGATTTCACCCCTGTGCCTAGAGCTGCCCACAATGAAGATGCGCTCGAGAGCTGAGAGAGGCTGTCTGGGACAGCCTGGGGTTTCTTGAATCCCTCCAGTGTGACATTTTCCAGTGCATGCAGGCAGATTGGACAGAGTACTCATCCTGTCTGCTGATGTAGATGGAGTAGCCCTTTTCCAAAATTCTAGGAACCAGAACTGGTTTGGGTTTAGGTGAGGCTTTGGAAACCCTTGGGTATATAAGACGAGCTATCTGGGGGCTGTGACTGAGCTCTAAACACAGAATTCACTGGTTCCTTATAGGCCTGTACTCAGGGCCTGTTGATAATTTTTGCATTTTTTATTGTGCTCTGGGATTTTGATCTTGACCCATTACCACCTGAAACTTGGTGAGTTAGTATCTGAGCTTGTTGAACTCTGAGAGTGAGCAAAGAGTTTCAAACCCAAGAGCATTTTGGATTCTGTGAGTAATAATTATGATAATTCTGTAATGTGAAGCTTGGCGGGATAACTAATTCCCAAGTGACAGGGTCGGTACTGCCAAAGCTGTCCGCAGTCTCGAATGTTGCACTGAAAAAGTGGATTTAGGAAAGATAAGTGGGCAGTTCTGTAAATTCAGAGATCACACACACACACACACCCATCACAAAAGCAAAAACAACTGATAGCAGGTGTGGAAAGACACAGATTTTCACCTTAGGATGGACTGGTGCCCTTGCCCAAGCTGTTGTTACAGTCAAGGGCAGGAGTCCTGTGGGTTCTGGCTCCAGCACAGGGTGCCGTTCTTCCGGACAAGTGTTCAGAGAACATCTGCCAGGGTGGTGACAGCTCTGCGAAGCTCACAGGAGGAACTGGGGAGGGCAGAGCATGTATTGTCTGGGGAAGCTAAGACCTAGAACACAACGGCTTCCTTCACACCGTCATTTCTCCTGTGCTGGAGCTATGCATTCAACTGTTGCCTTGTGGGGTGAAGAGGAGATAAATGGTGCACGTTTCAGGAGGCAGAGTGAAGCCTAGAACTAAGAATGTTCTGGGGATTTTCTATATACATGATGTTCAGTTTCTCATGTCTCCAGAGGTTGCCTGGCTGTTGTGGATGGCATAGGACTGATTTAGGTTTGGGGGTAAAAGTTAGGTGAGGTGTCCTGAAATTCCATTTTTTCTCTAGTTTGTAATTACTATTTTCCTTGCCTTCTGTCTCTGGGGTGTACCTGGCAGGTATAGTACAATAATAGTCCTAAAATTGCATCTCCTTGTCAGGAGTCCTCACTTTGTACCAACTGCCAGCAATTATAATTAATATTTTGAATAGGATTTACTTATTATGGTACCAGTTATGTAATATGTACTATTTATTATATAGTGGGTGGCAGGTTTTTCATAATCATTGCCGTGATCAGTGTCATTCATTATACACTGTCCCCCTGTGAATCATTTGGACAAAGATTGTAAGCATTCCAACATAGCAGGCGTCTAAGAGCCTGTAGGGTGGGACTGAAAGTCATTGATGTGCTAAATGGCATTGGTCCTGATGCAGCTGAGCATGTGTGAACTGCACTTTCTATTTTTTTTTTTATTTAGCTAGCTTCATTCATTGAACCCAAACTAAGCAGATGTTTGCCACATGTGTAGCCTTGAAATTTCTGCCGCTAAGACTTGTGTGGACTATAAAGTGACTTCATAATCTGCTTTGGTCGTGAGACCTCACAGTTTCTTAAACCATAAACTGAAACTTGCTTCTGCATAGGACAGAGAAGGATATTTTGAAAACTATTTGGCAGACCATGCTCATCATTTGTGGTATGCCTGGTCCTCTATTGTTAAGCCAGTGTTTTAGTGAAAACATTTCTCTTTAATACTTTTGAACAAATTGTGATTCTCTATTGAAAACATGTTGAGTACTCGAGGGAATTCTCAAGTTTTGAATGCAAGATGGATTTTCTTAGTTTAGTATTCATCTGGAAAATGTGAGTTTTAGATTTGCTTATTTCCGTTATCTTCTACCAGCATTCAGTTTCTTTTAGAGAGCAACGGAAAGTGTCTGTATTGCTAAGGCACAGTTAACACTCAGCAGTATTTGGCAAGATTATGGAAGGGGTCAGATCCACAGTTCCCAAGCAAAACAGTCAGATCAGACTTAGCTTGATGTCGAGCAGAGGACTGTCTTCCTGGCGCATCTCAGATCAGTTCAGACTCCTGGCTGTGACTGACGTCACCTCTCTTTCTCCCGCCGCAGGTGGCTGCCTCTTTGATGAGCCATACAGCACGTGTGGGTATAGTCAAGCAGACGATGCCGACTTCAACTGGGAGCAGGTGAACACCTTGACCAAGCCGACATCTGATCCGTGGATGCCTTCAGGTTTGCTCTCGCTGCTCAGTCTTCTTTCGGAAATAGGGCATCTGGAGAGAGTTTGTAATCCAAGAACGCCGTCTACTGGGGGGTATCAGTTGAAGGCAAAAGCACATTGTTCCTTGTGTGCTGTGCTCAGTAGCTGAGTAGCTGGGGAGGGTACTGTAAGTAAGAGGGCTGATTTCAGGAATTTAACCTTGCGTCTTTCTGTAACGACGAGCTGAAGCACTGAGCATGCGTTAGCTGATTAGTTGACATTGTCCAAGCAGGTGACCCTTTCTCTAGCAGCAGATAACGGGGAATGGTTGGATGTCTGTTCTAGCAAACACGTGTCAAGGGTGGGACTCTCGTTGTAAAATACAAATAACATGATTTCCAACTACCACACATTCCAGGTCTTGAAGGGAACCTCCTTTCTCAGCCTCAGGCCAAGGGGCTCTTGTGTACCTGGGAAATCAGGATCTTGGAAACATTCGGAAGGGGCATGGGTGTGTTGTTTTCTTTCTTCCTCTACAGAAGAGTGGTTAGTGAATTTCATGCTAACTAGAAACACTTACCTTACTGAGGATCAGCGAGATTTTTTTTTTTGAAGGCAGAGTAGAAAGACGATGATTGATCTAATCACAGCAGAGCCTATTTCGTGGGGGCCCTCTTTTCAGGCTGTGACCTTGGCAGTCCTTTCAAAGTCTTAGATTTGCAGATTCATTATTGAAAATGGGCTGATGAATGTACCGTTTAGTATTCAAACTGCTCAAACCATATGATTGAGATTTGGGCTTCAGATAAAACACATTTTTGTACTTTTTCATGAATATAAAACTTTTCATTAATGTGCCTACATGCAGCAGTAATTAGATTTTGCAGGTAATCTCATAAAGGCAGCTTCAAAGCATGAGGTAGAATCTATTGTTGTTCTTAATAAGCTTTAACAGTTATGATGCCCACCCTGGGCTTTCCTCTCCTCACATTTAATTCCTTATTATTTCAAGTCAAGAACCTCAATGTCCTTATCACTGTGGCTTTGCCCGGCTTCCAAATCTTCACAAGTCTTGTTTGGTTCCCAGATCACTTTCCCCTTTGCTGTCTTTCCCTTCCTCTCAAGCATGTCTGCCTTTACATACTGCTTCTGGAGTTAGTGGGCCACTCTTAGTTGGTTTGCTCCACTCCAGAGCCTGTTTTAGCTGTGACTGACAGATAAGAACATGACCTTGTCCTTGCTGCATTGTTCCTCCCCAAGCAGTGTTCTTGCCCTGAAATCCTTTGAGTCTTTCTCTGACATCTCCCCAGGTTTTCATTGCTTTCCAGAGAAGCTCAGGTGGGTGAGAGCTATACCATGTAGATCTGTCCATGCAGGCACAGACATGGCTGATGTCATGACCAGGTAGATCTCTCAATGTAAGCACAGACATGGCTGATGTCATGTCTGTCTTATCATTTGATGAAGTCTGTGCCTTTCTGTGTGCTTGTATGACACTAAAGATGGGAACCAGGAACACTTGCATGTTAGGCAAGTGTTCCATCTACCACTGAGTTATACCCCAAGCCCCCAATTTGTAATTTTTTGAATTATATACCTGCTTTCATTACTGTGACCCTTTATATTGAAATTTTTTCCAGTTTGGCAAAGTTTCTTTTTAAAAGAAGCCCAAATATTGCAGAATTCTTCCCTTCAGCCTGTGCTGATTTTATCTGAGTCCTAAGATCAGCAACTCACTTGATGAACAGAGGCTTGCCACCAAGCCTGATGACCTGAGTTCGATACCCAGATTCACAGGATAGAAGGAGAGAACCAATATTGTCCTTGTATCTCTCATTGTAGGAACCAAACTCAAGTCTACAAGTGTGTGCGCATGCTTGTGTGTGCGCATGCGCGCGCACACACACACACATATGTTTAAGATACTATATTTCTAAAAGCATATTATGAAATAAACTTGGACCCTATTTCGGGTGTAGGTAGCCCCATTCCCACTTCCCCGTGAGCATGGCTTTCCATCCTTGTCTTAGCTTCACATGTTGGGGTGATGTTGTGACTTCTCTGCAGGGAGGTACAGTGACTAAGGACTAATTCCTGGCCACAGTGCCCATCTGAAGGCGGGAGATGGAGTGCCTGGCAGAGCAGCGATAGACACTCTTGGTGCGATGACCCAGAAAATGGAAAAATGACCATGTGTGTGTGTTTAGCATCAGCTGCGCATTGGGGAGGATGATGGGCTGGCAATGGAATTGACGTTTTCTCTTTGGGCACACTTATCAGGCATGTTTTGCACGTGCTGGGGATGGCCTCCCCCTTTATTTGCACTCTGAGTCCCCTGCGGTGTTCTGGGAGTAAAGAAGAGAAGGCCGACTTTCCTCTTAAGTCACAGTGTGGACACAGTAAGAGATATATATTTCTTTTGTCAGAAAATATTCAAATGTTTGTTTAGTTCTCTCATGGATTCTTCAATCAGCTGCCCCTCTACACAGTGTTGATTTAACACCTGCCACGTGCCAGGCATTGTTGCTGATGCCCAGGAATCCTCCCTGTGTGAGAGATGTTTTCCCAGAGTGTCCTGACAGTCTAGACAGGTCAAAGGTCATATGCTGTAAAGTATGTTTGCTCTTGTCTAGCTGCAAGGTGGTAAATATTTAAATGCTGATGTCACATTCAGTTCATCTGACTTAGCACTCAGCAGCAGGAGGCTGGGCTTAGCTTTCCTATATGTTTGGCCCCATAAACAAAACAGAACAGAGGGCAGGAAAGGGAGAAGAGAGTCTGAACCCCAGGCGAGTGGCTGTGCTCACTGCTCAGCCTATCTCTGAGACAGCATTATCTCAGGCAGAAAGATGACACTAGCAGTTGACATGTGTGTCCTCCTAGCTCTGTGCCATTGATCCTTGGGGTGGCCCCAAGAGACGGGCTGGCAGTGTCTGTGCTTTTCACCCCAGGAAGCAGGAGTTCAGAGAAGTAGATCCTGTGGGAAGAGCAGCCTTCGGTTTTGCTTTTCTGACTGTCCTTGGATGACCTTGTAAGGGCAAGTATGCAGTGAGGTTGTTGGTGTTCAATCTTAGTGGCAATGCTAGCACCTTTGAATGGTCATGAAGGCTGCCTTCTAGGGGGCCGCCTGCACACCCTGCAAGGGCCAGCCAGTGCCCTGTCCCTTCATAAGACTCTTATGTAAGTTCTTAAGCTCTTGGTTTTATAATGTCCTCATGTAATATGATCAGCTTGCTGTATCTTTGGGCTCCATGTTCGTGTGTTCAACGCACTACAGACAGAAGGGGTTCAGAAAGAACTCTCTCTGCTGACCCCACACAGTTACCTTTACTCTCATTTTCTTTTTTAAAATAAAACCTAACTGTTCACATAACACTACATGGTGTTGGTTATTATAGCTCGTTCAGGGTTGACATAAATACATGGCATAAAAATGACAATGCACGTAGTGAATAGTCTAACATTCAGTATAAAGGACTTAAACATCAGTGATTTGGGTATCACCGGGGGTCCTGGAACAAATCCCCTATGGATAGTGAGGGGCAGTTGTATTTCTGTATGCAGTGACTCCCATGGGCTTGACCCTGTGTATTGGGCCAAAAGAAGCTGAGTCATTCTTCCTGGTGACTTTAACCCATGGAGGAGGCAGGCATTTAACCAATAAGTGTGAGAACATAACTCATGGTTTGGCAGTTCTTAAGCCCAAGAACAAAACTTAGTCAGGATACAGTTTGAGTTATGATGGAAATGGCAGATGGTGCCCATTTTGCGGGATAGAGATCTAAATCAAGGCAGGGCCAGGAAGCCGTAGAGGCTGAGGGATCCAGGTGAGTTGAGGGGCAGGAGCAAAGAGGTGTCCTTTGCAGGGTGACAGATTATAGGACCCTGGAAACTATGAGGGAGCAAAGAGGTGCTCTTTGCAGGGTAACAGATTATACAGGACCCCAGAAACTATGAGCTATGAAGACCTGCCTTAGAAACTGACCAGGGGGAAAACCTGTAGTCCATATCAGAACCTGGGCCTCATTCCTAATGCAACATTACCTTTAAGAACTACCGCCCTCCTCCTGCTGTTCCTCCTCTTCCTCCTCCCATTCCCTTCCTCTTCCTTCTTCCTCCTTCTATTTGTTTTCCCTTCTCCCTCATCTTCTTCCTCCTCCTGCTCCTCTTGAACCTTTCCTCCTCTTTTTACCTTTTTCTTCTCTCTCCTCTTTGTCCTCCCTTCTCTCCTCCTCCCCTCTCCTTGTCCTCACCCTCATCCTCCCCTCTCCCTTCCTCCTCCAACCCTCCCTCCAATTCTCCCCTCCCCACTGCCCTCCTTCTCCCTGAGTTTAGTATGACTGCATCGCTTTGCTTACCCTAAACTAGCTAATGCCAGCTTCCTGCTGTCTTTTGTAAATAACACAAAGAATAGAACTCAAATATTCTTGCGAGCGTTTTTTAAAGATTCTAAAAGTCTGAAAGAGGTCTTTGAGAATAGTGCTGCTTTGTTAGTGTGGTGGTAAGAGTCGGGGTAAATACTCCATCACCCGTGAACCATGTTTCCAGTTTTAACTTTATCATAAAACATGTGATTGTGTGGGCCTTGGATTTGGGATTCTATTTTAGTTGGGTCTGGATATTTTGGTCACTTCACTTAAGACATGAAAAAGGTTTTGTTTGTCCTTGACTGTGCCATTTAAGTCTTCCTTCCTCATGAACTCCTCCCCAGGAGGGAATTAGGATGAGTTTCCTCTGTGAAGAATGAGCAGTGAGGTGCAGTGACCAGGGCCATATCCTGTCAGCTGTTTCTGAGTTAACAGAATCTAGAGGAGCAGTTTGAGATGACAGTGAATACAATCAGGCGGTTTAGATCTGGGACCTGTGGGGACCTCCTAGTTCTGTGAACCTCATTTCCATGTGGTGTGATAGTGGTTGGTCCCTTTGTGACAGCCCTACTGGCTGTGGGAGGGTGTGTGTCTAACTGTAACAGCTCAGGCAAGATGAGGTTTCTGGATATGCCTTCAGGCGGTGACTCATTTTTCTCATTAATTAGAAAAGAAATAAGAGTTGCTTAGTTCTTCAATTATGCATGATTTGGATTTATGCCCAACTAAAAATTATGATAAAATATAAAAGGCACCAAATTAACCATTTTGACCATTTAAAAAAGTCATTTCTTTTATTTTTTAAAATATTGTATTTTATCATTTCTTCCTTCCCTTTCCTTCCTCCAAACCTTTTCACATAGGAGGAGGGCCTAGTTCTCTTTCAAATTCTTGGCCTCTTTTTTCACTAATAATTGTTGTTGTTGGGTAGTCCTAGGGCTGCTGCTGGTGGTGTTGGTGGTGGAGATGTGTATGTGTAAATATATGTGTGTGTGTGTAAATACATAAGTATATGTGGGTGTTGGTGATGGTAATGTGTGTGTGTGTGCGCATGTGTAAATACATAAGTATATGTGGGTGTTGGTACTGGTAATGTGTGTGCATGTGTGTGTATAAATACATAAGTATATGTGGGTGTTGGTGCTGGCAGTGTGCCTGTATGTGTGTGTGTGTGTGTGTGTAAATACATAAGTATATGTGGATGTTGGTGCTGGTAATGTGTGTGTGTGTGT
>LOEQ01000989.1:377719-395825 GCA_001685075.1 Bramus lutescens | reverse complement strand
TGTAGACCAGGCTGGCCTCGAACTCACAGAGATCCGCCTGCCTCTGCCTCACGAGTGCTGGGATTAAAGGCGTGCGCCACCACTGTCCTGCTCAAACTCTTTATATAGCCAAGGATGACCCTGAGCTACTATTCAGATCTACTTCTGAATGCCAGGATTATAGGGAACTGCCACAGCATCTGATTCACAGTTTCTCTTAAAGAAAAGCTCAGGACCCTCCAGGATGGGAGATGTAGCGCAGCTGGTAGAGCTTGCCTGGCACCCAGGAGGGCCTGGGTTTGAGCTCCAGCACTACAGTGATGACACACGCCTGTGACCAACCCTGCAAGAGGATTAGAAATTCAAGACCGTCTTCAGCTATGTAAGGGGCTGTTTTCAACCTTCTTTCTTTCTCTCTTGTTTTAGCCATAGGCTATCTAATCTGTAATTATTAACGAGCGTATACATGTGCACGTGGGTGTGCATGTGTGCGTGCGTGCGTCCATGTGTGCATGCGTGCGTGCGTGCGTGTGTGTGTGTGTGTGTAGAAGTCAGAGGATGTCATTCTTCAGGGCCTGAACCTGTCTGTCTTTCATAGGCCTGGATCTCATCAAGTAGGTTAGACTGACTGGTGAGCCCCAGAGGTCTTCTGGTCTCCATTTCTCAATTTTTTACCCCCACATGGGTACTAGGAATTCAACTCAGATCTGAATGCTTATAAGGTAAACACTTTATTAACTAATCTTTTCCCCCGTCACTGACCTATAATTATTAAAAAGAGAGAAGGGGGTGGTGAGAGGGCTCACTGACTAAAGGTGCTTGCCGCCAAGCCTGAAAACCTTAGTTCGATTCCTCAAGACCCATGTGGTGGGAGGAGAGAACCAACTCCTGAGAGCTGTCCTCTGATCTCCACACATGCACTGTGGTACTGAAACACACACACACACACGCACACACACAGATGCACACACACGCAAAGACAGTGAATAAAAGAAAAAACTAAAGTCAAAGGAGGAGGAGGGAGAAAGCTCAGGAGGCTGGGGCCGAAGGGTTATCTAGCCTGAACTACACAGTGAGACCCTGACTTCAAAGCAAACCAGAGGCTGAAGAGATGTCTCAGTGCTTGCTGCTCTTCCAGAGGACCCGAGTTTTAATTCCACCTCAACCCCAGAATCAGACCACTCACAACCACCCGGAACATGAAAGGAACTGCTGAGTAGAAATAAACTGTCAAGTGAGTTAGTTCTGAGTTACGCTGATTTTCAAAACAGTTCCCTCCTGTTGCTCAGTGTCCCAGGCCCAGGGGGAGGGTGGGTCTTCTAAGTGTTTTCTGATTACCTGCCACCTATATGGGAAATGAAGACCTCCCTCTCGGGTCTCTGACGGGCTCTCAGGCGGCCCAGGGTGACCTTGGATTTGCTATGTGACTATAAATGACCTGTGTTCCTGATGCTCCTGCCCCCACCTCCTGAATGTTGGGATCACAGGTGTCCATCACCACCCCTGGTTCTATGCAGTGCTGGGGACTGAACGCAGCCTTGCACAGTTAGACAAGCAGTCTCCCAACCGGCCTTCATCCCAAGCCCTTGTCCCTTTTCTTCTTTCCTAATGATTTGGTTGCTGTGCTGGGGGTCGAGCCCAGGGCTCACACATGCTGGGATATTGCTGCACCACTGAACTGAAGCCCCAGACCCCTTTGGATACAGGTCCTCACCCTTGCAGCTCCAGCTAGACCTTGATCTGCGCTGCTCTTCCTGCTTCTGTCTTCTATTGCTGGGTCTAAAAGCATGTCCACGTGGCGATCCGTAGCTATTTCACCCTGGCTATGTCTGCTCTTGGAAGCTGAGCTAAAATCATGTGCCACACCATTCCTAGATTTTACCAAGTTGCCCAGACTGACCTGGAACTCGCTCTATACTGTGGGCTGGTCTTGAACTTGTGATCTTCTTGCTCCAGCCTCCAGAGTAGCTGAAATTACAGACCTAACTAGAACAACTGAAGATTCCCACCCACCCAGGGATTCACTCTGTAGACCAGGCTAGCCTCAAACTAACAGAGATCCTCCTGTTTCTGCCTCCCCAGTTCGGGGATTAAAGGTGTGCACCACCACCGCATCCATCTTGGCCTGGAATTTTTGATCCTCCTCCTTTAGCTTCCCAGGTGCTGGGATAATAGGTGCACTACCCTGTTTACCTTGAAGATTTCTCTTCTTCTTCCAGAGTGGGGAAGATGAGAAGCCTCAGGAGGAAGGCCCGAAGAAACAGTTCCTGATATTGAGCTCTGGCTGGCCTCCCTCTATTCCTTTCTCAGGTTTTACCTCCCTCCTTCTTGCCCTCCTTCCAGGAACCTGAGATTAGACCAGCCATGTTGAAGGCCAAAAGCAGGACTTCCCTGGGCCAGGCTTTTGGGCGGCACCCGCATATGAGGATCCTGCCACCCACTGGGAGAGAACGGTACTGCAGACGCAGGTGCGCAAATCCCACCCCTACCCAGTTCTTTTCCTGTTTTTGCTTTGCTTAAGCGGTTCTTGTCCTCATGTGACTTACAGTCTAATGGGACTGATAACAGGAACAGAAATCCTGGTAGCAACTTAACAGCCTGTTTTTGGTGGAAGGATTTTTTTTTTGTACAACACAAATAGTATATATAGCAGAATACCTAAAAAGAAAAGCCTCAACGTAATCTTCCATTGCAGGTGTGCATAGCTGCCACGCTATCTGTTTTATTAAAAAGAAGGCAGCCATTCATGATATTTTGTAGGCAGCCTTTATCTTTTAAATTTTCATTTAAATGCAATACAGTAGGGATGCATACAATGTATTTCAATATCCCACACTTTTGTTATTAGTAATTTTATCTGTATGAATGTTTGCCTGCATGTATGTCTATGTACTATGTGCATGCCTGGTGCCAAAATAGGTCACTGGATCCCCTGGAACTGGAATTACGAACGATTATGACTCACCATGTGGGGTCTAGGTCCTCATTCTCCTTGTAGGAGCAAGGGCTCTACACTAGTAAGCCGTCTCTTCAGAGCTGAATTCTGCATCTCCACGTACCATATATTTGCTTTTTTTTCTCTTCGAGACAGGTTCTCATGTATTTTAGTCTGGTCTCCAACTGGTAGCCCATGATGATATTGAGTTTCTGATCCTCCTGAATCCACTCCTGGTGCTGGGATTACTGGTGTGAACTGATGCCCAGTTATAGTAGGCATGGGAGGGTCAAACTCAGTGCTTCCTATGTGCTGGGCAAGCACTCTACCAACTGAACTACATCCCCAGGCCTGGTTCAGTCTTAACTGAATGTAACTGTGGATAATTAATACTAACAGTTTGAGTCTGTATTTCCAGCTGCTTGGGAGGATGAGTCAGGAAGATCACTGCAAATCAGAAACCAACCTGAATTTCTTAATAATTCTAGGTCAGCCTAGAATGAGATTTCTGTATCCATTGGGGCATGGTAGCACAAGCATTTAGCCCCAGCACTTGTGAGGCAGAGGCAGGGGCATCTCTGGATTTGAAGCCAGCCTGGTTTACATATCAAGTTCCAGGACAGCCAGAGCTACATAGTGAGCTCCTGACAAAACAAAAACAAAAACTCACTAAACAATGACAAAGAAAATTAATAATAACTGCTGTTATTTGCTGAGTAAGACACCAAATGCTTTACATAAATCACATTGAGCCTTATGAACAACACTAATAGCAGGTGCTTTTATTATGTAAAATAACTGAGGCCCAGAAAAATAAAGAGATTTAGTGAACAAAAGCAGCAGAACCAGGATCTAAATCCAAATCCAGTTTTATCCCTGAACCTTCATCCCTAACTGCATGCTGGGCCTGCTTTATGCCAGCACCCAGAACTCAGGGGGTGGAAAATGCAGGAACTTCTGGACCACTCAGTGGAGGTGAGGATACAGAACCTTCTCCTGAAAGAGATAGAGAGCTTAAACATCACTGGGGACCAGAAGCCAGAGGGCAGGAAGTAGTCAAGATAGACTTCCTGTGGAAGGGAGGGAGCTGGGGACCTGGCAGGAAGAGCAGACAGAGGAGAGGGATGGAGCATCACGTGTGCTTGTAGAGCGGCCTGAAGGAAGTATTGACAAGGATAAAGAGACTAAGCAGAGCCGGGCAGTGGTGCCCTATGCCTTTAACCCAGCACTCAAGAGGCAGAGGCAGGTGGATCTCTGTGAGTTCCAGGCCAGCCTGATCTGCAGTGTGAGTTCCAGGACAGCCAGAGCCACAACAGGGAAACCCTGTCTCGAAGAACAGAAACAAAACAAACCAACAAAAGAGGAACCTAACAGCAACGAGGAAGGAAGGAAAAATATTTGAGCATGACGGGGTCTCACTATATTGCTTTGGCTGGCCTAAAACTTGCTATGTCGACCGGTCTGGTCTCAAACTTACAGAGCTCTGCCTGCCTCTGCCACCTGAGTACTGGGATTAAAGGCATGCGCCTCCACCGCCCGTTTGATGTAGTGTTTCTTTAAGACGCCTCTAAAATCACATTTTTATTTGTGTGTACACACATGCACACACATCCACAGCAGGCATGTGGCGACTAGAGGGCAATCTTCAGGAATCATTTCTCTCCGTCTATCGTGTGAGGCCTAGTAATTAAACTCAGGTCACCAGGCTTAGCAGAAAATGTCTTACCCCCTGAATCATTTGCCAACCTAAATTTTTAAAAGATTACTTATCTGTGTGTCTGCTTTTGTGTATGTACGTGTGCTGGCTGGGAGGTAAAAGAGGGCATCAGCTCCCTTGCATGTGCAGTTGCAGATTTTTGTGGACACCAGGCTTGTTATTTAAGAACTCCAGTCCTTTGGATTGCGCGAGTGCTCTTAATGGCGGAGCCAGCATCTCTCCACCTCTTTAATGCAGCATTTCATAGTGGTCCAGCATGAAAACTTTGGAGCCAAACTTCTGGATTTGAACACTGGCTTTACTAGGCCAATGACTTAACCACATTGGGCCCCAGTTGCCTCATCTATGGAATGAATCAGCATAACACCTGTGTCAAAAGTTGTACCAAAGAAATCAGTACAAGCGAAGAACCTGCTACATGGTAAGTGTTTAATAAACGCCAGGTAAATCAACTATCCCAAGTCCACAAAATAACCCCGGCTCACAAGTGGGGCTTTCACAGGTGACTTGTGGATGATTATATAGCTGAGAGGCAGACATGAGACTCAAACTTACCATCAGCGATTCATGTTGTCCTGTGCTGTAGAACCCGGCACATTTACATGTGTTATGTCACCTCCTTCTAGATGGGTCACTGGGGGATCCCCAGCCAAAGGGTGATATTGAGACCCTAAGGAATCACGGTGCCCAGTTCAGTCACACAAGGATGAACGTGTTGGTCCTACCATCCTTGCTTCCCTGAAGACCTGCTGGAAAGATGCTTCAATGCCTTCCAGAATTAGTGTCCTGGTAGATAACTATATATTGGCCCAGTAATAAAAAGTGCTCTTAGGTGAGAGAAATTGTAGAAGTAGCAGGCGGGATGCCCAGATATGGTTTCCTCCTAAGCAAGTTCTGTTCTTAGCCAGGGTCACCCCGAAACCCTCTTCCACGGTCATGAGCTGTCCCACTATGAAGCTATTCACCTACCAGCTCCTTGTTCCAGCAAACAGTACAGCAGAGACAACTTAGTGGCCCCAGCATGGGTGTAAACCTCACCAGCTTCTAGAGAGGATGACATCAGATCCATGAGATCCTGCCTGGCAATGGCCTTGGGAGGCTCCCTGCACAGAGAGGCTAGTCGGTCCCAGGGGGTAGGAAGCAGTGAGAGGCAGCATGTGCAAAAGTGTTCCGAGAAGACATTTAGTGGCCTGGTCCATTCTCAAAAGATGACCTGAAATATTTTTTGCAGAGCTCAGAAGATTTTGAAATGGTTATTTTTGATTGACTGACATTAACTGCACCTATTAGGAAGGTTCAGTGTGGTTCTCCACTTGAGAACATGGTGTGCACCTATCAACCTCTCTTTATCTACCCCTCACCTCCCCTGAGACCCCCACATCCTCCTTAGCCTCTGCTAACTGGTATTTCCCTTAAGCTGTCCATCCTCCTGTCTCAGCCTCCCTGTGCTGGGGCTGTAGGTGCAAGCAACCATGGCTGACTTTACTAATCTCTCCCTGTTCTGATGTGCACATCAGTTCAGCAAGCACTTGGCCAAGTTAGCACCTGGGAGTTGTTATTCTGCCCCCTAAAGCAAATCCTGTAGTAGGGAGGGGGCTTGTTTGTTTCCTGGCTGCCTAGACCCCCGAAATAACCACACAGAAACTTTAATAATTAAATCACTGCTTGGTCTATTAGCTCTAACTTCTTATTGGCTAGCTTTTACATCTGAATTTGACCCATTTCCATTATTTTATATTTTACCACGAGGTTCGTGGCCTACCAGCAAGGTTCCCACATGTCTGTCTCCAGTGGTGGGTCCATGACTTCTCCTGACTCCACCTTCTTTCTCCCAGCATTCAGTTTAGTTTTCNAAATCACTGCTTGGTCTATTAGCTCTAACTTCTTATTGGCTAGCTTTTACATCTGAATTTGACCCATTTCCATTATTTTATATTTTACCACGAGGTTCGTGGCCTACCAGCAAGGTTCCCACATGTCTGTCTCCAGTGGTGGGTCCATGACTTCTCCTGACTCCACCTTCTTTCTCCCAGCATTCAGTTTAGTTTTCCCCACCTAGCTCTGTCCTACCCTATCACAGGTCCAAAACAACTTCTTTATTAACCAATGGTACTCACAGCATACAGAGGGGAATCCCACATCCAAAGCCTGTGTAGCTCTGAGGCTAAGAGAACAGCCTCCATGAGTCCACTGCTTACCTAAGACTGTGCCATCTGGAGTGGTTTCCCTGAACATCCCAGACTCTCCATTTCATGATCTGAAGGACAGCAACTACCTAACAGGATCCAGGTGGGGATTAATGTAATCAGTGAGGGCCTGTCATGGGACAAGTGCTGGGGTCTCATCAGTAGGCAAAACCAAGCCCCTGCCCCCATGGCGTTTCCTGGAGAAAGGCAGACTCTAATCCCATAAATATTTAATATAACAGATGGTGGTAAGTGTGATGGACTAGATAAGGCACTGGGAGGGCAGATAGAATGTCGGTGTAAGCAGGAGTTGTTTTGCTTAAAGATGGTCAAGGAAGGCCTCTCTGGGAAGATGAGTGGCACACACATGCAATCCAGGCCCCTGGAAGGCATTATGAGTTAGAGGCTCTATAGTGAGGCTCTGTCTCAAAAACGAAGACAGCAAGCCCACATAGCCAGTTACCGCAGGGCCTCTCGCCTGTAGTCCTAGCACTTGAGAGGCTGAGGCAGGGAGATTATCATGAGTTCAGGATCAACTTGAGCTACATAGTTAGTTCCAGGACATCCTGGCCACACCAGGGGCTCCATGTCAGCCTGGATTACAGAATGACCCACTGTCTAAAAAACTCAACCACACCAAACCAAAATGACCTGTCTAAACCAAAATAAAGGATTGAGAATATGAGTCAGCAATTTAGAGCACTTGCTGCTCTTGCAGGGAATCCAGGTTCTGTTACTAGCACCTACGTTGGGTGGGTTACAATAGCCTGTAACTGCAGTTCCAGAGTATCTGATGCCCTCTTCTGGCCTCTGTGGGCACTGCACACATATGGTGCACATACAGATAAGCAGGCACACACACACACACACACACAAAGATTTTAAATATATAGGTGGTGATGGAATATTAGTGAGAAGGTCTAAGGATCACAGTAAGGGTGACAGGAATAGGGTGACCATTTCCTGAGGTGGGGAAAGCAGTTTATCTAAAACGCATAGCATGGGCTTGCCTATCATACTTGAAATTCTGGGTTTGATTCCCAGCACTGAATAAATCTGGGTTGGCAGGGCAGGGTAAGTGGATGAGAGCATCAAAGCTCAAGGTTGGCTACATAGTGAACTTGAGGCTAGCCTTGGATATATAAGATCCTGCCTAAAACAAGATGAAATTTGAAAATATGATTAGATAAAAACAAAACACTTAACATATATTCAAGTACAAGATAAGTGCTCAAAATAGCACACATTTGATAAGTGTAGGGTGCATGCATTTAACCTCAGTACTTGGGAGGCAGAAGCAGTTGGATCTCTGTGAGTTTGAGGCCAGCCTGGTCTACATTAGAAGTTCCAGACCAGACAGGGCTACATAGTAAGACACTGTCTAAAAAAAGAAGCCAGGTGGTGGTGCACACCTTTAATCCCAGCATTTAGGAGGCAGAGGCAGATGGATTTCTGTGAGTTCTAGGGCAGCCTGGTCTACAGAGAGAGTTCCAAGACAGTCAAGGCTACACAGAGAAACCCTGTCTCAAAACCAAAGCAAACAAATGAACAAAACAAACAATTGCATGGTCTTTGTACTGACAGTTTTGTTTTTCTTGGCTGTCTAAATTTAGTCATCCAAGGCTCTGCAAATGAGGAGACTATCTGAACTCACAAGCCCCTGCTCAGCCCCTGGATTTCTGGGTTTCAGGGGTGAACCACTACACCTAGCTTTGCCAGTTTTTAATCTGAAGTATCAGGACCCTGGGGGGGGGTCTCCAGACATACTGTATAGTCCCTTTCCTCCTTGACATTGCCTGTTAAACCGTGAATGCATTTTGAAATGTATTTTTTTTATTTATTTGGGCAAGGTCCTATTGCGTATCCCTAGCTAGCCTGAAACTTGCTTTATAGACTAGGCTGGCCCAGAACTCCTTTGGTAGAGCAGACTGGCCTTGATCTCAGAGATCTGCCTGCCTCTGCCTCTTGAGCAATTGGGGTTTAAAAAACGTAACACTACATTTTGCGAATATTTTATTTGATTTATACGAGTGTTTCCTGAGTTGTGTACAGAGGCCAGAAGAGGATATTTGATTCCATCTCCATCTTCCACGCAGCTGCTGGTATTAAAGGTGTGCACCACCACACCTGGCAAACGGTTTTTCTTCTTTAACTTTTATCTTTAAGAAGGCTTTTAGACAAATATAAGAAAGAAGAAAGGAGGAATTTAAAAAGGTGTATAGACCACTAGGTGTTGATAGCGCACACCATTAATCCCAGCAGTCGGAGGCAGAGGTAGGCAGATCTCTGTGAGCTCAAGGCCAGCCTGCCTGGTCTAGAGCATGAGTTCTAGGATAGCCAAAGTTATCAAAGTAACCCTATCAAAGTTGTCAAAAAAATTATATACACAAAATCTAACAGATGTCGGTGGAATTTGAAAGCGAGAATGACATCAACGGCCAGAGGCCAAATGTTGAGGATATGGAGTTGATATTAGAATCCAGAGTTTCGGGCACCAATTCCAGGGTTTAGGATTCCTAGTTCCAGGAGTATCCAATGACTTATTAAAACATGGATTCATACATTCATTCATTAAACTGTATTAAGCACCTGCTAGGCACGGTTGCCTAGGCACGATTCCAGGAAAATAACTCTGAGAATGCAACGCTGGCAAAACCTAAGCATCACGGACTCTACAGTCTGCACAGGGCGTCACAGAAGACGGCGATAACTGTCTTTAGGAGTGAGACAATGACGACGGTGTCGGGTGCCTTGGGAAAGGAGGATTAGAAGGCAGCGATGAAAGAAAATGGTGTTTCCGACAATATGATTTGTTTTCGGCACTTCAGATCCTATCCAGAGACTCCAAAGAAGGTAGCAATTAATATTATATATATAATATTATATATATAATATTATATATATATAAAGCCACACGAGTTCCGCAGGAGCTCAATTCAGCGAACACGTCCAACCAGGAGTAGACAGGAGGGAGGCGGGGCGCAGGTGCAGCGCGCATGCGCTATCCCACTCGGACCGCCGGGAAGATCTGGATCAGGAAGCCGGAGTGCGCAGGATGGCAGATGTGCGCAGGTACCGCAGTTCCTGGCCGGCGTCGGGAATGCGTTGCCCAATGGAGACTTCGTTTGCCGACTCTGTCCCACCCCCTTCGCCCTTTCCCTACTTCCGCTTCCGGCGCGCCGGTGTAGTTCCAAGATGGTGTCGTCGGTCTGCCGGTCTNGCAGCTCGCATGTGGAAGGCCCTCACCTACTTCGTGGCGCTGCCAGGGGTGGGAGTGAGCATGCTCAACGTCTTCCTGAAGTCGCGGCACGGAGAGCACGAGAGACCCGAGTTCGTCGCTTACCCCCATCTCCGCATCAGGACCAAGGTACGCACGCCCTGCGCCTTTGCCGCCCTTCAAGCGGCCGTTATCTCATTGCCCACTACCCCGCCCAAGCTCTTGGGGTTCTGGGATTTTGGCTACCAGTCTGTCTGCGCAAATAGAACATTTTATTTGTTTTTGTTTTACTTAAGGGAAGCCAGCTGTGGGTCACGTCTCAATTTTCTTAAAGGTCAACCAGTAAATGCCTCTAGGTTTTCATTTTCCCCGATTTATGGCACCTCTCGTCTTCTGGTGCAGTTTAGAAGCAGCTGTTTCTTGTATGAAAGCGTGGAGGTTTGGGGTGTCCGTTTATAATAAAGTGGCAAACGCTGAAGGGGATTGGAGATTCGGCGTTTGACATGCCGGGTGATGCTAGGTGCTTCGCGACCCGACTGCCGGTTTGTCTCTCCCAGTGCCTATCATTATCTTGGCTGTTCGTATAGACAGTTCAGTAGTCTGCCCTCCATTGCTTGATGTTCCCTAAAAACCGTGTCACCTTATTCACATGAGATTAGCCTCGCAGAAACTGATTCTAGAATTGGATTTTAGAACCTGAGCCTTGATCCCACTCTCGCACAGCCTCAGCATTGGGAGGCATAGCAGGTGGATCTCTTGAGTTCGAGGCCTGTCTGATCTACCTAGTGAGCTCCAGGACAGCCAGAGGTATTTAGTGAGGCCTTGGTGGGGGGCGGGAGATCTGACAGCATCCTGCCTTGTCCTCTGCCACTAGATGGCAGTACTACCCCCTCTCCATGTCCAGCCCCCTTGAGCCGGGGTGCTAGGTCAGGTCTGTAATCCCTAGCCCATGGGAGGTATCAGTAGCTCATGGTCATTCTCTACATTGTAAAATGAGATTAGTTTGGGCTAAGTAGGACTATTTCAACAAAAACAAAAAATAGTTGTGAGCCACTGACCTAGAGCAATGCTTTTCAGACATAGTGGGAAAGGGCTGGAGAGATGACTTTAATCCCAGCACTTGGGAGGCAGAAGTAGGTAGATCTCTGGTCTACAAGCAACTTCCAGGACAGCCAGGGCCACATGAGAGACCTTGTCTCAAAAAAAAAAAAAATCATGCTGATAATCACAGCACTGAGTAGGCAGAGGCAGGAGGATCATGGTAGTTTTTTGGCCAGCCTGTTCTATATAGAGTTCCAGGTTAGGTACATAAGGGAACCTGGGTTTTTGTTTGCTTGTTTGTTTAAGTTGGTGCTCCAAGGATGGCTCGGTAGGTAAAGGATACCAAGCTTGAGGACACAAGTTCAGTCCTGGGACCCACTCTGTAGAAGGCGAGATCTATGCCTGCAAGTTGCCTTCTGACAATGGCCTTACATGCACAAAACAAATAAATTGGTTTTAAAAAGAAAGTAGTAGGTTAGCTGGATGTGGTGGTGCACACCTTTAATCCCAGCACTCAGAAGGCAGAGGCAGGTGAATCTCTGTGAGGTCGAGGCCAGCCTGGTCTACAAAAGAGAGTTCCAGGACAGCCAGGGCTGTTAAACAGAGAAACTGTCTCAAAAAAAAAAGGAAAGGAAAAAAAAAAGAAAAAAAGATTTATTTTATTTTAAATTATGTGTGAGTGCATATGGAGGCCCAGGGAAGCCAGAGAGTACTTCAGATCCCCTGGGGCTAGAGCACATGCAGTTATTAGCTGCCTAATGTGGGTGCTAGGAACCAAGCTTGGGCGCTATAAAAGTGTAGCACAGTACACGCTGCTGAGCCGTCTCTTTCACCAAGTAGCTGTCTTGAGCTTGCTTTTCTTACCATCTACTTCAGGGGCCTCCCTCCTAGTTGTCCCCTAGAATACACTAGTAATAGTTGTGGGATAGTTGGGGGCTGGAGAGATAGCTCAGGTTAAAAGCACTGGCTGCTCCTCCAGAAGTCCTGAGCTCAGTTCCCAGCGACCACACAGCAGCTCACAACCTTCTATATTCTGATTCTCTCTTCTGTGTGCATGAAGACAGAGCATTCATACATAAATAAAGTTTAAGGGGGAAAAGCTATGAGAAATTGAAACTATGCCAGTAAAGGGCAGATTTTCATTTTGATTTTATGTATCTTATTTATAAGCATTTTCTGGAATTATCTAATTGACGTCTTCACTCCACAGCCCTTCCCCTGGGGAGATGGTAACCATACCCTCTTCCACAACCCTCATGTGAACCCACTTCCGACTGGCTATGAAGATGAGTAAAGAGAACCTGGACCTTCCCCCAGGCAGCAAGGGACCACAGCACTGGCTTGGACCATTACTCTTTGTGGACCATGAAAGCGCATGGGGCGCTAAGCTCATCTTTCCTTGTATCCAACAGTGGCCATTACACTGATCTTCCATCCCTTTGCTTATAAGAGGAGATGGCCTAAATAAATAACTTAAAGTTACCATTTTCATGAGCTGAATATTGCAGTCTTTATTCCCATAAATCGACACTACTTTGCTATTTTACAGTGCTTCAGATCTGGTTTAGCCTACTGAATACTGTTTAAAATTGGTTCTGTGTTGGTTTCTTGTGCTTGGGGTGGGTAAAGCTACCTGTTGGGATGGGCTCTGCGGCTGACACTGACGAACAATAGAATGGCTGCTGCTTACCACCTCTAACAGGTGCCTGTGACAACTTAAAAGACTGTGTGGGCAAAATAGCAGGTTCCAGTTCAGCTCAGGCTGCACCACCCAATAAAGTGCTTGTGCTTCTGCAAGCTCTCCTGGGTCTTAGTGTCCTCCTGTTCGAGTCTACCAAAGGAGTCAAGTTCCTACCTTTGGGTAAAGATTCTTTTCTCAGTCAGGCATGGTAGCACACACACCTTTAATCCCAGCATTCAGGAGACAGAAGCAGGTGGATCTCTCTGAGTTCCAAGACAGCCTGATCTACAGAATGAGTTTCAGGACAGCTACACAGAGAACCCTGCCTTGAGGTGGGGGGGACGCAAAAACAGCAGTAGCAGTAGTTACAAAATGACTCTGACAAGCCATTAATTGCTTGTCAAGTGAAGCCCTTTAAAACAGCTGGAGTCATTTTCTGGAGAAGATGAAGTCAGGTAGGGTGGATAATCTATTAGTAGCTGCCCTTTTTAAGGCAGGGTTTTGTTATGCTGCCTAGGCAGTCTTGAACTCCTAGGCTCTTTAGCCTTTCCATCATGAGTAGCTAGATTAAGGCGAGCACCACCATGCTATTATTTCAGGGATTCTTTTTTGTTTATATTTAGAGACAGGGTTTCTCTGTGTAGCCCTGGCCCTTGTCTCTCCTGGAACTCACTCTGCTGACCAACCTGGCCTCACACTTGCCGACATCCACCTGCCTCTGCCTCTTGAGTGGTAGGATTAAAAGTGTGTCACCACCACCTGGCTATCTCAAAGATTTTTAAGTCTATTGTTAAGGAATTTGAATGTCTTTCTCACCTAAGATGAAAATGATCACCATCACACCCCTCCAAAAAAATAACAAGAAAGACTCTAAAAGGCCATGGTGGTGCATGCTTATAATCTCTAGGACGTCAGGAAGAGGAGTTTGATTCCAAAGGACTGCCATAGCCCAAAGCTAGCCTCTTTTTGTCTTAAGAGGAAAAACAAAACAAAAACTAGTGAGACGGTTCAACAGTAGAGGTCTTGCCAAGTCTGACGACTGAGTTCCATCCCAGGACCCATGCACTGGGAGGAGGCCTACATCCACATGCATACATGAGTCAACTATAAAACAATGCTGCCCCAGTGTGGTTGTTGGACGAGAATGGCCTCATCGACTCATGCTTAAATCCTTGGTCCCCAGTTGGTTGAGACTGTTTGGAAAGGAACAGGGCATGGTCTTGGAGGTGTGTCACTGGGGACAGGCAGGTTCTGAGGTTTCAAAACCCACTCCATTCCCAGTTAGCTTTCTACCTTCTGCCTGTGGATCAGGATCTAAGTTCTTAGCTTCTACTCCAGCTTCATGCCTGCCTGTCTGTTGCCATGCTTCCTGACATGATGATCATAGACTTCAATTGTCTGGAACTAGGGTTGCAGAGATGGCTCAGAGGTTAAGAGCATTGACTGTTCTTCCAGCAGTCCTGAGTTCAATTCTCAGGACACATGGTGGCTTACATACAACCATCTGAGCTCTGGTGCCCTCTTCTGGCATGCAACAGATCACTATATACATAATAAACAAATCTTATAAGTCAAAAAACCCTCTGGAACTGAGTCCCATAAAAACATGGCATATCTTCACAGCAGTAGAAAGGTAGCCAGCCCAGGCACCAGTGTGGTGGTACACACCTGAAAACCCTATGCTTGGGAGGTGGAGGCAGGAGGATCATGAGTTTATCTACTTGGCAAGTTTGAAACCAGCCTGGGCTACAGGAAACCTTGCCTTAAAGAAACAAAGTGGGGAGGGTGTGCTGGAGAGTGGTTAAGAGTGTTGTTCTTGCAAAGGACCTGGATTCAATTCTCAGCACACGTAATGTTTCACAACCAACAAGCACATACATGCATGTGAAACAAAGCATTCATACATACAAAATAAAAAATAGGGGGACAAAACAACAAAAAATGGTCTGGGGTGTAACTCAGTTGATAAATACTTGCATGCATGAAGTCTTGGGTTTGACTCCCACAGTAAAATCAATGTGATTTTAACTAAATCCCAGTATGTAGAAAATAAGAGGCAGGAGGCTCGGGAGTTCAAGGTTATACCCAATTATCCACTGAATTCAAGGCCAGCCTGAACTACATGAACCCTGTCAAGGAAGAAACAAAAAGGCTCAGCTGGTAAAGGCACTTACCAACAATACATGGCCTGAGCTGGATTCCCAGGACCCACATGGTAGAGAACTGACTCTCCATGCACACTTGCACACACAAAATGCAGTAGAAATACAGGAAAATTTTCTTTTAAAAGGTTTGTAAACCAGAGCTGGAGAGATGGCTCAGGTTAAGAGCACTGGCTACTCTTCCAGAGGACCCAGCTTCAATTCCCAGCACCCACACACCAGTTCACAACTGTAACTCCAGTTCCAGGGGATCTGATACCCTTACACCAATGCATATAAAACAAAAATAATATTTTAAAAAATTTTAAATCTGGTCGTGGTGGAATACACTTGAAATTCCAGCACTCAAGAGGTAGAGAAAGGATTATCAAGTTTGAGGCCAGCCTGGAATACATGAGACTGCCCCCCCACCCCAAAAATCTGTTCTCTTTGCCATCTACTGGCTGCACTGAGTCCTTACAGCACTGTTGTGCAGTTTGAATTTAGACTACATGTACTAATCTTCAGCCTCCTTGTTTCCCTCACACAGGCCTCAAAAATCTCCTGTGATCTTTTACATCTGTATCTTTCTAAAAATGTAAATGTAAAATGTCTGAAAGGGCATTAGGGTTGGTCAAATTAAAGTGAAGTAATAATTAGTAACACAGAAAACAGATGTCAGCCCTCTAAATCAGCTTTGGTTCTGTCTTCAGGGATATACTAAATTCTAAATTTAGGGAAGTGAGGACTATAATACATACTGATTTAAAGAAGTTATTTATATAAGGTGGGTATTACAGTGCATATGTGTAATCTCAGCAAACTGAAGGCAGGCAAGAGGACAGCCTGAATGTCAGATTCCTGACCCACGTGCTGCGTCAGCCACCTAGGCTCAAACAAATCATCAAGTTATGAAACAGAGCTTGCTCTCTGCAACATAATGAGATACAAGGGGCAACAGGGTGGTAAGTGTTCTTAAAAGTACACAGTTTCAGGGGCAACGAGTTAAATCTGAATTTTAGAATTTATTCCATTTTCATGATTACAGACTTAGGGCACGGTAGGCAAACAAGTAAGCACCTTTCCCCCACTTAGCCAGATGCCTTTTATATGATGTGCAGACGGACATGAATTCATGGAGTTGAAAGTTGGCAATAACAAAGCTGCAATGTAGGTGATTCTTCCACAGCCACTCCAGGTGCCAGAGCTATGAGCAGCGCTGTGAGCTCCAAAGTGATGTTTATGTCATTTCTGAAGCTTTCACTTGTTCCGACACCTCGTTAAGGCAGGAGCTGAGTAAAGGTGTCTCCTACTTCGCTAACCCAGGCAGCCAGCAGCAGGGACTGAAGCTGTTGTGTCTGGATCCCTTTCAGAGCAGTAGCTCCTGAGAGGGAACGGCGGTCCCGACCAATTGTGCTCATGAACAGTGACTCCCAGGTAGTCCTGCAGCAAAGCTGTGGGCAACCTTGATCATGTCCAGTTTATCATTATTTACATTCAAGATTAGTTAAAGCTGATTCCAAACCATGTATTGTAACCAAAACCCCAAGAAGCTGTTTCATTGTAGCACACGGAGATCCTGCAAGATGCCAGCAAAAGTGAGGTTGTCTCAAAGCAAAAGTGAGAGCCGCTCTTTTAGAAGTGAGAGGAGAATACCAAGAAGAAGAAACAAAATCTCCTCTTAAACTCCTTGAATCCCATGGCTGGCTTCACTGCCTTAGCTGACAAAATCCAGAGGCCTCTCAATTTACCGACATCTTCCAAGTGACAGGCAGGTCAAGAGGAGTTTTCAGGCTTTTCTTTGCCATGGCCCATGAACTCCAGTCCTTCTATAGGAATCTCTTTCTCCTTTATTGCTTTCTGAAAGAAGAAAATGAATTAGAGAAGTCTATGAAAGCTTGAAGACAATGTTTTGTAGCTGCAGTGTAATGGCACCAAAGTGAACTAGAAAGACTTGAAACGGGGGCTGGAGAGATGGCTCAGAGGATAAGAGCACTGACTGCTCTTCCAGAGATCCTGAGTTCAATTCCCAGCAACCACANNCCTGAGTTCAATTCCCAGCAACCACATGGTGGCTCACAGCCATCTATAGTGAGATCTGGTGCCCTCTTCTGGCCAGCAAGCATACAGAGAGACAGAACACCCTATACATAATAAATAAATAAATCTTTAAAAAAAAAAAGACTTGAAACCCACAATTTAAGGGGCACTCTTTCAGACATGGTGTCAGTGTGTAGCCCTGGCTAGCCTCGGATTCACACTGGGTGTGGACCACCACACCCAGTATGTTTCAACAAAGTACCACTGTAAAGAGGGTAGGGCCTGTGTGGTCTGCACACTTGCTCTTGGGATGCAGAGGCAGGAAGTGCCACTGCTTTGTCTTAGCGACAGTGTTCAAATCTATTCCAGTACCAGTAGGTATGTGACTCTGAGTCACCTTCACTGACTGAGAATCGGCTAAAAATCGTTCCTGAAATTGGGAGGATGTTTTAGGTTAAGTTAGTGAAAGTGCACTTACTGGTCCGGAATCAAACCTTACTAGCTGCAACTGGGGACTGGTAGAGAAAAATAGGGCAGTAAAGAGATTC
This sequence comes from Bramus lutescens, assembly GCA_001685075.1. Classification (NCBI taxonomy): domain Eukaryota; kingdom Metazoa; phylum Chordata; class Mammalia; order Rodentia; family Cricetidae; genus Bramus; species Bramus lutescens. The sequence continues at coordinate 378,340 of LOEQ01000989.1, read as the reverse complement.
ATAAGAAAACAATGCAACCGTCTAGAAAACAGTAAACACCACCCACTTATAAAAACAATGAAATGTTGCGCCCCCAACAAAATAATCAAGGTCACCAGACGCTAGTACATTTGAACCATTTACTACGTCTGTGTGCTAGTTTTCCATCTGTAAGACACAGATAATAGAAGGTCTTGCGGCCAAGCCTGGGAACCCGAACTCGATCCCCAGAGCCCATATAAATGTGGAAGGAGAAAACTGACTCCGGTAAGTTGTCCCTACCCTGATCGCGCACGCAGACACACACATATTTTAAAGATACGGATAACTACGGCTACTTTGCAAGTTTAGAATGAGCACCAAATAAATGAACCAGAAGATGCTACTGTACTCCGTAGAAATCAAAGCACCGCAAACACATCCCCATGTGTCAAATGGAGAGACACCCAGGCAATGTCTGTGGGATGGCTGCAGCAGCGTCTGCGGCGAGACTCACCTGGACACACTGTTGGTAGCGTTTGAAGAGGTCGGTGCACGGGTCCCCGGAGCCGTCCCCTTTGAGGAACTTCTCGGCAAACCAGCGATTGAAGCATTGGTCGTACTCGCGCTTCATATCAGTGCAAGCCTCTCCAACGCTGTTCA
>LOEQ01000989.1:365760-377574 GCA_001685075.1 Bramus lutescens | reverse complement strand
AGGCGGTGGCCCGGTTGGAGAAAGCCATCGCCTTCGCTGAGCAGCTGCACGCCGTGGACACCGACGGGGTGGAGCCCCTGGAGTCAGTACTGGAGAACAGGTAAACTCCCGTTTGCGGCCTAGAGGTCTTCCAGGGAACCCAGGGCACCTTCGAGGCTGTTTCAGGTCCTTTCAATGTCCTTTGCATGATTGGGAATTTGCTCAGTCACCGTAAGGACGTCTTCTCCCCTCCCCTAGTTCATTATGAATCATGTTATTCCCGTTTAGAATCCCCTAGCTTTCCTAGTCTCGGTATAAATAGAAACAAAATCCGAGCTGCTTGTTAGTCATCGTCTTCGAATCCCTGCTCCTTGGAGCCCCTGCTTATCCACTCGAATGTATTGTTCCCTCAGTACCCTCCAGCTTGTATTGGCTTCCATAACTTTTTCTCAGCAAGCTAAGTGTTTGCACTTGTCGACCTGCGCATCAGATTAAATATCTGAAAGAATTAAATACTATTATATATTTTGGAGTCCTTCTCCAATCCGTTTATATACTAATATGGCATATCCAAATAACATATAATCTGTGTCATCTATATTTGAAACAAGAGTCTGGCTGTACAGGCATGGGCTAGCTTTAAACCCAAGGTTGGCTGCCTCCTTAGTACCTACTGTCTGTAGGTCTGTATCACCGCACCCAGCATTTGTTTCATTATTTACTTCTCTTGAGACAGGGTTTCATATAAACCAGGCAAGCTAAGGATGACCTTGAATTACTGATCCTCGTCAGACCTCCATCTTCCAAGTGCTGGGATTATAGGTTGTTGAGCAGCCATCATGCTTACGTATCCCAGGCTGGCCTTAAACTTGCGGCAGTCCTTGCCCGTTTCTCAAATTCTGGGCTTATAGGTGTGAGTTACCATTCTTGGCTTGAAAGTTTTTTTTTTTAACTAATCTGTGTGTATGAATGTTTGGGCTTCTTGTGCGCTGTACACCACATATCTGGTGCAGAACAGGGCATGGGAGTCACTGGAACTAGAGTTACAGGTGATTGTAAGCCACCAATGTGGGTATTGGGAATCAAATCTGGCTGACCTGGAAGACTGACCAGTGCTAACCACTGGGGCCATTTTTCTAGTCCCCTTAGTGACAACAGAGAGCTGAATCTGGAACCATGATCTTTATGTGAAGTGCTTCTGCAAAATTTGAACCTTGTTAGTCTCCTGTTCTTCTTACCTTCCAGTCTTTGGTTCCTTCAGGTCTTTGATCTGAAGCTCAGGTCCAAAGAGGTTTTACACCATCTGCCTAGTGTTATCCAGCACTTCACAACAGAAGTCGTTTTCCATACCAAATCCTTTAGATGTGCCACTGCTTCTAATGAAGCCAAAAGATTCTTCATGGCCCATTTCTCCAAGCCAGCACTGTCATGTTCTTTCAGCTTCTTGAGTTCTCTCTTCCTGTTGCTTTTTCCCCTCACAATTCTCAGCTCTTGCTTTAACTGGCTCTTTATCTCACCTGCTTTTCTCCTACTTATTTTCCTTTCTTCTTAAGCTGTCAACTGCCATTAAATGTCCATTCCTTTATAGTTACATTCTTTACGGTTCTAGTGGTATTCAAAGGAGTTATTAATCACAGTATATCTACTTGAATCTCATTTCTCTGCTTAGATTGGTGGTTCTCAACCTTGCTAATGCCGTGACCCTTTAATACAGTTCCTCATGTTGTGGTGACCCCCCAACCATAACATTTTCCTTACTATTTTGTAACTGCAATTTTGCTGCATAAACATCTGATATGCGACTGGTAGGGGCTGTGGCCCACAGGTTTGAGAACCAGTGGCCTAGCTGCTGAGAAAAGACACTGGTAATAGAAGTGGATGTCTTGGAGCATTAAAATTCACTCATCTTTGAGACTCCTGGTGCAGGAAGCAGGTGAGGTAGACACTTAGTAAATAGTCGGCCTGAAACTGGTCATGGTGACTTACAACCATAATTGTAGGGCTTGGGAGGCTCAGGCAGGATTAACACAAGTTTGAGTTCAGCCTGTGATATTGAAGGAGACCCTGCTTCTAAAAAACAGACAAACGGGCCGAGAGTTGGTTTAGCAGTTAAGAATATCTGCTGCTGCTCCTGCACAGGACCCAAGCTGAGTCCCAGCACCCATACCAGGTGGCTCACAGCCACGCCTAACTCCAGCTCCAAGGCCTCCGAAGGCACCAGCACTCACATATGCATAATTAAAAATATTTGTTAAAAACTTCTAAACAAATAAATAATGCCCCCAGAGCCAGTAAGAATGAAGTCCTTGGTTGATTCCTCACCACTACCAAAATCAAACAAAATAAAACTTTTCCTCAAAGCCTTCCAGGCCTGTTTAGTGTTTCAAATTCTGGAGCTGCTTAAGAATGCGGGTCCACTGCTGTCATGTCCGTCCGTGTCGTAGCACACGTGTGGAGGGGAGTTGGTTTCTTCCATTTGGGACCATGGGGTCAAAGAGCACTTTCACCTGAGCCGTTTTCACTATCCCCCCACCTTTGTTTTTTCTTTCTTTCTTTTTGTTTTTTGGGTTGTTTTTTTTTGTTTTTCTGAGACAGGGTTTCTCTGTGTAGTCCTGGCCATCCTGGAACTCGTTCCGTAGACCAGGCTGGCCTCAAACTCAGAGATCGCGTGTCTCTATCTCCAAGGTGCTGGAATTAAAGGAGTGTGCGGTCCCTGCCACCACCAGGTGTCCTTTAGTTAAGTGTTAATTGTTCATGCAGAGGACCTGAGTTCAGTTTGCAGCACTCAAACCAGGCAGCTGAAAACTGCGTTTAACTCCAGGGGATCGATGCTTCTGGTTTTAATGGGCACCTGTACTAGTGTGCACACGTCCACACACACATACATAAATAATAAAATAACAACACACATACATAAATAATAAAATAAACCTTTACATTACATTTGCTGTTTCCAGCAATTTTACAAAGCCTTCTTCTTTACTTCTGTAAAGGAAGGAAGCTAAAACAGAGATAAGTACCTCATGGCATTGGGACTTAGGATCTACTGTGTTCTTAGCCAGTCTCCAACAGAGTCCTAGTCCAGAAAGACCAGTGACTGCCTTTCAGTGGTACAGTTGCAATGTGTTGGGTTTTTTTTTCCTACCTTCTGTACTAGATATTGAATTTAGGGCCTCACACATACAAAGCTATCATTATATCACTGACATACAGCCCCAGCACCCTTTTTTTTCCTAAAAAAAACAAATCCCAGCACTCGGGAAGCAGAGGCAGGCAGATCTCTGAGTTATGTAGATTTACTCACTGTGTAGACCAGGCTACTCTACACAGCAATTTCCAGGACAGCTAAGACTACACAGAGAAACTGTCTAAAAAACACACAAGCCAGGTAGTGGTCACACACACCTGTGATTCCAGCACTCGGGAGGCTAGTGTAGGAAGATCTCTGAATTTGAGGCCAGCCTAATCTACTTAATCAGTTCCAGCTAGCCAGGACTGCATGGTGAGGCCCTGTCTCAAACAAAGACAAAGGCCATGGAAGTGCAACCTTCACTTTTTGAAAAGAAACTAAGGTCTTGGAAGATTATTCCATTTTAAGGCCACAGTTAACATAATACTTTGGGCTTCTGGGGTGAGGTGGGGTATTATAGTAACACATTCATTCAGGAGGCAGAGGCAGGATGAAGAGTTTTGAGGCCAGCCTAGAATAAACCACAATCAGCCAGACAAGTGTGGATCCTCGAGCCAATTCCAACCCTCCATTCTCTTAACGTGAATGACAATGTCTCATTTTATGTTGGAGCTTCTCCTAGGGTTAACCCTCTTTGCCAGTGATTTCAGATTCCTTTTTTATTGTTATGGGACAGGGTTTCTCAGGTAGCTGTCCTGAACGTGCTCTGTAGACCAGGCTGACCTTGAACTCAGAGGTCCACCAGCCTCTGCCTCCCAGGTTAAAGGTATTAAAGACTCCTTCATTTTTAATGAGTATCTAGAAACAGGTTGGCTCTTGTAAGGCACTTTATTTTGAAATCTGTGTGAAACTGCTTGATTGTATCGCTGTTTAGTTTCACTTGTTTGTAATGCAGATATTTTACTTGAATTTTTTTTGAGACAGGATCTTAGTGTATAGCCCTGGCTGACCTTGGACTTAGTATGTAGACTGGCCTCGAACTCACCTGCGTCTGCCCCCTGAATGCTGTAATTAAAGTAGTGTACCACCGTGTGTGTGTGTGTGTGTGTGTGTGTGTGTGTGTATAGATGTACTGATCAGAGTACAAGTGGAGGACAGAGGACAACCTATGGGAGTCCAGGAGTCCATTCTCTTTCCAGCTATGTGGCAAGTGCTTTGACCCACTAAGCAGTCTGCATACTTTAGAGGCACTATATACACATATTTTAGAGAAGCCACTATGTCTAGAGAACAAGAGATTCATAATCTGTGATATATCTTAGAGACAAAGCCTGTGTAGGCACTAGCCTTAAACTACTTAAGTGCAAGGATTATTGGCATGTACCACCTAATGTGACTGTTCAGTGCATCTTACTTAGTGACAGGCATCTCCGTAGGTGGCTGTAGTTTAAAAAAAAAAAAAAGCATTCACCTTAAGGGTACTGCTAACTTACTGCCACTGTCTGAATCAGCTGTGTTCTCTTGTATGAGATTCACGCTGCATCTGGTAAGTCTCTGGCAGTGACATCATTGATTCTTGAGTACATGCTTCTCACTGAAGCAGGGTTTGGGACATTTGTTAGTCTTTGATATATTTTGCTTGTTTTAAAATATTTTGTGTATTTGTGTGCCTTGAATATGCACACCACATGTGTGCAGTGCATCAGATCCCCTGGAACTGGAGTTATAAGTGGTTGAGTCACCACGTAGGTACTAGGAACCAAACATGAGTCCTCTGGAAGAGTAGCCAGTGCATCGAACCACTGAGACATATCTCCAGCCCAGATTTAATACATTTGTATCATAATTGCCCATTCATTTACTTCACCAAAATTAATCTACTCATATTAATTATCCAAGAAGATTTGCTGCTCAAACCAGGGAATTAGTCCTCAGTAACCGGGAGGACCTACAAACTGCAGGCAGCACCCCGTACTGGGAATGGTAATGACAGCAAAGGCTGTTTTGCTCCCCTGTACCCTCCTTATTGATCCCATCTCTGTGCTCTAGAAGCCGCGATTTCCTCAAAATGTAACTCCGACCTTTGGGTTTTGCAGATGTCTGTACCTGAGATCTGACAATGTAGCAGAAGGCAACTGTGCTGAAGAACTACTACAGAACTCCAGTCACGTTGTGGAGGAGTATTTTGTGGCCCCCCCGGGTATGTGTTAGCCAGGGTAGTCAACAGAGTGGTTCAGACATGCTCACTGAAGATAAACACTATCTGAATACAAAAGGATAAACTGCACACAAGTGGTGCTGTAATGACAGTAGCCCAGGAGTCACTCACCTTTCAGGGCCAGTCAGTGAAAATGAAAGCGCAGTACAGGAAGGACTAAGGCTGTGTGTGCAGCAGACCACGTATCTCCCTGGGCCTGGACCCTGTTTTCAGGAACAGCTGCCATTCCCTGGTGCTCTGGTGCCAGAGAAACCTGAGCCGATTTGCTTGGAAAACTTTTTGTCTGGTATTTCTTCAATCTGTATTGGTAACCATTTCAAATAAGAAAAATTAACATGTCACACAGGCCAGCTGAAACGTACCTATAAGTTATATGTATCTCAGCCGTGGTTTGTAATCCCTGATGTAGCAACTGCATTTCCAACTTCACTATACACATGACCTTTTGTCTGCTATGTTGAGTTTTCAGCCTCCACAGCAGACACAAACACCAGGCAGCTAACAAGTAAAGCTCTGGCTAACGAAGCTAACATATTTATGAGTTCAATTTTTCTTTTTTTTTTTGAGACAGGGTTTCTCTACATAACAGCTCTGGCTGTCCTGGAACTCGCTTTGTAGACCAGGCTAGTCTTGAACTCACAGAAATCCACCTACCTCTGCCTAAGTGCTGGGATTAAAGGTGTGCATCCCTGCCTGTGGATTAAACTCTTAACTGTGCCATATTTGCCTCAGCTAGCTAAAGAGAAAAGACTTTTATATACTACTTCATCAGATAGATCTATGATCATATCACACAGATAGAACCTTGCTCCAAACTTGGATTCTAGGCAAAGGTTCATTCTTAGTCTTCCATTTCTACCTGCATATGTGTGCCTGGTTATATACAGCTTGCTCTATGCACTGGAAGGTGTGGGTTTGGCTTGACTTTGAACTGGTGCTGATACTTGAGAGCTGGGGAAAAGGAAGGCATTAATACTTGCACGGTTCCATGAAAACCAAGCGACCATTAATTTAGGAGGGCCAGCTGAGCAGCAGGTTCAACTACAATATTCTTTTTTGTTTTCAAACAGGTAACATTTCTGTGCCAGACATGGTAAACAGGATCCCTTCTCCCACAGCAGAGTAGCTATTCTGTGGAGAGGAACCCTATCAAGATGGTGGACTCAGGGCGGTCATTTGCTGCGGTGAATACTTGTGTAAACTGGACTTTATAATTTCTTGGTAACTGTTCTGAGGACAGAACTGGGAAATAGCCAGCTAATTGAGCACCACAAGCCTGCTTCCAAGGAAATGGATCAAGTACTCACAGGCCTGTTCTATATGGAAAACATCTTCCTTCATCTCCTAAAAAAACACTATCAAAATGTATGTGAATTTTTCTGTTTATACTTAGGAGATAGATTACCCATGACCTGGTGACAAATGTTATTTTTAGTTGCTTTTCCACTGACTTGAGCAGCCAACCATCTTCATGTGTTCCTCGATACCTACTTTATTCCTACCAGAAGACTCATTTTATAGAAATGTTTGAGTAGTGTCAAAGTAAACTACAGCCTAGGAACTCCTAATTTAGAACCATCTTCCTTTCACGGAAAGTGGCAATACCCCTTCCCACACTGTGCCTAAGAACACCTGACCCCCACCCCACACTGTCTATGAACACCTGACCGCCCCCCCTCCTCCCCACACACAGTGCCTGTGAACACCAGCCAAACAGTTCCTTTCTGAAAAAAGAACTTTTGTTAAAAATAACCTCGGGCTTGTTTTCATTCTTCCTCTTCCCTTTATCTGCAATGTTCTCACACACAGTTACACCTTTTGTGTTGTTCAGATAGGGTGACCTTGAACACAGAGCCTTCTTCCTTCCTCTCTCCAATACAGGGATTAGAGGCACGAACCATCTCAGTGAACCTCTTTTACAGGCAGTTTCATTTACAATGTCAGCTCTGAATCTGGGTTAGAGATGACTCAGTGGTTAAGAGAACTTCCTAAACCAGTGTTGTGGCGCATGTCTTTAAATCCAGCACTTGAGAGGCAGAGGCAAGTGGATCTCTCTGAGTTTGAGGTCAGCCTGATCTACAGAGTGAGATCCAGAACAGCCAGGGTTACACAAAGAAACCCTGTCTTTAAAACTAAAAAAAAAAACCCAAAAACCAGAGTCCTCCCTAGTCTCTTGTCTGACTGGAGTCAACTCAGGGTGACCCCACAACCTCCTGTGACTCCAGTTCCAGGGGTCTATAATGCCTTTGCGGCCTCAGTGAGCATGAACACACATGTAGTATCAATCTTAAAAGTATAAATAGCAATATTAAAAAAAAACGGAATCTGCCCTTGGTGTTGAAATTTTGAAAGCATCACCATTACCCCAGCAATGTAACGTTTCTGCCCCTGACAAACTGCTGTGATAACGCAGAGGATGCTGCTTTTTGGTCAGAACCTGTTAGGGGAAACCTATGTGCGTACTCAGAGACAACCACACACCAATTACTAAACATTTAAAATATATTTCTCAACAAAATGAGCGACTCAGTCATCGTAACTGCTGATCTCCAGAGCAGAGCAGCCCACAAAGATGCAGCACTGATTTCTATCCCATAATCAGGGGTGAAAAATATACAACTTGTTCTAAACCAAAGCCACAACATCTATTTCTGCAGTCTAAAATATTTCACTGCTAGTATGGTGGCCCTGGTTGAAATTAAAAAAGAAAAAGAAAAAAGAAAGAAATTAGAAATCTCCTAAGACACTAAATTATCAATCTGGAATGTAGATTCTAAGCACAAAGCAGCTCAGGGCATCTAAAAAATAGAAAAACTTCCCACCCCCTTCCTCAGTAAGGCCTGAAAGGAGAGAAGTAGTGTGGAGAGCCCCTGCTTTGGTACGGAGAATCACGGCCCCTGGACCCAGACCGGGACCGTGAGTAGCCATAGCTGGTGCTCCTCTCAGGATAAACCCGGATGTATGAAGTTTCACCCTGAAATTGGAACAAACAGAAAAGAGTAAGTATAAGAATAGTAAGCAAAGCTGATGACCTCTAACCTGGCTTACAGCCCCACGTACTGCATGCCTGATACCGTGATGTTACTACATCTGCACCATGTTATTTCGAGGTAAGTACCCTTACTCTTCCATTTTAAAAAGGAAGAAAATCAAGATAAACAAATGCATACTTCTCCGGGCTCTGACCTCGCAGGACTTAGGATTAGCAAACGCCCCCTTTAATTTTTAATTTATGTGTATTGGTGTTTTGCTTGCATGTGTCTTGTCTATATGAGGGTGTCATACAGGTACCCTGGAACTGGCGTTAGAGTTCGTTGTGAGTGCTGGAGCCATCTCTCCAGCCCCTGTAAATAGATCTTTATGGTACTGTGAAGTCAGCAAATGGCAAAGGCCATGACCTGTTGCTACTATTGCTAAATTAGACTTAATAGAAGGTAAGAACCCACCTCGTGAGAGCGGAATTTTGTGTCATCCAGTGCACGCAGAGCGTACTCCATGTCTTCTTTCCTCAGGTACTCAACCACCCCCATCCCGTCTTTCTGCACATCCGCGTAACAGACGTCCCCAGCTTCACGCATGTGGTCTTTCAGGTCCTGCCAGCTGCCTGATGGGGGAAGTCCTAGGTGCAGACAGTGTAAGACAGAGCCACACCCTTTAGCCATGTTAACTGCCCTTAGGCACTAACAATCTATATGGTGATCTATAGTCTGTGGATCACTTTATTCTTAAGGGCTCCCAAGTCACAAATCCTTTAAAGGGGGCACAAAACCATAAAAATTACTTGAAGTATATATGGTAAACCTGTGAAAAGCTAGGTTAACTGTCCAGAGACCAAAGTTTACCAAAAAAAGCATCCTATTACAGGCTTACAACCTCTGAGAATTTACCATTCTGTCCTTCACAATCAACGTGACACTCCCAAAACTGAATTCTGTTGTTTTTTTTCTTATAAAATTTATTAGTACCAAGTATTTCTTGCTGAACTTATTTTCCCAGGACATGGGACATTTGAAACAAATCAAGTGCAGCTGAGGGAACAGCCATCAACAGAAACCAAAGTTTGTTTTCTATTATCGTGAATGGTTGACAGACCACAAAGTACCTCGTAAGAGATCACCAACATTCCTCACTACAGTTGGGGAAAGGAAACACTCAGACGCTAAAACTAGTTGGGAGTCATACAACCCTACCTGATGTCATGAAAGGGAAATGTGCTCCTGCTCTCAAAGGCTGTGTTTACCGCTCACAGCTCAGGACTGCAGCCATTTCCTAATAGTTTTCTAAGCAGGATTTCAGAGCAGCATGGAGAGAAAAAAAGATAATGTATGACATCTTGAAGGAGGGAATAGAGTCCTAGGGTTAAAAAATTACAAAGGGACACAAGATAGACAGATACCATCACTCTATGCACTACCGTGATTGTGGGACATTCACACTTTAAAAGGCAGCAGGCTCAATGCATTTCACTGCACTGGGGCCCCCAAACTCCCTGCAATGTGCAGAGGGCCCGGGAACTTAACACTGCGTTGATATTTTAAAGACACAAAAACTTCTGAGCTTAGCATTTCATCCATCATTCATTGACACCAACTATAAATGTTCTGTTTTCCAATACAATCCCCAAGATTTTAAGTTGTTTGCATCTGGTTCCTGTGATGTCTATAAAGCTAGATACCAAGGAACATTTCCAAAGATAAACATTTTTATATAGATCAAAGGTTTTGTCATCATTTTGCCCCTCACCAGTAAGAAACCACTTTAAAAGAAACATGTTTATCATGCTGTGCACTCTTTTGGGAGGGAGAGGCAGGTCTGGTCTTATGAATTCCAGGACAGCCAAGACTACATAGGGACCTTGTCTGAAAACAAAAAAGAAAAAAGTTTCTGTCCCACAAGGCTGCATTACTTATACAATTTCATTTGTATGGTACCTGCCTCCCTGAAAAAACTAGAACAAAGCTTTAGACTGTCCATGTGCACTGATTACTAAAAAGCCAACATATACCATGTACTGAATAATAGCTAATTTTTCCTACAAGTAGCATACATGCACCATTTCATTCATTGTGGTAAGAACATACCTGAAACAAGAACTCGGAAATCAGATCGTCTTGTAGGAGGTCCACTCCTTGCACCACGGGGCCACCCACCCCGACCTCCGAAAGTCCTGGGGAATTCCACACGAAGTCGACACTGGCCATAATCATAACCATTTCTTCCATAAATTGCATCTTCAGCATCCCTGCAAAGGAAAGCTTTAAGTTAGTGCTGCCCAATAGGCTGAATGACTTCCCAATGAAGGGCACAAGTAATTAAGAGGGGAAATCAGCCAAAGGGAATAGGAGGATAGACCCCAAAACAAAATCTTGATGTACTTGTGCTTTAGTTGAGAACCTTTGCACGTTACTCAGAAACTTTACAGCTGGGCCAGCAAGATGGCTCAGCCATGGCATGCACACATTCTCAAGTGCAAAACACTCAGAAACTGGAAAAAAAAACTTATATAATAACGAAGGAGTTTGAATATGAACAAAAGATGTGCTACGTATTTGTGAAGGCATCTTAACAAAACTCATGATTCTGGATGCACAAACTAAAACAGGACTACAGCTGTCAAGGGCATGGAAGGATAACCAGGCATGGTGGCTTTAATCCCAGCACTCAGGAGGCAGCAGCAGGCAGATCTCTGTGAATTCAAGGCCAGCCTGGTCTACAACATGAGTTTCAGAACAGCCAGGGAAGCCCTGTCTCAAAAGAAAAAGTAATTGTTAATAAATGATTTTGCCAATAAGCCAATTTATCAGAAAATGGCATTTTCCTCTAAAGCAGCACTGCTCAGCCTGTGGTCAGACCCCTCTGACAAACTTATATCTCCAAAAATATTTACATTATGATTCTTTCTTTTTAAAGATTTATTCATTTATTGTGTATACAGTCTGTAATCTGCAGGCCAGAAGAGGGCACCAGATCTCATGACAGATGGTTGTGAGCCATCATGTGGTGGCTGGGAATTGAACTCAGGACCTCTGGAAGAACAGCCAGTGCTCTTAACCGCTGAGCCATCTCTCCAGCCCCCTACATTATGATTCTTAACAGTAGCAAAATAACAGTTATGAAGTAGCAACGAAAATAATTTTATGGCTGGGTTCACCACAACATGAGGAACTGTATTAAGGTTTGCAGCGTTAGGAAGATTGAGAACCACTGCTCTAAAGGCTTATCCTATATTAGGCCCCTCAATATTCTTCTAGAAGGCCTAATGGCATAAAGATTAAAGTTTAAAAAGGAGCCCAATGATGGTGGTGGCGGCACATGCCTTTAATCCTAGCACTCAGGAGGCAAAGGCAGGTGAACTCAAGGCCAGCCAGGTCTACAAATTGAGTTCCAGGACAGCCAGAGCTGTTACACAAGAAACCCTGTCTTGAGTACAGACCTAAACAGAGAACTCTCAACAGAGGAATCTAAAATGGCTGAAAGTCACTTAAGG
>LOEQ01000989.1:344963-363138 GCA_001685075.1 Bramus lutescens | reverse complement strand
CGAGAGGTGCCGGGGGAAGGAAGGTTGGCGTAGCGAGACCCGAGCCGTGGGACTCGCTCTGTAGCGCCACCTAGGCTCGCAGGTCTCTTGGCGTGTGCCTGTCATTCTGCGAGCGGGGTGCCTGAGGAAAGGCGCCGACTCCACAGAAGTCCCCAGACTTCCCAGCGCTGGGCTGTCGTGACCCTCAGTCCCAGGCCTGAGTGGTCTCCAGAGCTTGGCGGTCGAGTGATGGAGAACCGAGCATGGTGGTGCACGCCATTCATTCCAGCACTCCACGTGGGGGCAGGCGCAGGAGGAGCTCTGTGAGTTCAAGACCAGCCTGGTCTCTAGAGAGAGTTCCAGGTCAGCCAAAGCTTTTCGCAACCCTGTCGGGGGGATTTGTGAGGATTTGTGTGTCTCATACTAAATATTCCCGAGTATCACTATAGAGTCTGGGCTACATAGTGAGTTTGAGAAGAACCTTAAGAAAAGAAAGGCTGTGAGTGGCGATACATTCTGGTAATCTCAAACTCAGGATGCTAAAGCGAGAGATTCAAAACTTCTAGGCTCGCCTGGGCTACGTACTGAGACCCTGCCTCGGAAAACCGTCCAAACCTACATGGCTGGATGGCTGGTAGAAGACAAAGACAGCAGAATGTTAGCTGCAACTCTAGACAGTGAGCATGTGTTCACTGTGCCATTGTGTCAACTGTTCTCTGTCTGAAATGTTCCCATAGTAACATTTTAGGGATCCTGGTATTCTGAAGGCCAAGGAGCATTGAGTGTTGGGAGTCCAGCCTGGGCTACATCATAAAATAATATCTCCTAAACAAACAAACAAAAAACTCAAATTATGTATGTTTGTGTTTATTTTGTATTCTGTACAATTAAAACAAGTTCTGGGAGCTGGAGAGATGGCTCAGTGGTTAAAAGCACTGACTGCTCTTCCAGAGGACCCAGGTTCAAGGCCCAGCACCCACATGACAGCTCACAAATGGCTGTAGCTCCAATTCCAGGGGATCTGACATCTTCCCAGACATCCGTACAGGCAAAACACCAATGCACATAAAATTAAAATGAATTTGAAAAGAAAAATGTTCTGGCTGCAGGGCAGTAGTTGGCAGGCCCACACCTTTAATTCCAGCACTTGGGAGGCAGAGGCAGGTGGATCTCTGAGGTCAAGGCCAGCCTGGTCTACACAGTGAGTTCCAGGACAGCCAGGGATGCACAGAGGAACCCTGTCTCAAAAAAAAAACAAAAACAAAAAATAATAAATTAATTAAAAATAATGAGTAATTATGGGCTGAAGATTAGGCGAAGCAACGAAGAGCACTTAATCTTGCAGAAAACACCTGGGTTCTGCTTCCAGCACCCATATGGTGGCTCACAACCATCCTAACTCCAGGGGATCCAGCAACCTCTTCAGATCTCCCTGGATTCCATGCATGAACATGGTACATTTACGTACATTCAGGCAAAGAACTTATACACATAAAATTACTTTTTTCACTAAACTCCTGGTAACAAGGAAGTGAATTAGCACAATAACATTGAATGTTACACGCTTATTTATGTTTCTGATGATATCATAACAGTTATAATTGAAGTAAACTTACATGCTTTTTCTATATATAATCCACATATGCACTCTGAAGGCAATCTATTAGGTTGTTAGTCTCTTCTATTGGTCTGTTGAAGGAATCTGTTAACCACTTATCTATGAAAAGTACAGCACTGGAAACATCATTTTAGATGTCACTCATCTCTGTAGCTTAGCAGTAGAGTGACTGCATACCACGCCTGAGGCCCCAGGTTCAATCTCCAGCACTGCCAGGACAAATGACAAATAGAGTACAAAATACACTTGATAAAACCATTTCTGTAGAATTGGAGATTATTACAATCATATTTCTTTTCATATACTGAATAAATAAAAATGTATGTAATTTTCCAGTTCTGTGCATATGCATTCATATAATTAATATACATATGTATGTATGTGTGTATGTGTAGAAACTTTTCAAGAGAATGTAATGGCACTTGCCTACCTGTGTTCCTAACATTGGGGATGTGGGTGGCAGAAGGGTTATCCTCAGCACTTTAATGAGTTGGAAGCCAGCCTAGACTACATCAGGACCCTAACTCAAACAACAATAACCCTAATTAAATACTGAAATTTAAGAGTTAAAGGAAACCTTCCAAATGTCTGTGGCACTACCCCTGGTGTTTTCTTTTCCTACATTAGTACAGACATCTGTTGATGGCCATGATTTCTCTATTTTTATACTTCCCTGTGTTTATCAAACTGTAATTAGCCTGCACTAGTTTTATAAGTGGAATAAAACCTAATAAATGGTTCTTCAAATAAAAGTGCATTTGCATCTGGAATATACAGTGCTTCTGACTGCTCTTGTCAGGCCCAGAAGGTGAGCAGGAAAGATTCTTGGCTAAATAGTATCTTGAATTTTTAAGGGCTTTCCCAGGATGGCATGGTAAAAAGCCTAAATGGCTTCTTATTTTCAGGGGTGTACTTAAATGTATTAATATGCTTCTTGCCCAGTAGTGGTGGCACATGCCTTTAATCCCAGTACTCAGAAGGCAGAGGTAGGTGGATCTCTGTGAGTTAGAGGCCAGCCTAGTCTACAGAGTGAGTTCCAGGACAGCCAGGGCTACACAGAGAAACCCTTTCTCAAAAAAAAATTAATTAAAAAATAATAAAAAGTTCTGGGCTGGAGACTTGTGGGTGGGGTGCTCACTGCCAAGTCTGACGACCTGGGAGTTTGATCCCTAAGACCCACATGATAGAAGGAGAGAACCAACTCCCACCAGCTGTCTCTTGACCTACTCATGTGCACCAAGGCAAGCACACATCCACATCCATGCATATAAGCACACTAAAAGAAATTAAAAGTGGAAGAAGCAAACTGTCCTAAAGATGTTTCCAGGAGGGAACTGTAGCCGAAGGCCTCGAATGACTGGGAGGAGTGAGCCAGGTAGTTCAGCAGGTCAGAGGAAAGAGCAGCTGGTCCATAGGCCAATGCGGTTCAGAATTGGGGTTCTTCCAAGGGTATTGACATTAAAAGGGTGTGTGCATGTGCGCATACATGGAGAGCAAGGTTGAAGTTGGGTGTCTTTTTCAGTCTGCATCTTTCTTGTGTTTTGAACCTGGAGCTCATTGATTTGACCACACTAGCTAGCCAGTGAGCTCTAGGAATTGGTTTCTCTTCACCCTCATCTTCCATTGCTGGGAATCAAACCCAGGTCCTCTGGAAGAGCAGCCCCAAGTGCTCTTAACCACTGAGCCATCCCTCCAGCTCCAGCGGTTTTGTTTTGCTTTTTAATACTAGGGATTGGACCTAGGGCCTTGTATGTGCGAGACAAGAGCTTGGCCACTGTACTTACTATACGCATGACTGTGTTTTTATTACAAGTGTTTATTTGTGGTGAAGAGCGCACATGTGGAGGTCAGAGGACAACTCCAGGCAGTTGATTCTCTCCTCCCACATAGGTCTAAAGATCAAACTCAGGTCATCAGGCTTGGCAGCAAGCACCTTTGCCCGCTGTGAAACATTTTTCTGGACCCCTGGCCATCATTTAGTTTTTATTTGGAGACAGTGTCTCACTAAGTTGCTCAGGCTTCCCTTGAACGTGGGATTCCTCCCAAGAATCTGGAAGATGACCCGTGACACCACCACTGGATAAGAAATCTCAAGGACAAGAAATCATAGGACTTCAAAATGACCAGGGATGAGGGCTGATGGGGGAAAAGTCCAGGTTGACACTCAGGTCAGGTTCCTGGCTTGGGGAAATTGTTGGGCAGTGGTGTCATTGCAAGATAGAATTGATCTGCAGAAAAAGGAGCTAATCTGGGAGGCATGGATGATGTTAATTAAGAAACATGGAGGACACAAGAACGGAAAGATAAAGAGCAGAAGGGTTATAGGCAATGTGTGACCTCTAGCTGAAGACAGGATGGTACATACAGGACCCAATGGCACTTCAAACAGACTGTCCTTCATGCAGGGGATTTATGGAAGCATTGGGTATGGTGGCACAAGCCTGTAATCCCAGCACTTAGGATGCTAAGGCAAGAAGATCTCTAGTTTGTGGCCAACTTGGATAAATAGCCAGTTCCAGGCCCACTGAGACCTGGTCTGGAAAAAAAAAAAGGTGGGTGGGGAATGTAACCCTGCTGGTTGGTGGGGCACTTGCCTGGCATGCAGGAACCCGGGTTCAGTCCCTAACACTGCATAAGGTAGGTGTTGTAGCACACTCCTGCAGCCCCAACATGTGGCAGGATCAGAGTTTTAAAGTTATGCTCAATTAAGTAGCTAGCTGGAGCCCAGCTCAGGATACATGAGATCCTGTCTCCAAACAAACAAGCAAACAGAGCTGGGGAGGCCATTCAAATGAGTAAAGTGCTTGCCACAAAAGCCTACGTTAGATCCCCAGAACCCATGTACCCAGGTAGGAGATATGTCCCAGCGCAGAATCCCTGGGGCTTGCTGAGTTGCCAGTCTTAACCAATTGATGAGCTCTTGTCTCAAAAAACTGATGGAGGAGCTAGGGAGGTAGCTGAGATGGCACAGTGCTTATCAGCATATACAAGACCCTGAGTTTAAGCCCCAGCACCAGAGAAACCAAGTGTGGTGTCTCAAAATGTAATCTCAAGAATGTAATCTCTGGAGATGGGGACAAGATGATCAGAAGGTTAAGGTTATACGGGGAGCACTAGACCAGGCTGGCCCCTGGGATACCCTGGAGAGAGAAGCGCAGGTGCACACATACAACACACATTAGATACCAATGGGCTTGTCCTCAGACTGAGGCATTTCTTGGCCTTCAGAGACTGTTAGGAGTTGAATGTACTGAGCTGGGCATAATGGTGGCTGCCTGTAACCCCAGTACTTAGGAAGCTGAGGCAAGAGGAGCTTGAGATTGAAGCCAGCCTGAGTACATGTGAGATCCTACCTTAACGAGCGGATGAGTGCCCTTCCCACAGCAAGCCATTTTATTTCAGAAAGTAGGGCAGTGTCCAATTAAATAAAACAAAACAAAACAAAAAAAAGACGTATCTTCAAACCTGTTCTTCTGGTTTTCTCCCTTTCCCTGTGACGTCAGTCCCCTCTGACATCTCAGTGAAAAGTCTCCTTCCATGTGAAGCTCAGTCACCAGTCACGAACTTCTCTCAGCAGGGAGAAGCGGGAGTGAGAAGGAAAAATGAGTCATCTTGGAGAAATGGGTCTTGGCTGGCATGAAGGTTGTGGGCTGGGTGACTGGAATGTGTTATTGGTCATGGCAGCCTGGGGCTCGCTGTCTGTCATATCCCAGTATCTTTGTGAGATGCGTCTGGGAAAATAGCTCTGTGCTAGAGCACTTGCCCAGTATACAGGAAGCACCGGGGTTGATTAAGGAAGGAGAGAAGGACGGATGGAAGGGTTGATTTCTGGAGAGCTACATACTAATGAGACATGAACCATGCAGAGGGGGTGCTAGGAAGAACCAGCAGCTAAATTAGGAGGTTTAGAATCGGGGAGCAGAGAGTTTGAGGAATGTAAGTGCCAAGTGTGGGAGGATGAGAAGACAGAAGGGAAAGAAAATTCAAGAAGGTTTGCAGTCTGTTGTGAACATAATTCTCTGGTGTTTTCTAAAGAGACAGCAGAAAAAAATTTAACATGGTTTCAATTATTATGGGATAATGAAGGATCTGCTGTTTCTTTAAATGTGGCTGAACAGGTGGGAAGAGGAGAGCCTGGTTTATATGAGGTTATTTAAAGCAAGGAGCGTACTGTATTTGTAGCAGCTGTTGCCTTGTTTTTGCTAGCTTGTTATAAGTAGACAGAAACCTCAGTTATTTATTATTTATTTAATTTGAGACAGGGTCTCACTATGTAGCCTTGGCTGGCCTGGAATTTGACATATAGACCAAACTGGCTTGTAACTCACAGAAACCTGGTGGCCTCTGCCTCTGGAGAGCAAGGGCCACCACACCTGACTTTTATTTACTTTTTAAACAGAGACCCACTATGTAACTCTGGCTGACCTGGAACTCATTACATAGATCAGATATAGACAATATGTAACCGTGGCCTCACTTAGAGAGATTCATCTGACTCCCAAGTACTGGAGTTTAAAGGCATGTGCCACCATGCCTGATCTTTTATTTTAAATTGTATTTGTTATTTAAATAATAAACACACGTGGCAGTCAGAGGACAACTTTATGCAGTTAGTTCTCTCCTTCCACCTTTCTGTGGGTTCCAAGGATTGAACTCATGTCCCCATGTCTGTGCATCTGTGCAGTGGGAACCTTTGGAGACCACATCTGCTGAGCCAGCGCACTGGCTCGAGCATTTAGTTCTGATGCAGGCTCTCTTGTAACCCGGTCTGGCCTCCAGCTCCATAGGCACTTGAGGTTGAATTTGAACTCCTGATCCCTGACTCCACAGCTCCCAAGTGCTGGGATTACAGGCATGCCGCCACCATGCCTGATTTATGCCGTGCTGGGGATTGGCCCAGGGCTCTGCCTGCTAGGCACTCTACCCACTGAGCTACATCCCCAGCCTAGAACATCACAGTGATGGAAATGTTCTGAGTTCTGTATGGTAGTCATTAGTTACTGAGCATCTAAGATGTAGCTGACACAGAGAAATTGGCTCAGTTGATGAAGAGCTTGCCCCCGAGGGTTGAAGACCTTAGTTCAGGTAACCACAACTCCTGTGTGGCATACTGGGAAGGTGCAAATGGGAGGATCCCTGGGGCTTATCTGTCAGCCAGTTCAGCCTAGTCAGTGAGCTCCAATAGGAGAGCCCCTGCTTCAAAAACTCAAGTGAAGAATGACTGAGGAAGGCACCTGAAGTCAACCATTAGCCTCCACATGTGTGCACACTCACACACACGTGTGCACACTCACACACACGTGTCCACACACAAAGTGTGGCCACTGGTATTGAGAAACTGAGCTTTTAGATTATGCCTAATTGTACTTAACTAATTTGAGGTTTTATTTTATAATTTTATGTATATAGGTGTTTTGTCTGCCTGTATGCTTGTGCCAGTGTCAAGGTCAGAGGGCATTCAGGTCCACTGGAGTCACAGATGCTTGTGAACTGCCACATGGATACTGGAAACAGAACTAGGTCCTCTGAAGAGCAGCTGGTGCTCTTCATTGAGGTCATCTCCCCAGCATGTTTTGTTTATGTGTTTTTGTTTAGTTTTTTGAGACAGAGCTCACTTTGTAGCCCCAGCTGACTTGAAGCTAGATCATTAACCTAGGCTGGCTTTGAATTTCATATAGAGCTGAGAATGACCTTGAACTTCTGATCCTTCTTCCTTTACCTCGCAAGTCCTAGGGATTCAGCCTGGGCCACCGTACCTGTTTTATTCTGTGATGGGGACCAAAGTTGGGACTTTGTGGATGAATGCTCCACCTGGTGAGCTGTGTCCCCAGCTACTCTGAAAACTGTTTTAAAATTACATTTTTGCTGCACAAGGCTGGTGGTGGTGGCGGTGGCGGCGGCTGCAGTTCAAGCCTTTAATCCCAGCACTGATGCAGAGGCAGGTAGATCTAGAAATTCAAAGCCAATCTGGTTTACAGAGTAAGTTCCAGAACAGCCAGGACTACACAAAGAAACCAAAATAAATAAATAAAATAGTAACAAACAATAGTATAAAATTACTTTTTTGGGGGGGGGGTTTGAGACACGGTTTCTGTGTAGCTTTGGAGCCTGTCCTGGAACTAGCTCTTGTAGATCAGGATGGCCTCAAACTCACAAAGATCCGCCTGCCTCTGCCTCTCGAGTGCTGGGATTAAAGGCGTGCGCCACCACTGCCCAGCTAAAATTACATTTTTAAAAATTAATTTTTTATATGTGTTCATCTTTGGGCATGACATGGCTCAAATGGGGAGGTCAGAGGACAACTTGTGGGAATGGGGTCCCTCCCACTACCATGTGGGTGCCAGGGATCAAACTCACATGCTCAGGCTTGGTGGCAGGTTGCTTTACCAGCTGGCATATCTTGTTGGCCCCTCTTTAAAGATTTTTTTAAGAAAAAAGTTAACCCGAAGGTAAGCTTTTAGGAAACACACATGCATGCACCCAAACTTAACATGGGCGCACACACACACACATACACAGAGGTGGCAGGGGTTGGAAGGCAGGAACATGAATAGTGGCTGAATTGGCTTGTGTCTAGCTGAGACTAACTGGCTAACTTTCCTCTTCTGCAGGCACATGACATATGTGCAGGGCTTCTGTGATTGTCACACTAAACATTCCCTGGAATTAGGTAGCTAGGGACCTAGGTTTTTTGTTGTTATTCAGTCTTCTGTGGTTTCAGGTTTCTCTTGCTATGGCAACATTACTTGAAGGTGTGGCAAACGCAGGAGAAATTTCTCCGGCAGCATGCTGTGGCCCCAGCTCCAAGAGGCCAAGGTATGATTATGGCATCTGGGACATAAGTGGCTCTTCCACCCCTTGCCCGTTCAACATTCACTCAACATTTATTGAGCCCCAGCATCATGCCTGGCCGGGTGCTGCATGCTGGGGATACAGCAGGAGCTAAGGCTCAGTGTCTGTCCTCACCCGTTCACAGATAACTAGAAAGTCAATTAGAGCAAATAGTCATGACAAGAAACGGAGTATATAGGACTTCACCCTGGCTGCAGGGAAGTGACAGGGAAGAAAGACTACTTAGAGGGAGTGGCTTCTCCTGGAGACTAGAACAACCAGATGGTGTTAGGCAGGAAATGAGGGCAGAGGCAAAGCTTTCCAGATAGAAAGAAAATGTCCATGAAGGAAAGCTGAGACATGGAGGATAGCCTGATGCCCAAGGACGCTAAACGGTCCCTAAAGTGGAGGTGGGTAATCAGCCTTACTTAGAGACACACGTGTTTTATAGTGAACTCCCTAATGCAAATGAAACCCAGCTGGGGTAGATTATATGTGTAAGTCTTAAGTATTTCAGCTACTCAGTAGAAGTCAGCGTGAGTTGCCTTTACCACACAAATGTTTATTGTGTATCTCTGAATAGGATGATTGTAAAGGAGACTTGAGGCCTAGGCTGGAGGTGTGGGGGTGGAAGAAGCCTGATTGGAGTCTGGTCTCAGAGTCTGCAAAAGGAGCAGTGAATAGCAAAAGGGTACTTGTTTAGAAGAAGCCAGAGGAGAGCAAAATCAAACTAACCAAAAATCTGGAGAGTGAGAGCTCAATGCTATTAATGATGCGTATTAAGAACTGTGATCCACCCCAAACTGGAAGAAACCTTAGGGTCCATCTAGAGAGGACCCTGAGGACCCTTGGTAAATGGGAAGTGTGTGGACCTCAGAAAGACCATGGCCATATATGCATATGTGAAAAGATGTCCAATATATCTATGGAAGTCTCTTTGCACTGCTAGATGCTAGGAACCCAGCAGAGGAGAGGGAGTGCCTGTTCCCTGGAGAGGACCCCATTGACCTCCACATGCTTGCCTTAGCATTCATACGTTGCCTCCAGCAGCTTTTCCCCATCGCCTGCCCCTCCCTTCCAGCTTCTCTGAGTGACTGTGCTGGACGCATCTCTGCAGCAGCCGATTTCCCACTCTGCACCTCTGTCTCCCCAGTACTTGCCCGACCAAGCTCTCTTTGGTCTTTACGTCCTGGACCTAGTGGCCAGACCTGTATGGCCCACTCTGAAAGTTGTCCTCCAAGTTTGTATCTCTGAAAGTCTTGTTCCTTTATTATCCTGAGCACTTTTGTCCGTTGATGTCTCTAAATGCTTCCTATCTAACACAATCATCTTACCCAGTTCTCTGTGGCATTTTGTTGGTATTAAATGATATTAAACATATAAATTGGGAGTTGGGCACAGTGGTGAAGGACAGTAAGCCCATCACTTTAGAGGCTATGACAGGACAATCATGAGGTCTAGGCAAAACCCTGTCTCTAAACACAAAACAAAAGCCAGAAATCTGGGTGTAGAGACATAAGCTTGTAAGCCCAGCACTTTAGAGGCCAGAGGATCAGGATTTTGAAGCCAGCCTTGATTGTGTGACCTGTTCTAGGTAAGAACCTGTGTTAAATTAGAGCCAGGAGACATAGCTCAGCATAGAGGGTTTGCTCAGCACACCCAAAGCCATGGGTTCAATCAATACCCAACACAGCAGAAACTAACAAGCACTCTGTGAATTATAAGCTGCTAAAATGACTCAGTCAGTACTTCCTAGGATCTCCAGAACCCAGGTTAAAAATAAACCAGAAGAGCTGAATGATGATGGGTCACACCTTTAATGCCAGCACTTGGGAGGCAGAGGCAGGCAGATCTCTGTGAGTTTGAAGTCAGCCTGGTCTACCAAGGCTACACAAAGAAACCCTGTCTTTAAAAACAAACAGAAAAGCCAGATGATAAGGCTAGAGAGATGGCTCAGTGGTTAAGAACACCTACTGCTTTCCCAGAGGACCTGAGTTCAATTTCTAGCACTCACATCAGGAGTTCTCAACTGGCCTCCATGGATAGCCTGCATTCATAGCTACAAAACACATAGTTACAAATAAACTATAGACTTCAAAAAGCCAGGTGTTATAGCTTTTGCTGTAATCCCTGCCTGAGGAGAGAAGACAGGTGAGACCCTGATGCTCATTGGCTAGCCCAGCCTGCTTGTGGAAGGTCCAAGCTACTGGGAAACTTTCTTCAAAAGGTTGGAGAGCCTGAGAACAGCACCCAAGATAGTCCTCTGACCTCCACACACTAAGTGCACACAGGCACCCACACACATGAACACAGATGTGCATGTACATTCATGCACACATGCAAAACCTGAAATTTGGAGACTGAATTTTTTTTAAAGATTTATTTATTATGTACAGTGTTCTGCCTGCACGCGTACCTGCACCCCAGAAGAGGGCACCAGATCTCATTATAGATGGTAGTGAGCTACCATGTGGTTGCTGGGAATTGAACTCAGGACCCCTGGAAGAACAGTCAGTGCTTTTTAACCGCTGAGCCATCTCTCCAGCCCCCAAGCCTGAAATTTTTCTTTGCAACATTTGGCCCTGTGTACTTGGTATTATGTGCCATTTTGTTCTCAAAAGAAAAAAATTTATAACAATTTAAGTTTTTTTAAATGTTGTTTTATGTATATGAGTGTTTTGCCTGCATGTCTGTATTGTGCGTATATATCTAGTGCCACAGGGGGCATAATTCCCTGGAAATAGAGTTATGGATCGTTCTGAGCCACTGTGTGGGTGCTGGGCACTGAACCCCAATCCTATGCAAGAGCAGTAAGAACTGTTAACTGCTGAGTCATCTCTCCAGCCTTCATTTTATGTGTCTGAGTGTTTTGCCTGAAAATATGTCTCTGCACCATGTACATTCCTGGTGCCTGGGGAGATCAAAAGAGGGCATCAGGTTCCCTTAGAACTGGAGTTCAGACACCTGTGAGCTGCCACATAGGTGCTGGGAATCGAACCCACATCCTCTGCAAGAATTTCCAGTAATTTCAACCACTGACCCAGCTCTCCCAGCCCCTACTTCTGTAATTTTTAATTAAAAAATAGATTTCAGGAAAGAAAACTGGTTAAAACCCCAATAAATATTCCATATATAGAACAGTAATGACATTGAATCTGAGAATGACCCCAGTTGGCTGTGCTGATCACATTGTTTTACTTTATGGCCTGCCAGTGGAGGGTCTGTAACCTGGGAGGCTGATTATATCAACCCAGCTAGAACGGGGTCACAGCGGTTCTGTTCAGAACTCCTTGGCACCTGCTAAGGAAGTAATACTGCATCTTCGCCACTTCAGCGGGGTAAGCAGGTATAGTAAGAGTAGTTCAGTCTGGCCAGATGACAAGTTGGAGGGTGCCAGGAGTTCTACTCTTGCTTGAGAACCTCATGCACCCCCTTCCTTGCCTTCGGAGAGAACTGGGACTCTACACAGATGTTTAAAATGGAGGATGTTGCTGGGCATGGTAGCATGCATTTGTAGCCTCAGCACTTGGGAGGCTAAAGCAGGAGAACCTCAAGTGTGAGGAGACGTGAGCAAACGTTAGCTCGCCCCACACAGGGAACCGCCCACAGACCAAAGCCAGAACACCACCCAAGTCAGCTTGGCGACCTACTGCGTTTTCTTAGAGCAGTATGGGTGAGGGTCATTCACAGGAGCAGAAAGACGTACAGACAGCTGCATCACCAAAGGCCACTGAGCAGGGGTGAGATCACTCAACAAAGCTGGGGACCTGGTATGTGCGCATCCCCCTAGCAGCTTGGCAAGTTGGGCTACCTTCTTCCAGCTTGTTCTACACAGCTCAGCTCCTCCGAGAATACCTTTCAGCGGTCCTCACAGCTTCTGTACACTCAGGAGGAAGGGTCCCAGTGAGTCTTGTCAGTCTCAAGGACTTCCTGAAGCTTTGAGTTGTTTCTTGCTAAGTTTAAGGGGTTTCCTGCAGGATGGAGTATTCCACCCCCATTAGGAATCCTGTCTTAAAGACCTAATTGCTACCCAATAGTAGGGGAGCCTGGGCCTTAGCAAGACTGTTTAAAAATTTTTAAGTAAAAGCAGGGCGGTGGTGACACATGCCTTTTATTCCAGCACTCCGGAGGCAGAGGCAGGCCTGGTCTACAAGAGCTAGTTCCAGGAAAGGCTCCAAAGCTACTGAGAAACCTTGTCTCAAAAAACCAAAAAAAAATTAAGTAAAAAGAAATATAATCAGGGAACTGAGAGAATGAGACAAGAGCCTCCGTAGCATATTGGCTGCCATCTTGGGCTCTGGTGGCCCACTCTCTTCTGAATTGCTCATGTGGCCTTTTAGAATCATTGGTAGTTGAAGATGGAGGCCACATAACTTATTCAGACTCCCAAGACCCCAAAGTGTCACTGATGTCCACCCCTCTGTCCTCACCTCTCCCCCACCACACACACAAGGGGAGTTATTGTGGTTTATTCCTCTCCTTTCACCTTCAGGCCTTTGGATATACTGTCCATCCAGAAGGTTCTCTGTACTACCCCTCAGCCTGGTTCCCTGCTCTGATTGCCTCTCTAGAAAGACTTCTGTTGGGGGCTGCAGACCCCTGGCCCCTTGCCTCTCTTTGCCTGCCTCAGACCCTTTGCCTGCTGGAGTGAACTGAGCAAAACAACTTGTTTACCTGTGCCTGCAGCTGCTCTGAGCACGAGATCCTCATGACATCCTGATGACAGGGGAGTGGTTTCTGGTGGATTTTACAGCTGAAAATCCCAGGAGCTGGGACGTGGCTATCAGTTAAGGATCCCTATATAAGCTTCCCTGGAGCACAATAAAGTTGGCACTCTTGTATCAAGGGTGACCCATGTCCCGTCTGTGTGTGTCTTTATGTGTTTAACACTCCAGCCTAGTTCCCGGCTCATGTACCATCCTGTAGTGCAGGCGGTACAGACTTCCTAGAACAGCTTTCCTTGCCTCCCACGGTAGAGCAGAACCCTCACTGGTGACTTCCACACCAGCCTGTCCTCTCCATTGTCTCTGTTGGTGACAGCCACATCCACTGTTGGGTCTTGGCCTTTCACGTTCTGGACGCCTCAGTGGGAAGCGTATACCAAGTAGGTACTTAAGAGATGCTGAAAATAAAGCTGGCTGTGGTGTCACATACATGTAATTGCAGCAGTTAGGAGGTGGAGGCAGGAAGATAAAGGGTTGGAGGCATGGCTGATGAGATATCTGGCTGCACTGTAAAGGTACTTGTTATCAGGCCTGGTGACACGTTTCATCCCCAGGTTCCACATGGTGGAAAGAACCACATCACCAAAGCTGTCCAACCTCTTGACGTGCACTGTCCACACCCATGCTGTGTACCTGTGTCTGGACACACACACACAAAGTGCACAAACACACATGCACCCAATCATCACGCTTCTATTTAAAAAAGAGAGTTCAGCTGGGTGTACTGAAGTACGCCTTTAATCCCAGCACTCAGGAAGCAGAGGCAGGAGAATCTCTGTGAGTTCGAAGCCAGCCTTGTTCACACAGTTCCAGACCAGCCAGAGCTACCTAGTAAAACTCTGTCTCAAAAAACCAAAATAAGGAGCTGGAGAAATGGCCTGTGGTTAAGAGCACTGGCTGCTCTTCCAGAGGACCATGGGTTTAATTCCTGCCAGCACACCTGCCTGTAACTCCAGTCCCAGAGGATCTGACTCCCTTTACATAGACACACATGCAGACAAAACACCAATAAAATAAAATTAAAAAAACAAGATAAATAATAAAAATTAAAGAGTTAAAGGCCAGTGTCAGCTATATAGAGGATTCACAGAGTTCAGGTCAATTTGAGTTATTTGGGATCATATCTCAAAGAAAAGAACAAAAATAAAGCACAAAGGGATGAGACTAGAGCCCAATGGTTCAACACTTGCCTACTGTGCAGGAGGCCTTGAGTTCAGTGTCCAGCACCACCCAAAATTAAAGGGGTGGAAGGACTAAGTGGCCGGGTAAATACTGGAGGCCCATCGTCTAAATACGGCAGGCACTTAGGCAGGGGAAACAAATCAGAAAGTAATGGAGTTTGTTTTGGACAGGGGCCAAATGAAGTACAGCTGTATCCTGCACTTGCTCCATCTACACAAACTCCTCCTTTAGAGGTGATCTCATCCAGGCCCTTGGCTATAAGTGTCTACGATAAGCTGGTGACTCCCCAGATTATAGCTCTGGTCTGGACCTCTCCCCAGAATTCACACATCCAGCTGCACACTGGCACTTTATGTGGAGGTCTATGAAGCATCTCCAGCTACACACCATAAAACAGAACTTGCTTCCTCTGCCAGCCCTCCTCACCTCAGTTCCTTCTTAGTGTTCAAGCCACGTAGCTGAAGCTGTCTTGTTTATTTAGGGTCTCACCATGTGATCCATGCTAGTCTTAAACTCCTCGTAGGCACAAGCGATCCCGTGCTCTCGGCAGCAGCAGCTGGGACTACAGGTGTGACCCGCATGCCCAGCTGGAGTCATCTCTGAGGGCCCTGTCTCCCTTATGCACACCCTACAGCTCATCAGCAAAATCAGCTCCACCCTCAGGTACAGCCAGAATCTATCCTCCTCTCCTCCCACCCAACACTGCTGTCCTGGTCCAAGCCAGTGTCACTTAGCTCAGGCTGGCCCCTAAAGCTGTGACCCTGATCTCCCACCTCCACTTCTCGAAAGCTAGAATTACAAACATAAGCGTGCCCCTCACCGTGTTTTCACTTTTTCTACTTCATTTTTATTCATTATATTCACTTGTTTACTTTTAAAGAGTTTTTCTAATTATATATGTGTGGTCAGGCAGTGGTGGCGTACACCTTTAATCCCAGCACTCAGTAGGCAGAGGCAGGTGGATCTCTGAGTTCAAGGCCAGCCTGGTCTACAGAGCAAGTTCCAGGACAGGCTCCAAAGCTATACAGAGAAACCCTGTCTCAAAGAACCAACACACACACACACACACACACACACACACATATATATATATATATTGTGTGTGTGTGTATATATATATATATAGTGTGTGTGTGTGTGTGTGTTTGGGTTGTGGGTTGTGGGGTATGTCATTGTCATGTACAGGTATCTACAGATGTCCCAAGAGGGGCATCACATCCCCTTGGAGTAGGGGAGATACAGGCAATTGTGAGTTGCCTGATGTGCTGGGAATGAATCTCAGACCCTCTGCAAGAGGGATATGTACTTTTAACCCCAAGCCATCTCTCCAGCCCTGAGTCTATTTTTAGTTTCTATATTCTTCTGCTATAATACAAGTTGGAGGAAAGAGATTTTTGCTTCCCAGGGCCTCACACATATTCTCTGCCATGGTAATATGCTCTGGCCTTAGATTTCTTTCTCTTTTGTTGTCTTGAGGGTCTTCCTCTGTAGCCCAAGCTTACCTCGAATTTATGGTTACTCTTTCTGCCCCAGCTTGCCAGGTGCTGTGTTAAAGGCACGAGTGTCCAGCAGTTCTCTTGATTTCTGCAGCACAGAGAAGAGTACCTGGTACCAAGTCTCTTTAGACACCTCCCAGGCATCCTGATTGAAGGTCTTAGGAACTTATTCTAGAATCAGATTTTCTTCCAGTGAATCAGAGATGCCAGAATCAGAGTCCAAGTACCTATTCCATTGTTTAGAAACCTAGAATAATTAGGTTGACTGAGGATCACTTTGCATATAATTAGAGAGTAATACTGAGGTCACCTATTCAGTCATCTGGACCCCTAGGCTCCTACCGCAAACTACAGGTTCTTCCCATAGTTGGTGCTTGAGTTAATGTGATCTGTGGGCATTGTTTTAACTGAAGTGAAAAGACCCAGCCTATTCTGGGCAACACAACACCATTCTCTATGCAGGGGTTCTAAGCTGAAGTGGAGGGATCAAGCTGAACACAGTCACCCAAGCAAGCATGCTCTGGACTATAGGTATGATGTGACCACTCCACGTTTTGACTTGACTTCCCTGGAGCTGTGCAGCAAAGAAACCCTTTTCCTGATAACTAGTTACTTATCACAGCAACAGAAAGGAAACTAGAGCCGTCTGCCTGCTTTGTGGCCTGTGCATGGGGACAGAGGATGTGAGATCCGAGACAGTCAGGAACGTGCAGACTCAGTCCACGTCTGTGAAGCGAGTTTTATTTTGAGACAAGGTTCACATAGCCCAGGCTGACTTTGAACTCCTGATCTTCCTGTCTCTGCTGCTTCAGTGCTAACATCCAGTCATGCTGCCACCAAACCTGGCTTTAAGACCTTATTTCTAGCCACGTGTAGTGGAGCATACCTTTAATCCCAGCACCCAGATGGCAGAGGCATGCAGGTCTTTGTGAGTTCAAGACCAACCTGGCCTACATAGTTCAGAACAGCCAGAGATGCATAATGAGGCCCTGTCTCAAAGGGGGGAAATCAATTTTTTCCCTTTTTCTTTTAGTGTGTGCATGTATTCATATAGGTCAGAGGACAGTTTGCAGGATTTGGCCTAGTGGTTTTAAAATTTCAGTCATATTTACTAAGTACGTTCTCTTTCCTGGAACAGAGGAAAACCTACGGCCTTGCTTATGCTAGACAATGACTCTACCACTGAGCTGTATCCCTAACCCTAGGTAGTGACTTG
Source organism: Bramus lutescens (assembly GCA_001685075.1). Classification (NCBI taxonomy): domain Eukaryota; kingdom Metazoa; phylum Chordata; class Mammalia; order Rodentia; family Cricetidae; genus Bramus; species Bramus lutescens. The sequence continues at coordinate 346,092 of LOEQ01000989.1, read as the reverse complement.
ATGCTGAAGATGGAACAGGGAACCAAAGAAGGAGGAACACAGAGACATTAAGAAGGGCAATATGTGAGCTAATAATCCCTCTGGAGGAATACATGAGGCAGATATCATAAAGGGAATCTAAGTGTCACAGAACTTAATTACCATGATGGCGACAGAGGCAAACAAGAGTTCAGGGGAAGAAGACACTTGAACTGATATCCAATGAGACAGGGCTGGGGCGATGGCTCAATTGGTAGAGTGCTCATCTAGCATGCACAAGGCCCTGGCTTGAATTCCTTGTATCCCATAAAACTGGGTATGGTGAGTTCGAGGCTAGCCTGGTCTACAGAAATCCTGTCTTGAAAAACAAAACAAACAAAACAACAACAAAAACTGAGTATGGTGGTAAATGACTGAAATCTCAGCACTTGAGATGTGGGAACAGGAAGATCACAAATTCAAGGTCATCCTTAGCTACATAGCTTTGCTAAATCAATAAAGAGGGTCCCCTTGGGGCTGGAAAGATGGCTCAGCAGTGAAGAGCACTAGCTGTTTTTCTGAGAACCCAGGTTCAGCTCTCAGCACCCACACAGCAGTTTACAACTGTCTGAATTTCAGACCCAGGGGATCCAATGCCCACTTCTGGCCTCAGTGGGCACGAGGCACAAATGTGATGCACAGATACACAAGTGACCAGAACACCCATAAACATTTTAAAGAGAGAAAGAGGAGAATGAGAGGGTCTCAAACACAGCAGGCATAAGGGGTACTGAGACAGTGACTTCAAGTGCTGAGCCCGGTGCTCAGCACCCACTCACTGCTGCTATTATTCCGACCTCCTCTACTTTATTTATTTATTTATTGGGAGTATATTGAGACAGGGTCCATCTAGCCCAAGCTGGCCCTGGAACCATCTATCCAAAGTTGGCCTTGAATTTCTGATCCTCATGACCCCATCTCCCAAGTGCTCTGAGATTAGATGTGCCTGACTCCCTTCCCTTAGCCTGCTAGGAATCAATTATCTGGTCTCTGGCCTGACTCATATATACTAGGCAAGTGCTGTAGCAATAACCCCTTCTCTGTTATTTATTTGCTTTGCAATGGTCAAGACTGAAGATAAGGGCTCATGCATACTAGGCAAACACTGCCA
>LOEQ01000989.1:316824-328726 GCA_001685075.1 Bramus lutescens | reverse complement strand
GGCCTGGTGCCCTCTTCTGGCCTTCAGGCATACACACAGACAGAATATTGTATATAATAAATAAATAAATAAATATTAAAAAAAACAAAAAATCCCATCACTCGGGAGGCAGTTGGATCTCTGTGAGTTGGAGGCCAGCCTGGTCTACAAGAGCTACTTCCAGAACAGGCTCCAAAGCTACCGAGAAACCCTGTCTTTAAAAAAAAAATGTATTACAACTAGTCAGTGGTGGCACACACCTTTAATCTCAGGGTTCAAGAGGCAGAGGCAGGTGGATCTCTGAGTTCAAGGCCAGCCTGATCTACAGAGGAGTTCCAGGATAGGTTCCAAAGATAAGTAGCTTGGTTGGCTAGGGCAAGTATTTTGAAATATTCAATGGTTAGATGTAAAATCAGTGGCAGGGTAGCATTGTCAGCTGTGCAAGAACCTAGGTTCAATCTCCAGCACTGAAAAAAGTTTTTAAAAAGAAAGAAAAAAGGAAGAAAAAGAAAATTGTGTGACTTAAGAAGCTCCTGTTATGAATTCAAGACCAGCGTGTTCTACAGAGTGAGTTTCAGACTAGCCAAGGCTATATAGTTAAGACCCTGTCTCAAGGCTGGAGAGATGGCTCAGTGGTTAAGACCACTGACTGCTCTGCCAGAGGTCCTGAGTTCAATTCCCAGCAACCACATGGTGACTCACAACCATCTGTAATGAGATCTGGTGCCCTCTTCTGGTGCGCAGGTACGCATGCAGGCAGAACACTGTATATATAATAAAAAAAAAAGAAAAGACAAGACCTTGTCTCAAAAAAAGCAACAACAAAACCAACAACTTGAAGACGATTTTTAGGGCATGAGATGGTTCAGTGGGTAGAGGTGCTTGCTGCCAACCCTGACGACATAGCCCAGTCCCAGGACCCACATGGTGGAAGGCGAGAACCAACTCCCACAGTTGTCTTCTGACCTCCGCATGCATGCTATGGCACCAGTATAATCTCCTCTAGCTCCCATTAAATAAAAACATAATTTTAAAAAGTAACAATGGCTGGAGAGATGGCTCAGCAGTTAAGAGCACCGGCTGTTCTTCCAGAGGGACTGAGTTTGATTCCCAGCACCCAGCAGGTTTACAAGCATCTGTAACTCCAGTTCTAGATCTGATGCCCTCTTCTGCCCTCTGCAGGCACCAGGCACCCACATGCTGCAGAGACATATATGCAATTTAAACACTATACAGATTAAAAAAAAAACTGCAACAACAAAAAAGAGGATCCTTAAGCTCTTTGGGCCACACAGCAACACTCACCAAGTTTAGCCCATTGCTCCAATTCTGGAACACACCTATAAGCTGTGCTTAGCCACCATCTTCAGTCCCTGCTGGCTGGTTACATGGCCAGTGGCAGGACCATAAACACTTGAGAATTGATGTGCATGGCCTTATTTCCTAAGCCTGCAAACAATGCTGCATTGGCTGAGGGACTCACCGGCTGTGTGTCCTTGGCCCATGGCTTTCTGTTTTCCAACCTTTAGCATTTCCCTGTTGATGTCACAGACCGTGACGAGTGAACCACCCAAGGGGTCCTCTTCATTCTGGTACTTTTTGGCAATTTCTTCCCAAGATAAATTTTGCTGAGCCCGTAACTGTCTCCTCTGTTTCTTCTGATGCTGTGCCTGAACATAATGAAGGAATCGAAATGCAATGTCACCTGCAGGAAGCCAACAGAAGGAAAGATAAGAATGAAACCAAGCAAAAAGTATCCCAAGCCCCAAAGAGCAGGGGCAGGAGGCATGTGATGGAGGAAGGATGCTTCTGCTCCTTTCAACAGAACCATTCCTCCCTCCATCCCCAAAAGGATGCGTCTGTGTTGTCTAGGCTGGCCTTCAACTCCTGATCCTCCTGCTATAGCCTCCTGAGCTGGGATTATAGATGCATGCTACCATCCCTGAGTTACACTAAACCTTTTCCTCCCTCCCTTCCTCCCTTCCTTTCTTTCTTTTTCTTCCCTCCCTTCCTCCCTCCCTCTCTCCCTCCCTCCCATCCTTCCTTTCTTCTTTCCTCCTTCATTTCTTCATTTCTGGCCATGAGTTCACTAAGTAGCTAAGGATGATTTTCAAGTCCTGGTACTCATGTATCCACTTCCTGGGTGCTGGGATTATATGTATACATCACACAACTGAGGTCTAAAATAATTTTCACATTAAGGGCTGCAGGTGTGGCTCAGTGCAGAAAGTGGTTGTCTAGCATGCACAAATTAAGGGGTTCCACCACCTAGCAGAGCATACACCAAATAACCAAACATGGCTGTGCATGCCTGGAATCCCAGCACTTGGGAGGTAGAGGAAAGAGAATCAGGTCAGCACAGCTATGTAATGAGTTTAAATTTAGCCTGTGATACATGAGACCTGTCTTTAAAAAAAAAAAAAGCCACTTATGACGGCACATGCCCAGTACTTGGGAGGCACGTGGACCTTTGTGTTAAAAGACCTGCCTGATCTACATACAAAGTTCCAGGCCAGCCATGGCAACATAGTAAGACCCTCTCTAAAAAAAGAAAGAACAGACTTTTACAAAAGTAATATAAGTAGTAAAGGACTGCTTTCTGCATCTATAGGTTCCAATCTACAGATTCAACTATGGACCACTGGGCAGTGAGGCCTACCAAGCCCACAGACTTTGTCATCATCCCCTAAACAATACAGTGAAACAGCAGCTCACCTGGCATCTGTAGCTGCTATGTGGCATTGTGCTCAACCAAGGGTTTGAAGCACGAGCCTAAGCAAGCGCTCTTCCACCAAGCAACACCTCAACCCCAAGCACCCATTCTGTCAATGTTATTATTGCTGCTTTGTTTTAGACAGGAAGGGAGTTCACCTTGTCTAGGTTGTCCTCAAGTTTGCTATGTGGCAGAGGATGACAATTTCTGTTCCTTTGGCCTCCACCTTCTGAAGGATAGGACTGTAAGTGTGTATGACCAATCCTGGTTTCTGTGGTACTGGGGACTGAATCCAGAGTTTCATGCATGCTAAGCAAGTTCTCTACCAACTAAGCCACATCTCCAGCTCTTAATTGTTTGGTTTTTATTATTAGGTTTGTTTATTTGTTTATTCATTTTTTTGAGAAAGGGTCTCTCTGAGCAGCCCTGTCTATCCTGGAACTCAATCTGTAGACCAGGCTGGCCTTGTACTCAAGAGATCTGCCTGCCCTTGCCTCCCAAGTGCTGGGATTAAAGGTATGTGCCACCACTTCCTGACTTACTAATTTATTTTTAAGATTTTGTTTTTAATTATGTGTATTTTTGCATTTGTATGTGGGTTTGTGCACATAAGTGCAGTGCCTATGGAGTCTAGAAGAGGGTGTTGGACCCCTGGAGCTAAAGTTACAGACAGTTGTGAGTCACTTGACATGGGTGCTGGGAACTGAACTAGTGCTCTCTACAAGAGCCGTATTTACTCTTAACCATTGAACCATTTCTCCAGCCCCTATCTGTTTGGTTTTTGAGATAGGGTCTTGATCTGTAGCCCAGGCTGGCCTCACATTCACTATGGAATTCAGGATGGCTTAGATTCTCCTGCCTCAGCTCCCCAAATGCTGAGATTAAAGGCTCTCTGATGTACACTTTCTTTTTTTTTAAGATTTATTTATTTATCATATATACAGTGTTTTCCCTGTATGTTTGCCTGCACACCACAAGAGGGCATCGGATCTCTTTGTAGATGGTTGTGAACCACCATGTGGTTGCTGGGAATTGAACTCATAACCTCTGGAAGAGCAGTCAATGTTCTTAACCTCTGAGTCATCTCTTCAGCCCTGATGTACACTTTCTTAGCATTTTCTCCCCAGGTGCTCAGTGTGCAATAAGGAACAAAGGCCTACAATATGCTTTGATGCCTGATGTGGGAGTGGATAAGGCAGGAAGGCGGCCTAAATAGCTTATGTCCTGAACAGCTTATGTCGTGTGAGAAAAGGCCTTTCTCCAAACGGAAGGAAAGGAGATTAAAGGCCAAATGGAAGATAAACAGGCGGGAGCCAAGCTCTATCACACAGATTTTTCTACAGTACTTGTGAAGCCATGGTTTACTCCCAAGCATTGAGGAGGAAAACCAAAACAAAAGCAAAACAAAACAAAAAACAAGCTGGGCATGGTGCCCTGGGCCTGTAATCCCAGCACTGGGGAGGCAGAAGCAGGAGGATCACAGAAGGCAAGGAATTTCAGGGCCAGCTTGGGTTGTTACGAAATGAGTTTAAGGTGAGCCAGAGCTACACTGTCTCAAATACCAAAGAACAAAAATCCAAAGAGATAAAGCAGTCATTCAGATGATGAAATGTCACAGAACACTTTTTAGCTGGTGAAATCCTTTTAGAAAAGTGCCAGACACGAAGCTGCCCTGGAGCGACATGCTTGCCCTCTATCAGAAGTCAGAGGCACAGTGATCCTTCAGTCACTACTGCCAGCCTAATGGCAGGTGCGGTAGCCCGCTTCACCAGCAGACAGGTCTAACAGGATACTCAGCCTTCCCAAGGACACCAAGCAGGGTATTACCTGTGCCTCCAGCCACATCAAGCAGTTGGGTTCCGGGCAATGGGTGCATTTTCCTGATCAGCAAATCCTTCCAAGCACGATGGATGCGGAGACTCATCACGTCATTCATCACATCATACTTCTGGGCCACACTCTCAAACACCTGATAGACTGGCGCGACACAGACATAGTTATCAACGGGACTGATGAGGGGAAATCTGAAGGAAGAAACAAAGGGATGCTTTCCCTCTTCAAAGTGTCTGTCTTTGCAAGGTGATGCTAAGCCACAATGCTTAACATTAAACCTAAGATGCACCTTAACATTATGTTTCCCTTCTCATGGTGTTGGGGATTGAACCCAGGGTCTTGCACATGCTAGATAAGAACCCCATCAGCGAGTGATTTCCACAGACCCCAACACCACCCTGCATCAAATGCTTAAAGGTTCACAAGAGAAACCAACCTATTTCCTAACGCCCTGCATCCCCATTCAAACTCAGTACTGGATTAACTGTGCGTATGAGCATGAAATACAAGCTTCGGGCAGTTTTTATTCCATGACTCATTATGAAAATAAGAGGTATATGTCATAATCAGTAACCAGTTATGTCATCTACTTTATAGACTGCAGGCTGATGTGTGTCATCACGGATCAGTTAATCTGCATACACTCATTCATGTCAGACCACAATACTTCTACTGTTTCCTTGTCTCTTGGTGACAGATCCATTTGGTATACTTGAATAAATGAAAAAGGATATTGAGCAATAAAGATGAGTGACCGGGGGATAAGAGTAAAGATTAGCGAGCATGACTAAAGCCCTGAATTTAATCTACTAGCACTGCAAAAGAAAACCCAAAAAGCAAGCAAACAACAATAGCAACAACAGAGAGTACATCACAGAAATGGTGGAGCAGAATGAGAATGCGTATCAGTGCATTCACAATCAGAAGGGGGGGTGACTGTGAGGACACAGAGACTGATGTGGCCCAAGAGCCGCTAGATCCCCAGCACAGGAACTTTGTAAGGGTAAACTTTCTAACCTGGATGAGGCATAAGGATTGTGGCAACCGGGTTCAAGATGACTCAGAAGAAGTGGTAGAAAATAAAAATTAGAGGGTCAGGGAGAGGGCTCAGCAGGTGGAGCACCTGCCACAGGGTCAGGGAGAGGGCTCAGCAGGTGGAGCACCTGCCACAGGGTCAGGGAGATGGTTCAGTGGGTGGAGCATCTGCCACAGGGTCAGGGAGATGGCTCAGCAGGTGGAGCACCAACTCTGAAGATGTGAGTTTGACCCATAGGATCCACATGGCAAAGGAGAGAACTAACTCCTGTAATTTGTCCTCTGACCTCCCCGGAGCCCACATACACACACACACACACACACACATAAAATCAATACAGATATAATAGATTTGTTTTAGAATTTCCATTAAAGGGGTTCTTGGAGGTATTTCATGATGGTGAGAGCACAAGTCACCTCTCCATGCCCCAACAGAAAGTTTAGAAAGGGGATAATGGCAATTTGCCAAGTCATAGGACCTATGCTTAATTTCTATTGTAAGCACCATGACAAGGGAGCCAAGTGTTCAAACTGCTCCTGGTACATTTTTAAATGAAACTAAAACAATTTTATTCTCAGTGTTTAGAATTTTTCTTAGGATTTAAATGTTTTAAGCCAAACTTTAAAAACCTATAAAATATGAGCTAAATTCCATTTGTGAGCTTTTAAATATGTGTGTGTGTGTGTGTGTATAATGGTTTTTATCAAGACAGGGTTTCTCTATGTAATATCCCTGTCTGTCCTGAAATTCACTTTGTAGACCAGGATGGTCTCAAACTCAGAGATCCACCAGCCTCTACCTCCCAAATGCTAGGATTAAAGGCGTGCACTAGGAATTTAACCCTCAAAATATATTTTTATTTTATGTGTATGAGTATCTGCCTACACATATATGTCTATGTGCCACACAAGTGCCTGGTGTCCATGGAGGCCAGAAGAGGGTATCTAAGATCCCTTGGGACTGGATATAGACCAGTTGTTCTCAATCTTCCTAACACTGTGACCTCTTAATACAACTAACTCCTAATGCTGTGGTAACCCCAAACATAAAAATTATCTCATTGCTATTTCATAACTGTAATTTCGATACTGGTAAGAATCATAAGGTAAATAAATATCTGTGTTTTCTGATGGCCTTAGGTGACACTTTTGAAAGGGCTGTTCCACCCCCATCATAGCAACCCACAGGCTGTGTTGTTATCGACAGTTGTGAGCCATCATGTGAACGCTGGGAACTAAACTGGGTCCTCAAATGCTTTTACTGCTAAGCCATCTCTCTAGACCCTTGATTTATTTATTTATCTATCTCTAGCCCCTTTTCTGATTTATTTATTTTTGAAGAAGGGTCTTGATATGTAGCCTAGGATGCCTTGAACTTGTGATACTACCACAAGCCTCCTGAATGCTGGAATTATAAGTATGGGCACTACATTCAATTTTTTCCCTTTTTTTTTTGAGACAGGGTTTCTAACTATGTAGCTCTAGCTATCCTAGAACTCACAGAGATCCACTTGCCTTTAGCTCGTGTGTGTGTGTGTGTGTGTGTGTGTGTGTTTTGATTTTTCGAGACAGGGTTTATCTGTGTAGTTCAGAAGCCTGTCCTGGAATTTGCTCTGTAGACCAGGTTGGCCTTGAACTCACAGAGATCCTCCTGCCTCTGCCTCCCAGAGTGCTGGGGTTAAAGGCACGCACCACCACAGCCCAACTTATGTGTGTATTTTTTTAAGGGGAGGGAATGGTGTCTTTCTTTAGTAAGAAACTAAGAATGTGGACTCTGTAGCCAGAAAACCAACTGGTGTTAAGATAGTAGTTCTCCCACTTTAGTAATCTTAAATTGTCTTTGTAGAGACAGGCTCTCACTATCTAAGGCTAGCTTCAAATTCGAGGTAGAGTGGAGAATTACCTTGAACTTTTAACCCTCCTGCATCCACCTCCCTGGGATCCTGGGATCACAAGTTTATACCACCACATGCAATTTACGTGGCTCTGTGAATAGAACTGAGCCGCGTGAGGGAGAGGCAAGCACTCTACCGACTGAGCTCCGTTCCCCGCCAGACTACCATCTTAAATACTGCAAGTTCTTGTTTAACTCTGTTTCCTAAGAAAGGGTTTAACATTAGTCACTAGTGGGAAACTGAAGTGAGGAATGGGGCTGGGGGGATGTCTACGAGGCGCCTGGCATATAACCTCGAAATTGATGACAGTTAAGGATCATGCTGTGCTTAAAAGAGGGGGGCAAGTCGGGTTTGGTGTCACATGCCTTATCCCAACCAGCACTCAAGAGGCAGGCGATCTCCACACGTCAAGCTTGACACAGAGGGACACAAGGGGGCGTGTGGCGTGGTGTAGCGCCTCAAATTGCCTGCATTCCTAGTGTATCTCTGTTTGTTCAAGGCCAGCCTGGTCTACAAGCAGCAGTTCCAGGACAGGCTCCAAAGCTACAGAGAAACCCTGCCTGGAAAAACGAAAACAAAAACAAAAGAAACACTCCCCAGTTACAGAAAACGAGACTCCAATAGTGGAAAGTTGAGTCTGGGAGGTGGGTACTGCTCGGAAATCAGGACTGTAGGATTGTAAGGACCACAGCTCTAGGGCTAACAGGACGCTACATCTGCCCGCAGATGGGTGAAGGAAACCAAATCGATAACAGATGGTCCCTCCATCCGCCCTCTCGCCCGGTCACCTTTGCCCCCTTTCTCCTCCTCCGACACAGTCTCAAACCCGAAGTGCGTTTCTGCGGCTCGCTTCTCTTGGGACAAGGACCGCGCACTCGGCGTGGCTCCGGGCCAGAATCTATGAAACCCGGGGAGCCTGCAGTCTCCCGCTGCCCGTGACCACCCGCGGCNATAGACCACAGCTTCGGGGAGCCGCCATCTTGATATCCCGGCGACTGCGAGCGGAGGGCACGTCGGTTTGCGTCACTAGCCTGGTGACGGCGACCGGCAGGAGTCAGTTTTAGTAGAACGCACCCGTAGTTAAGACGTTATGTTTGGTTTAGGATTTGAAAACTTGAACAAGTGTACAACAGGTATTCCCTAACAGAATTTAGAATTCACCAAGAATGAGGAGAGCTCGGAGTGAGGCCTAGTTGTGTCTGCTGCCAACCAGTACCTCTGCATCCCGCGTGCTAGAGTGCTCCACTTACGTTTTCTGGTGCAGAATCTGGCTGAAATTGAGGCATGTTGTTGTTAAAAGACCAAGATTACATGATCAAACTTTTTTTTGCTTTAATTATATGTATATATGTATGTATGTATGTATACATACACACATACACACGCATATTACTTTATGAGGGTATGTGTATGTGAGTGCCTATGGAGCCCAGAGGCATCTGATTTCTTGGTGCTGTAGTTCTAGGCAGGTGAGCCTACTGATCTGGATGCTGGTGATTAAATTCCTGCGCTTTGCTTGAGTGATATGTATTATAACAGGTGAGCCATCTCTCCACTGCCTATGTGTTTTCGTTTTAATTTTTGTTTTTAAATCTGGAACTATCTTACATTGTCCAGAATGGACCTGAACTCATAATATTCCTGGTTCAGTTTCATCCTGAGGGCTGAGAACACAAGCCCGTGCTACTCCCATCCCTTCTTAGTGTCTTTTGGAATTGGACTCCGACCCTTGTGCATGCTTGGCCAAGGTTGTGCCAGTGAACTACATCCTAGTGCTTATTAAATGTATTTAATTGTTGTTGTTGTTGTTTGTTTTCTGGGACAGGGTTTCTCTGTGCAGCCCTGGCTGTTCTGTAACTTGCTCTGTAGACCGGGCTGGCTTTGAACTCGGGTATCTGCCTGCCTCTGCTTCTGAGTGCTGAGATTAAAGGCATGCCCCACCACCACCCAGTGTATTTGATCTTTAAAATTTCATTGTTTGTGTCTCACACGCACAGGCACACATATGCCAAGGTCCATGTCTGGAGGTCAGGAGATGATTTTCAGAAGTGAGCTCTCCATGGGCTCTGGGACTTGAACTCAGAACCTTGGGCTTACACAGCAAGCACTCTGACCTATGGAATCATCTTGCCAGCCTTTATCTTTTATTTTGAGATAGATTTCACTAAGTTGGCAACCCCTTGAACTCACTTTGTCACCCTACAGGCTTTGAACTTTTGACCCTTCTGTCAGGAGGAATTAAAGGCCTGCATCACTAGGCAAGGCTTCCTTTTATTTCTATTTGTTAACGGAAAGGACAAGGCATTACAGACCATCTTGTACAAAAGCGAGCATAGAGGCTGCAAAGTTTTTTTTTAATTTCTGTTTCTGTTTTATTTCCCCTTTCAAATGTATATTTTCTGTAAATATTTCACAAGGAGAAACTGCCAAGGATCCTAAAAAACTAATTTGAAATGAAAAGTCTCTTCTTGGTTTAATATAGCCCAACAGATGGACACCTACTGCATTGGGATTCTCTGCCCCTCTCTTCCATTTTTATGAATGACAGAAGAAAGAAACTATTCATCTACACACTTAGAATTCTCGTGTCTTTGCTACGTGTAATAAAATTTCATCACACAATTTTAGTATTCCCAGCACATCTACTTACATGTAAGAATGGATTTCAGGATTTGGGGCTGTTCCTTCTGGACATCACATTACACTTTCTAACTGAAGCTCTGTTTGTGTGTGTGTCTGTGTGTGTGCATGCGTGCCTCTCTCTCTCTCTCTCTCTCTCTCTCTCTCTCTCTCATTATAAAGTGTAAAGAAAGCAGGACCTGATGGTGAAGCTCCGTAATTACAGACACTTGATGACGGGATGCTGAGGTAGAAGAATCCTAATTCAAGCTCAGTATTGACAACTCAGTGAGACCTTATCTCGAAGTAAAAGGCAGAAAAAGACTGAGGTAAAGTCCTTGCCCAGCATGTCCAAGGCCCTAAGGTCAGTACTGAGGATCCCTTGCTTGTACAAACAAAAGAGCAAAGCCAAACAAAAACTGGGAGATCATTGCTTGTGAGGCCAAGGTAGGAATAGTAAGAGTGTGAGGTCAGGGGCTAGAGAGATGGCTCAGAGGTTAAGAGCACTGGCTGTTCTTCCAAGAGGTCCTGAGTTCAAGTCCTAGCAACCACATGGTGGCTCACAACCATCTGTAGTGAGATCTGGTGCCCTCTTCTGGACTCTACAGGTGCTAGGCACACGCATGATGTGCAGATATACACTTAAAAATGAAATAAATGATTTCTCTGTCTCTCCTTAAAAAAATTTTTTTTAAAAATGAAATAAATGAAAACTGAGAAGTATGCTCCTCTTGGTCTGCATTCCACTTTAACTGTGATTTCTCCCATACTATATAATAGCTCATATACTTACTATATGATAATAAGGAACCAGAGAGTTTCAAATTAGAGTTTGATTCCTGCCTTTTTTTTCTTTCTTTTTTTTTTTTTTGACACAGGGTCTCACTATGTTTCCCTAGCCGGCCTGAAACCTAGAGAGAGCTGTCTGCCTCTGCCTCAAGATGGATTTTTACTATTTATAAATTATGTGTATGTGTACCTGTGTGTGGGTCTGTGCACACGTGTGCAGGTGCCTCTACAGACTAGAGACACTGGATCCCCTGGAGCCGCAGTTCCAGGTGGCTGGGAGCTGCCTAACTCAACAGAGCTCAGGTCCTCTTAAAGAACAGCACAGTCTCTTAGCCACTGAGCCATCTCTCCAGCCATGCATTATTATTCTCCCCACCCCACCCCGCCCCATGATACTGGAAGTCAAAGCTTTGCCCATGCAAGTACCCTCCCACTAAGCTATACTGTCTCTCTCTCTCTCTCTTATATGCGATTTAATCTCATTATATAGCACAGGCTACCCTTATATTCTATATTTTCTGTTTTGGTTTCTTGAGTGTTAAGACTACAGGCATGCACCAATCTGCTTGTCGTTCTACACAACTGCTAAAATTCCACTAATAATCTGAGGGATTAGCTCAGAGGTTAAAAACTTGATTGTGTGTATGGGGCCCTGGATTTGATCCATAACACCATTAAAAAAATTAAAAATGGAGTTCTGTGTGTCGTGTGTCCTCCACTTGGCAGCTTTTTAAAGAAGTCCTCTGCATAACTAGCATATCCTCACTTAACTATACCACGTCATTTCCTTCTTACTGATTTTTGCATATGATGCAGCTTGCATGCATTATGAATGTTTTCCCACATATGCACATGTGTATGGAGTTCTGAGCTGACGCTGAGTGTCATCCTCCATGACTCCCTACATTCTTTACTGAATAAGGGTCTCTAGGTGGACTCGCCATTTCAGCTAATCTGGCTAGCCAGTCTACTCTGGAGATTTCCCCATCTCTGCCTCCTGTGCGCTGGAATTGTAGGCGAGCCATCACACTCCACTTGG
>LOEQ01000989.1:284870-298940 GCA_001685075.1 Bramus lutescens | reverse complement strand
CTTTGGAAGAGCAGGCAATGCTCTTAACCACTGAGCCATCTCTCCAGCCCAGGTGAAGAGTTTTTTTGGGAAGAGTAGGATGATTGGGCTGAAGTGTAATTGCAGTATTACTGCTAGCAATGTAAGGGGCTACTTTATTGAGACTTCCTGTGTGATTGTATTCTTCATGTTTCTGCACTGGAGCTGCAGGGGTCGAGGGGTGGGGAGGTTTTGTTGTTTAAATTCAGCAGGTAGAAGAAGGAACCCTAGGAACTAAGACAGATAAGGACAGGGAATTTGGGAGATTGGATCATTGGTTTAGTGACCTGAGGGTAAAGGTAAAAAATTGGAATTAAGCAAGTGTGGAAGCACATACATACCTCTGATTCCACTTTGTCTAGAGACAGAGATGGGAGTTGGGTGGAGGTGGTGGGGGTGGTGGACTGAGTCTCTAGAGTTCCAAGCAAGTCAGGACTTCATAGTGAGACTTCTCTCAAACATAGACAACCCACAAACAAAATTGTGAGCACAGCGAGTTTCTGGTTCAAGTGATTGATACTCAGGTATGACAGTGAAGAGATACATTTGTCAACAGCATGGTCTGAACTGTAGAGAGGTGCTGTCTAGTGGAAAGCAAGCTGCAGGCCTGTGGTCCAGTGTTTGGGAAACAGGAGCATGGATCCAAGACTCTACAGCAAGACTGCCTCAGATGCAGTGCTCCTGCATGTCCCCTCACCAAAGCCATGTATTTGTTTATTGTTGTGTGTGTGAGTGTGTGTGCGTGAGTGCTCTGCCTGCATGTATGTCTGTGCAGTAGTACTTGTGCCAGATACTGGAAAAGGCCAAAAGAAGGTGTCAGATCCTTTGGAACTAGAGTTATAATCTGTTGTAAGATACTATATGGTGGCTAGAAATTGAACCTCTCCATCAGAAACAAGTGTTATTTTTTGAAACGGTCTCATTCTATAGCTTTGGCTGGCCTAGAGATTTGTAGACCATTAGCTGGCCTTGAACAGTAATGGTATTAAAAGCATGTATCACCACACCTGGGGAATTACTATTTTCTTTAGCAGATCTACTGATCAAATCCAGGGCCTTGTACATGCTAGTCAGTGTTTTACCACTGAACTGTGTCCCCAGCTTCAGCAGCATGATTTTCTAATTGTCACATTAGAAAGGTGGAAAGACAAGCTATACCAGGCTTTTTCTTTTGGGACCACCAATCAGCTCCCAAATCATACTAACGGCGTTGTCCTCTTTTCACTTCCATACATATCTTCGGCAAGCGTTTAAACCAGTGTTCTACTGCTTTCAGCCATATGGAAGCAGGATTGTGTTGATTTCTGCTATCAGTTGGTAAATTCTTTCAATCTAAAATATTGTCATTCTTTCTAGGTAGCAGAGGCTCAACGGGCAGAGTTTAGCCCTGCCCAGTTCTCTGGCCCTAAGAAGATCAACCTGAACCACTTGTTGAATTTCACCTTTGAACCCCGTGGCCAGGCAGGTCACTTTGAAGGCAGTGGACATGGCAGCTGGGGAAAAAGAAACAAGTGGGGACATAAGCCTTTTAACAAGGAACTTTTTTTACAGGCCAAGTGAGTATTTCCGTTCCTAAAATGAAGTTGAACCTACTTAGATGGGTTGAACTCCGAGAAGGAAACTTACTCTAAACTATTACGGAGGAAAAATAGAAAAGAAATTGATGCCTTTTTTTTTTTTTCCCTGTCATGTTTCTGAGTGAATGTTCTCAGTACTTAGAGAACATAGTGCTTGTTGTTACTTCCAGGGCTAGGAATGGTGTGTGGTCTGAGCCTTGCTGTGCAGTGGACTGGGAAGAAATCATGGGTCCAGGGAGGGTAGGGACCAAAGAAGAACAATTTTGACTGAAGTATTTGTGTGCTTGGCTTCGTAGAGGAAGAACTGATGTGCAGGCAAAGATCTTCCACAGTGAGCTCTCCTGGACAGGCCAGTGTGGTTTAGCACCTGTTTCCTCAGCTCTGATTGGACAGACCCTCTGCAGGGCACACTTGACTCTGAGTGCTGTGGTTCTTTCCCTTATGCAGTTCATACAGTGTTTCTTAGGCTGTGGACTCTAGCTGGGCCACCATTGTGAGTGGGAAACATGCCTTGGCTTTTTCCCTCAAGGCTTTATTTAGCTCTAGTTACCAGGCACTTTTGATCAAATGGTTGCACAAAGTTAGTACTCTGGGGGCTGGAGAGGTGGCTCCAAGGTTAAGAGTACTAGCTTCTGTTCTAGAGGACCCAGACTCCTGTTTTGTAGTTTTATTTTTTTTTTTTGACACAGGGGTTTTCTGTATAACCCTGATTAGCTTTAAATTTACCTCTGCCTCCCGAGTGTTGGGATTAAAGGCATTCGCTGTCATCACCTGGTGAGGACCCAGGTTCTTTTCCCAGCACCCACATAGCAGCTCACAGCCATCTGTAACTTGTTCCAGGGCACCTGATGCCCTCTTTTGGCCCTGAGGGCACTACATTCAGCTGGTGCACAGGCTGGCGAAACACCCATATACACAGATTTATGTTAACCTTTATTTAATAAACATAAGCAAACAAAAAAGTATGCACCCTGTTTTTCAGAGATTTTATTTTAAACTGTATGTGCATATGAATGTTGGTGTTCAAAGTGGGACAGGCTTTCAGTTCCCCCAGAACTGGAGTTGTAGACAGCCTTGAGCCTCCTGACATGAGTGCTAGGAACTGAACTCAGGTTCTCTGTAAGAGCAGCATTTTCCCTTAAAGTGACATCTCTCCAGCATGTGTGTGTGTTTCTCATGCACATGTGGAGGCCAACTGTTACGTTCTAGGAAGTTCTAGGAAGGCTCATTGCTAGGAACTGATAAAGATGCTCCTAACCCTCCCTTCCGCTTTTGTGAGTCATTAGATAGAAGATTGGCTGTTGGGTATAAACTGAAGCATCATTGTGTACTTAAATGCAGACTACTCTCAAATGATCGAGAATAGCTTTCTACTGCCTGGAAGATGAGCTGTATTCATAGGGTCCAAGGGTTGAGGGAGGAAGTCTCAGTCTGAGCTAATTTTAGTTCAAGGGAGAACAGCAGGGAACTTGGCTGGACTTGGAAGCAGAAGAAATAGTTGATGGGTTTGGGCATCTGCCCATTGAGTCTAGACTCCTCATGGAGCCAAGGCTCAGAGCTGTGGCTAATGTCTAGGGTCATGCTGCCCTAGCCTGGCAGCCTCAGCTGCTCTTCACCAGCATCATGATGGCCTCTGAGAGTTGATGAGCTTGTGCTGAGGCCCTGATGATTCTGACAGTCTCCGTACCCTCTGTTTTTCCTGTTCTTTTTAGCTGCCAGTTTGTGGTGTCTGAAGACCAGGACTACACAGCTCATTTTGCTGACCCTGACACCTTAGTCAACTGGGACTTTGTGGAACAAGTGGTGAGTGGAGTGGCTTCGCCAAGCTTGTAATCGTCAGCGGGAGAGCTAAAGAAAAGCTGTTAGCAAGCAGTGTTAAACTTAGGATACCTTTTTTTTGAAGCAGGGTTTCTCTGTGTAGCCCTAAGCCCTAGCTGTACTGGAACTCACTCTGT
Source organism: Bramus lutescens (assembly GCA_001685075.1). Lineage (NCBI taxonomy): Eukaryota > Metazoa > Chordata > Mammalia > Rodentia > Cricetidae > Bramus > Bramus lutescens. Next base: position 295,390 of record LOEQ01000989.1, on the reverse strand, counting down.
AGACCAGGCTGGCCTCAAACTCAAGAGATCCACCTGCCTCTGCCTCCCAAGTCTGGGATTAAAGGCATGCCCCACCACTGCCGAGCTTGGATATCATTTTTTGACTAGCCTTATGGCACATATTTTCCTGAGGTCAGTTTCTTGTTCCTCTTGGAATTTATTTTGTTACTAAGCGGACTTGGGATATGGAAGGCTCTGCTCCAAGGGCATGTAAGCATTCCTTTCTATCAGTCACTCGCTGAGGAAGTCGTAACCAGGACTCTGTTAGAGTAGCTCTCATTACCTTCCTACCCAGGCTGACTTTACTGGCAGCCCCTTGTTGTAAGTAGTATCAGATTATCAGGTGGTTGCATTTTCTGCAAAGCCACTCCTGCATTTTTTTTTTTTCTGGTGAGGTTATGAACTTGTGTCTCCTTGCTGATCCTAACAGTATATGATCTAGTTACTTTAAAATAATAAGTGCTACTACTTTTTATGTATATTATTCTGACAAATTTGGACTCCTGTTACTTTAAAAATTTATACAATCATCTAAGAATGACATAGAATGCCTTAGAAGAAAAACATTTTATATACATTGGTTAAAAAGCAGACACACGTAAAGTAAAGGTCTTCATTACTCTATTGGAAGTTGATCAGTAAATTAAATGTGAACTTTTATGCCTCTACTAAATATATATTTAAAAATTGTAGCCAGGGGTAGAGAGGTGGCTCAGCTGTTGATAGCAGTGGCTGCTCCTCCAAAGGACCAGGGTTCAATTCCCAACACCTATATGGCAGTTTACAACTAACTGTAACTTCAGTTCTGGGTGATCTGACTTCTTTACACAGACATACATACAGGCAAAACACTAGTCACTGCTCATAAATAAAAATAAATAAATTATTGTAGCTGGGCAGTGGTGTTGCACACCTTTAATCCCAGCACTCAGAAATAGAGTGCTGGGATTAAATAGAGACAGGCTGAAAGAGTAAATGGAATGCTGTAATTTATGTCATTTTCCCTGTAATGTAGATCCTCCAAGTGTCTGGATAACTGTCCTATTTGATTAGCCCATGATTGTGGCTTTCTTAATTTGCTTAAAGTGTGTTGTGCATCCTTATACTTGTACTATTAAACAGGTTTTATTTATTGTTTTTTTGTTTTTCGAGACAGTGTTTCTCTGTAGCTTTGGAGCCTGTCCTGGAACTAGCTCTTGTAGACTAGGCTGGCCTCTAACTCAGAGATGCATCTGCCTCTGCCTCCCCAGTGCCAGGATTATAGGCGTGTGCCACCACTGCCGGGAGCCTGTGTATTTGTAAGTACATTGTGTGCAGGCCTGGTACCTGTATAGGCCAGAAAGGGGCATTAGATCTTCTGGAACTGGAGTTACAGAGGGTCTTGAGCCATATGTGAGTGCTGGGAAATGAATCTGGGTCCTCTGCAAGAGCAATGTCTTTTTATTGCCGTGATGAGACATACATTATAGAAGAAACTGTTTAATTGAGCACTTGCTTACAGTTTCAGAGGGTACATCCATGACTATCCTGGAAGGGAACATGGCAGCAGGCATGGTACTAGAGCAGTAGCTGAGAATTTACATGTTGAAACAACAACCAGCAAGCAGAGACAGAGCTAACTGGGAATGGCATGGAGGCCATTCTCATTCAGACCACACAGTGAAGCAGCAAGTGCTCTGATTGCTGAGCCGGCTCTCAGTCTTGTAAAGAAGTGGTGAGATATAAGAGAACGAGAGGAGAGGCTTCTGACCTTCTTACCCTCTCCATAGTCAGTTCTGAAAGCGATGATGTTCTGCTGTCATTGTGTTTCAGCGCATCTGTAGCCATGAAGTGCCATCTTGCCCAATATGCCTCTATCCACCTACTGCAGCCAAGATAACCCGCTGTGGACACATTTTCTGCTGGGCATGCATCCTGCACTATCTTTCACTCAGTGAGAAAGCCTGGAGTAAATGTCCCATCTGCTACAGTTCTGTGCATAAGAAGGATCTCAAGAGGTAAGACTGAGAGTCATTAGACCCTAGCCTGCTGCCTCCTTACTCTGCTTCATCTTACTCTGTCTTTGTCTCAGTGTTGTTGCCACAGAGTCACGCCAGTATGCTGTAGGTGATACCATTACAATGCAGCTGATGAAGAGAGAGAAAGGAGTGTTGGTGGCCTTGCCTAAGTCCAAGTGGAAGAATGTAGACCAGCCTATTCATCTAGGAGGTGAGCATGGGTCATTTAGAGGGTGCACACCTTTTATCCCAGCGCTCAGGTGGCAGAGGCAGGAGGATCTCTTGAGTTCAAGGCCATTCTGGTCTACAGAATGAGTTTTAGGACAGACAGGGCTAGGGCTAGACAGATAAATCCTGTCTCAAAAACAACAGCAACAATAAAAATCCATCCTTTGGTTAAACCAGTTTTAGCCATATAATGAGAACCTGTCCCTAAACAGGGGGTGTAGCATAGGGGCAGCCTAGCATGCACAAGTCTACAGGTTCAACTCCTGGCACTGACAGAGCAGAAATACAAGGGAAGAGCTAGCCAAAGTACTTGTAATCCTAGCACTTAGGAGGCTGAGACTGAAGGACCAGAAGAAGTTCAAGGTCACCCTTGACTACATAGCAAGTTGGAGCCACCCTGAGCTTCATGGGACACTGTCTCAAAAAACCAAAGTATTGGGGAAGTAAGGAAATAAGTCATCCATGAGTCTTTTTCCTAAAGGTACCCCCAAAATGTTAGGCTTTTTCAGTTCACTCATTCTTTTGAGACTGGGGTTAGCTATGCTAGTTTGACAACTGTTGTGTTGTATATTGTATGGCTCTAGGATTTTTCTTTTTCTTTTTTTTTTTTAAGATTTATTTATTATGTATACAACATTCTGCCTCCATATATGCCCGCACGCCAGAAGAGGGCGCCAAATCTCACTACAGATGGTTGTGAGCCACCATGTGGTTGCTGGGANGATTTATTTATTATGTATACAACATTCTGCCTCCATATATGCCCGCACGCCAGAAGAGGGCGCCAAATCTCACTACAGATGGTTGTGAGCCACCATGTGGTTGCTGGGAATTGAACTCAGGACCTCTGGAAGAGCAGCCAGTGCTCTTAACCAGTGAGCCATCTCTCCAGCCCTGGATTTCGCTTTTTTAAGACAGAATCTCATGTAGCTCCAGCTGTCCTGGAAGTGACTATGTAGAACAGGCTGGCCTCAAACACACAGAGATCGTGTTTTATTTTTAAAATAATTTAAATGCTTTTAACTGCTGAGCTGTCTCCAGCCCTTACACAGTAGATGGACAATACAATGCTTGTTCACATCACTAGTGCCTCATTCTTAGAAAACATCTTTCTAAGCATTTCCTTATGGTTAGACTTAATGTTCTAATTAGTAGTTATTAGACTGATTTTTTTAAATAATTTATTCTTATGTATATTGGTGTTTTGCCTGAATTTATGTCTGTGTGAGGGTGTCAGATCTTGGAGTTACAGACAGTTGTGAGCTGCCGTGTGGGTACTGGGAATTGAACCCAGGTCCTCTGGAAGAGCAGCCAGTGCTCTTNCTGCAGACATACACACAGACAGAATATTGTATACATAATAAATGAATAAATATTTTTTTAAAAAAAAGATTATTGTTAATGTTTTCAGGAAGTTATACTTAGTCTCATTTTTTTCCTAGGTCAGAAAAAGTATATGTGAGACAGTTTCTATTCAGTCACAGCACCTGAGAGCTGTGTTTTTGTGATGTATTGCCTTTCTTGCAGATGAACAGCACATTCAGTACTCCAAGTTGCTGCTGGCCTCTAAGGAGCAGGTGCTGCACCGAGTAGTTCTGGAAGAGAAAGTAGCGCTGGAGCAGCAGCTTGCAGAGGAGAAGCACACTCCTGAGTCCTGCTTTATCGAGGCTGCTATCCAGGAGGTTAAGGTAAGTACATTGGGAACAGAAAACCAAGTTCCTGCAGATCCAGGAGACTGAAAACGTTATTTAAGTGGTAAGAGGAAGGAAGGATTTACTTTGAGAGCTTTCAGACTCTATTAGAGCTAAAAGTAACTGCTCAGAATGTTTTTGTGACTCACTGTCACAATGGGTTTCTTTTTGAGCTGTATTCTCAGTTAATAAGCAAGTTAGTTTTGTCCTTGTCTAGGAAAATAGAGTTATGAAGGTGTTTTGGGAGACATTGTGGAGAGTGTATTATGGTTTGCCTGTCAGGCCTTGGCAACACTTGTTAAGATTTGGAGTAAGTTGAATTAGCCAAAGAAAGAATTCATTAGCTCCTGTATCCTCTAAAACAGGGATTCTTAAACTTGGGCCATGAGAATCACTCACTTGCTTGACCTTCGAAATGAGTATGTTTCTGGTCTTTTCTCTGGTGGTCTTAGATTCGGGAAGAGGCTCTGTCTGGAGTAGCTGGAGGCAGAGGGGAGGTCCCTGGTGTTGTGGCTGCTCTGGAACAGCTGGTGCTGATGGCTCCCCTGGCGAAGGAGTCTGTTTTCCAACCCAGGAAGGTTAGTGTACCTGTTAGAACTGAGTGACTGTCGTTCTTAAGACTGCTGTGAGCTGTGGGGCTGGTGTGAGGAAGAGATGGTGACTGTTGGCTGTGTCCTTGTGACCAGGTCTGTCAGCTTTTTCCAGGGATGGGGATGGCCCTGAGAGCTCAGATGAGCATCCAGGGATCTTAGGCCTATTTTTGCTGCCACATCACTTCATGGACCAGAGCATAGTACTTTCTGTTGACCTACGGTTTGTTCCAGCAGGGTGTGCTAGAGTATCTGTCTGCTTTCGATGAAGAAACTGCAGAAGTTTGTTCTTTGGATTCCCCTCGTCCTCTTGCTCTCCCTTTGGTAGAAGAGGAGGAAGCCGTGTCTGAGCCAGAACCTGAGGGGTTGCCAGAAGCCTGTGAGGAGTCAGAGGTAGCAGATGACAATCTTGGGGAGGTGACCATTTGTACTGAGTCAAGCCAGGAGGAACCTATCACTATGCCAGGCTTCACCCAGCTGAGCAGCTCTCCTTGTTACTACTTCTACCAAGGTGAGTGCCCCAGGAGGAGGGCTGGGTTTCCTTAAGAGGTATTTGAAAGGGATGACCTGGCACTCTGAACAGGGGGAGGCATCTTTACCAAATCCTGGGGGTTGACAGACTGCTTTCCAGCAGCAAGTAGGAGTGGCAAGCCTAGCTGGGAGAGGTCCCTGCTGAAGAGTGGCCTGGGCTTCTGTAATAGAGCTCTTGTCTTTAGCGGAGGATGGACAACACATGTTCCTGCACCCTGTCAATGTGCGCTGCCTTGTGCGGGAGTATGGCAGCCTGGAGCAGAGCCCAGAGAAGATCTCAGCGACAGTGGTAGAAATTGTTGGGTATTCCATGTCTGAGGTAAGGCTTTCTGTAGAGGGGCATAAATAGCTGGATGTGACATTAGCCTAATCTCTTTGGGGTAGGCCTAACTAGAGTAAGACTACAGACCTTTGGGGCCCTTAATAAGTTTGTTGTGGTTTGTTTATTTTTGAGGCAGGGTTTCTCTTCTATATCCTTGACTGTCCTGAAACTTGCTATTTAGAACAGACTGGCTTTATGCTCAGATTCACCTGCCTCTGCCTACCAAGTGCTGGGATTAGAGGTGTGTGCCACCATACTTGACCACTATTAGATTTTTTGAGAGGGTGTCTCATGCAGCCTAGGCTCTATAGCTAAGGATATCTATCCCTCCTACCTCTATCGCAGAAGTGCTGTGGTTTGTTTTAATTGTTTTTTGTTTGTTTAAGCTTATTGTAGTCCTGGGTAACAACTCAGTGTGTGTGTGCTGGCGCATTCTGTCACTGAGCTACAGCTCTATCTTGCGACCTGATTTACATCTCTTTGTTAGTGATGGTGCAGTGAATTGTGTTAAATGTTAGATGCTGTGTGCCAGGTCTCAGTGTCCACATGTACTACCCTGCTTCTCAGGGTCATTTTCTGCAATTGGGGTATTGGTATCTTCTTTTTCATTCCATATGCATTTGTTCATGTCCCATCCCCCCTTTAAAGTGATTTGTTTTGTTTTGTTTGTTTGTTTTTTGTTTTTTTGAGACAGGGTTTCTCTGTAGCTTTGGAGCCTGTCCTGTAAGTAGCTCTTGTAGACCAGGCTGGTCTCAAGACTCACAGAGATCTGCCTGCCTCTGCCTCCTGAGTGCTGGGATTAAAGGTGTGAGCCACCACTGCCTGGCTTAAATTTATTTTTTATTTTTTGAGGCAAGATCTTGTGCATCTCTCTGGCTATGCTAGAACTTGCTGTGTAGACCAGGCTGGCCAAGTGTGCACCACCACACCTTCCCCTCGCCTTTTCTCTCTTTTTACGGTTGGTTGAGAGAAATGTTCAAAACCCCAAAGTCCTTCAATGTTTTATGCTTGGTCATACAGACAGGAGTGTGTTTTTAGTTTTGAAAGGTACCTTTGAATTATGGTTTGGTTTACATATGTGAATTTTTTGTCATTCGGTAAATATGCCTGTGGTGATTATAGAATTGTAGATGTAAAATAAAAGATTCTTGGGTGACGGGCAGTGGTGGCACATGCCTATAATTCCAGCACTTGGGAGGCAGAGGCAGATGGTTCTCTTTGAGTTCGAGGCCAGCCTGGTCTCCAAGAGCTTGTTCCAGGACAGGCTCCAAAGCTACAGGAAAAACCCTGTCTCAAAAAAAAAAAAAACAAAAAAAAAACCCAAAAAACGAACAAACAAACAAAAGAAAACAAACTTTGCATGAAATAAATCCAGAAAAAGAATAGAAACTTCAGTGAACAGACTTTGGTTTTGTCTTCACTCAGTAGGCCTTGCTTTACCCTTCCTCCTTTCCATTGTCATTACATTGATTCTATCGGTAGTTCCTAGTTCCAGGCCTTTTTTTTTGTTTCATTGTCATTGAGTACATACACTTTGCTTTTTCCTGTTCGCTCTCTGATAGTGGACTCTAGACAGTTAGAAACAATGGCCAGCTTTAGATCAGTTTGTTACCGGGCTCAATTTACCCACTTATAGCTCAATCCAAGGAATCCTGAGTCTGCTGAATTGATGATTCTTTTTTTTCCTCACGCGGTGGGGGTTATGGGTGCTCTGCAGGCCAGAAAAGGGCATCAAATCCCATTACAGATGGTTGTGAGCCACCGTGTGGGTGCTGAAAATTGAACTCAGGACCTCTGGAAGAGCAACCAGTGCTCTTAACCACTCAGTCATCTCTCCATCATCCCTGCCCCCAATGGATGTTCCACCTGTAGGTTGCCCATAGTATCTGCCTTTCAAAAGAGCAGTAACAGTGGCATTCTTCGGAGTCACAGCGCTGAGTGTGAATACTGTTGGGATGCTGGGCTGGGATCCTTTGCTCTTAAGAGCTGTTGAACATTGGTTCTGTTTTCAATGTAGGATGTTCGACAGCGCCATAGGTATCTCTCTCACTTGCCACTCACCTGTGAGTTCAGCATCTGTGAACTGGCTCTGCAGCCTCCTGTGGTCTCTAAGGAAACTCTCGAGATGTTCTCAGGTGATAAAGAACTGTTTTGCTTCTCTTTGTACTGGGAACCTATTATGGGAGGAAGGGCTTAAGCTATATCCTGAAACAAGATGCATTCATCTAGGCCAGATGACCCACTGGCTACTAGTCATCTAGGAAGAGTTAATGATGGGTGATCTGGCTTTCTTACAACTTGACCAACCCACAGATGACATTGAGAAAAGAAAGCGTCAGCGCCAAAAGAAAGCTCGAGAGGAGCGACGCCGAGAGCGCAGAATTGAAATGGAGGAGAACAAGAGACAGGGCAGGTGTAAGTTCAAGAGCTCTTGTGTTTGCTTAGCTTTGCTGTGTGTGAATCTATGCGGCTCCTTGCAGAAGCCAGGCTGCTTGCTTATGCTCTGCCATTTGTTTTATTAGACCGTTCCATGGTAGGGAATTGGAGTGCTGTTCAAAGTGGTGGGGCAGCTGCCTGCCTTTAGACATGATTATTGAAAGGCAATGCTCACTGTGACCTGTGGAAAATATGTGCAGGTTTGGGCGTGAGAGCTCTGTTGATCAGGATGCAGTCTTCTGAATTGACTCTAGAATAAGTCACTAAATCCAGGGGATTAATGTGACTTGAGGGCCTCGTTATCCACTAGAAAACAAGCACTAGAGCTGGGTCTGGTGACTTAGACTGAAAACTTAGATGCAGAGATAAAGTAAAAAGAAAGTGCTGGGCGTGGTGGCCAATGCCTTTAATCCCAGTACTCAGGAGGTAGAGGCAGGCAGCTCTCTGTGAGTTCGAGGCCAGCCTGGTCTACAGAGCGAGTTCCAGGACAAGTAGGACTGTTACACAGAGAAGACCTGTCTCAGAGAAAAGGGGGGGCAGACAAGCTGAGGACTGGGGAAAAGACTAAGCTCTCCCGGTTCCATCCTCTATGGCATATAAAAGTTGGCTTGGTAGAGTGGAGTGAGTATATGCTTGGACTTTTAGAACCTTATAGCAAGTACACACCCTAAACTTTAAGAAAACAAATGTCTCAAAAAAAAAGTTTTATTGTCTTTTTTCTCTTCTTTCTTACTTCACTTAAAGTTTTTTGTTGTGTTTTGTTTTTGAGACAACAGCTCACTGTTTATCCTGAACCTACTTACCGTGTAGACCTAACTGACCTTGAGCTGTCTAGGCGTGTACCATATTTAGTCTTCTCTTTTTGAAGGAGTGGGGGTACGGCTCTGGTTTATATAGCCTAGGATGGCCTTAAATTTGCTCTTACTGTTTCAGCCTCCTTTATGCTGAATTACACATAGCATAGATTATTGTATGAAAGCAGATATAGATTCATAATTGTTTGCATCCTCTAGGCCCTCCAGATTGCCCCTCCCTAGAGAAATTCCAAACAGTTGTATAATGGACTTACTTAACCTTTGCTTTGCAGATCCTGAAGTCCACATTCCCCTAGAGAACCTTCAGCAGTTTCCTGCCTTCAATTCCTATACCTGCTCCTCTGATTCTGCTTTGGGTCCCACCAGCACAGAGGGCCATGGGGCCCTCTCCCTTTCTCCTCTTAGCAGAAGTCCAGGTTCTCATGCAGGTAAAGAGTTGATATTTAGTGAGTTCTGCTACTGGCTAGAGCTTTAATTTGTTTTAATTTTTAAATGTGTGTGTGTGTGTGTGTGTGTGTTTTGCTGGAAGCCAAACCCAGGTCCTCTGCAAGAACAAGTGCTCTTAAGCACTGAGGCAACTCTCCATCCTGACCAACTTGGCAGAATGTGACATTTAAGTGAAAAAGTTGATAGTCCTGAGTTGCACTGATTGTTATTTTATTGCCCTTGCCTGTTGGTTATGCTGGCTTAGACCTTGTCGGCTTCTCAACCTCAGAGCACTTTGTTTCCTTGGACCTGTCTGTTCTGGCTTTTTGTTTTTATTTTCCTCTTCTCCTAGTTTTCATGTTTGAGCATGTTTGTTACTGTCTCTGTTGTAATATTGATTGTAATTAGGGGAAAAATAAGATTACTAAACGCACAGTAGGAAATGGTTCATTTAAAAATTTGTTTATGGGCCTTATGTGGGCCACCTGCTGTGGTACACTGGGCCTTTCCACATCAGTCATCAGTGTCCTACAGACTTACCTATAAGGCCCTTCTTAGGAAGCTATTGCCTCAATGGAGTTAAGATTCCTACTTCCTAGGTGACCTTAGTGTGTGTAAAGTTGACATAAAAACTAGCCAGCACAGATCCTGAGACTAATAATGTACAGGAACTTTAGTGGTAAGAACTGGGGCTAGAACTTGGTTCTTGAGGACAGTCTACTATGATGCTTTTCCAGTTACACTAACTGAGGGGTAGAGGATGTTTTCATCTGACAGGTTTTGTTTTGTTTTACAATTTTGGGCTTCTAAGACATCAGAATAATTTGGTCCTCAGACTGAAACTGCCAACTAATGTTGGGTTAGTGTGGAAGCCCTGATACTAGGTGAGACATGATGCCTTTGCCTAGCAGTCCCCCAGCCAGTGTGAGAAAGGACAGAATACTACTTAAGACTCTTGAGAGGAAGACTAATTTGGTGTGTGTGTCTTAAATCCTGAGTATTTCCATGTCATGGTAGCCGGCCATAAAGGAGGATCAGGATGGGTTTTTTTTTTCTTGAAGTTGTCTGCCCACATAAAACCAGTCCATAGCAAACAACTAATCTTTGAGAGCCAGCCTTTTGTTTTTATATTTTGAGACAGGCTTGCTATGTAGCCCAGACTGACTTTGAACTCACGATGCACCTGCCTCAATTTACCAAGCGCTAGGATTACAGTCAGGAGCAACCCTAGCTTGAGAGCCAGCCTGTGTGGAAGGCGTAACACTTTCCGGGGAAGGGCTGCATCCCAGTGTTGCAGTGACGTGAAGAAACCCCTTCTCTGTTCATGGTGTGGGTTGATGTACAATGTTTTTGTTGTGTAAGAACATGTCAGAATTAAACACTTGAATCGGGCTGAGAGATGGCTCAGCGGTTAAGAGCACTGGCTGTTTTTCCAGAGGTCCTGAGTTCAATTCCTAGCAACCACATGGTGGCTCACGACCATC
>LOEQ01000989.1:250152-260230 GCA_001685075.1 Bramus lutescens | reverse complement strand
GCTGTCTGCTTGCAGCCTCTCCACTCCCCGGCCTTTGCTATTCCCTCTGCTTGGAGCTCTTCCCCAGGGAAGGGGGAGGAAGAAGGGAACCTGCCTGCTGGTGTTGGGCTCCACGTTTATCCTTCTTCCACTCTCTACCCTCAGTATCCATACAGTCAAGGAACAAAAACAGACTCCCCAGGGTTGGGCTCTCCCACTACTGCCCCTTGTTCAGCAGCCAGGGAAATAGTGTGGAAAAAGAATTCCCTCACGGTCCTCGTCTCGCAAGGGAACACACGAAGTCAGAGTAGCTCGGCCAGGCGATTCCTTTTTGTAAAAACGGTGGGGAAACCCCAAGCAGACTAACAAGCGCACATGGCCAAGCTGACCTCTGTCTTTCATACTGCATGTGGTGACTGTGTCTCGTGCCAGGGCTGCTGAAGAGAGAGATCAGAACAGATGAGCCCCACGTTCAGCCAGCTACCTATGAGAGAAAAAATTCTCCCACTGAGGCTCGGAGAAATGAAAGGCTTTGACCAAGGACTGTAATGAGTCCATAGCAAAGTGTCCTCACTGAGCCCTGAGACCTGAGGCCATTTCCATTGTCCTTATTGGATCGGCCTTCTGCAGGGCCTGGGCAGCTAGGCTGTATCAAAATCTAAACTTCTTTTAAACATATATTTACTATTTTTCTTTATGTATACTTTTACGTGCCTACAGTTTATGTGCACCATATGTGTGCAGGTGTCACAGAGGCCAGCAGAGGGCATTGTATTTCACAGAGCTGGTACTCTGGAGTTGTGAGCTCTTAAGGTGGGCGCTGGAAACCAAACATGGGTCCTTTACAAGGACTGAAAGTGCTCTTAACCACTGAGCCACCTCCCCAGCCACCTCTCATTCTAATTGGGGGTTGCTGCTCACCACAGCATGCAAGTAGCAGGGCAGAGGACAACTTTTGGTTCTCTGCTCTCCTCCCATTACAGGTTATGAGATCAAACTCAGGTTATACAGCAAGCACAACTATCTGATGAGCATCTAACTGGAAATCTAAGACTTACTTTTTTTTAAAGATTTATTTACTAATTATGTATACAGAGGGCACCAGATCTTATTACAGAAGGCTGCGAGCAACCATGTGGTTGCTTTGAATTGAACTCAGGACCTCTTGAAGAACAGCCAGTGCTCTTAACCTCCAAGCCATCTCTCCAGCCCCAAGACTTACATTTCTATATCATCTCTGCAGGCCTTTGTCCATTCCCCTGACAGAGAAAAAGACAGAAAGGTAACTCCTTTTGCCCCAGAGTTACTGGTCGATTCAAAACAAACAAACAAACAAAAAACAAAAAAAACAAACACTACTTCTTGTTCTCAACTACCCTGGCAGGACAAGTATGCACTGAATCCCATTTTCCAGGTGAGAAAACAGAGGCTCGGAATGAGGAACCCACAGCACACACCTTTGGTCTCTGAGTTTAGATCTCTGAGTTCAAGGCCAGCTCGGTCTACAAAGTGAGCTCCAGGACAGCCAGGGCTACACAGAGAAACCCTGTCTCAGAAAACCAAAGGGGGAGGGGGGCGAGGGAAAGATTCAAATCTCAGCAGCCTGGCTTCCGAGCCCATACGCTTAACCATATGCTACAGCACAGGGTAACACAGTAGAATGCGTGCCAGCCACTGGGGCCCTTCTGATGGAACCCTAGGAAGATCTCTGATCTCCTGGTTAGGTTGGCACAGTGTTCTGGGATCACAACTCCTCGCAGAGGCAAATAAATACATCTCTCACACCTGTCCTCGGCGTCCAATGCTCCTGGCAGTCTCGGCTGGATTTCTGGATTATTCCCACCTCCATTCGCCCCAGCCTGTCCCGCAGAAGCGGTGAGTTATTTGGGGGACTTGATGGCTCCCTCCTCCGGCGGCCCATGACCCCCCTGCCCAGTTGCAAACACCTCTCCCTTCCAGTGCACGCTTCATTAAGCAGCTCTGCCGCATTCTGGCCCCTGCAGCTGTCCGCTCCCAGTCAGAGCACCTGCCCTCCTGCCCCCTCCCTTCCCCACCCAGCTTCCTTTAGTGAGACTTCTACTCTTCCCTGATCCCTGGCCCCAGCTTTGCCCCAGAGTAATGACCTGCCCTCTGATTTAAGAATTCTTCCCCAATAGAGCAAAACCTCCCCGCACCATTTGGTGAACCAATACTTTTGGCCGGCATCCACATTCCCTGTTCCAGCAAGAACTCAGTCTTCAATGCCACTCAGCACCCCCCCCCTTCAGGGGGGAGAGTTGTTAAAAATTACCAAGGAAGAATTTTAGGTTATGAATATCTTACCACAATTTATTAAAGTGCACCCAAGACGGTGCAAGGATGCCTCCCCCATCCCCTGCCGCCACCGCTGCGGTCTTATGTCACAATGCGTGGGGCTGACGTCATGGGGACCAGCGTGGGTTCTGCAGTTAGCTGTCTGTCTGTTTCCCTCTGCTCCTGGCTCGCCCATCTTCCAGCTCTGAGTTCTGCCAGGGCCGCCTGCAGGCCTCGCTTGCTTTTCAAAAATAACTCGAGTCTCTCACGGAGGCCGGGGCTGCTTCCTGGGTGTCCCGGGGCTGCACTGATCCCCGCAGCACAGAACTTCACCAGCTTTGACTCTGGCCCGTCTGCTGGAGTAGGTCTTGTATTACTGTGGCCACTGTTAACCGTCAAGGAGGAAGGACAGGTGGATGTCCTCGGTCCCAACAAGTCACGCTTTCATGCTAGTGCCCCAGACCGGCAGAGCACAGGAACTTGCCCTTGGTTCCAGTTAGCTTGTTTTCTTCTTGTTTCTCTCAAATATCTGCTTCCCTGTCTAAAGTAGGGGATTTTTTCCCCCATTTTATCTTCTTCCACTCCCTCTCCAGGGCCTTTTTTTTTCCCCCTCCCACCTCTGAGACAAGGTCTCCCTATTTAACACTGGCTAACCCAGAATTTGTTATGTAGACTAGGCTGACCTCAAACTCACAGATTGCCCTGCCTCTGCCTCTTGAGTGTTGTACCCTCAGGATCTTAGGTAGCGCAGGCTGGCCTCAAACTTGTTACATAGCTGGGGATGATATTATTGAATCCCTCCCCCTTCCTTTGTTTTTCAAGATAGGGTTTCTCTGTGTAGCAGCTCTGACTGTCCTGGAACTCGCTTTGTAGACCAGGCTGGCCTTGAACTCACGGAGATCCCTGCCTGCCTCTGCCTCCCAAGTGCTGGGATTAAAGGCTTGTCGTCTGGCCTCTCTTCTCTCAAAGCTGTGTGGCCAGCTCCTATTTATTCTGAGACGAAGTCTCACTAGTTACTGTGGCTAGCCTGGAACTCACAGAGATGCCCTTCCTCTGTGCGTTGGTGTGCACACGACACAGAGCTCATGTGAAGGGCTGAGGACAATCTTCAGGAGTGAGTTCTCTCCTCCCACCACACGAGTGTCCCGGGTTTTAAACTCTAATCATCAGGCTTGTTGCCAAGCTCCTTTCCCTACTGAGCCATCCTGACAGTCTCAGTGTGCATATGTCTGTAGGCGATGTGCATGTGATCCTTCTGGAGTTATAGTTGGTTGTGAGTCAGCTGACAAGGGTGCTGAACTCAGGTCCCATAGAAGAAGCCGTTCGTGTTCTTAGTAGTTGAGTTAGGCCAACCCTCCAGCTCCTATTTATTTTAAAACAAGGTCTCACTATGAAGCCCTGGCTTCCCTGGCACTCTGAGAGAGCCACCTGCTTCTACCACCTGCTTCCACCGATGCTGAGTGCAGGTGTGTGCCACCATACCTGGAGAAAGTGCTTTTAGACAGGCAAACAGGCAGCAGACAGAAATCACGTGCTAAGTGCTCTGTGATTTAGCTAATTGTCATTACTGCTTCAGAACAAACTACCCACAGTGTAATGGCCTCTAGCAGCAGCAGCTACTTATTTGAGACACGGTCTTGCTATGCTGCCCTGGCTAACCTTGAACTCCTCAGCACAATGGATCCTCCTGCTTCAGCCTCCCTAGCAGTTGGGACTGACTTTAGTACTGTGCCTGGCCTGAGCAAGAACATTGATTACCTTGCATGGTTTCTACTTTTCGTTTGGCCAGCCTTTGTTTATTTGCTTTTGTTTCTCTGTGTAGCCCCGGTTGTTCTGGAACTTGCTTTGTAGACCAGGCTGACCTCGAACTGAGAGCTCCACCAGCCCCTGCCTCCCAAGTGGAGGCAGACTGTAATTTCCACAAGGTCCTACTGGTTACATAGGTGAGCCCTGCTCAGCGAGTAGGGGGTGATACTGGGGTCAGAAAGGCAGGACCCATCCAAGACCTACTTGGAAAAACTGAGGACCCAGGTACAACTGGTGTCTGCCTGTAGTCCCTGCTAGCTGAGAGGCTGAAACAGGAAGATTGCTTGATTGCTGGAGTCTAGACTAACCTGAGCAAAACAGCAAGACCCCATCTCAAAAGCAGGGGCTAGGCATGGTGATACACATTTTTAATCTCAGTTCTTGGGAGGTAGAGGCAGGCAGATCTCTGTGAGTTCGAGACCAGCCTCGGCTATGCAGAGAGTTCCAGGCCAGCCAAGGCTACGTAGTAAGGTCTTCTAAACAAAACAACAACAGACAAGCCAGACGTGGCAATGTGCTCTTGTAATCCCAGCACTCAGTAGGTATCGGCAGGAGGGACCAGGAGTTCAAGACCATTCTCATCAATGTCCAATGAAGACAGCATTTCACAAGCTGCTGTGGTGCGTGCCTTTGATCTTAGCGCTTGAGAGGCAGAGGCAGTAGACCCCTGAGTTCAAAGACAGCCTGGTCTATAGCCGGAGTTCTGGACAAGTTTTACAGACACAACCACTGGCTGATCTGATCTGGGCAATTCTTCAGTTGAGCTTCCTGCTCTTCTGGTGACTCCGGTGTCGAGCATGCACTAAAAACTAGCCAGAGGGGCTCGTGGGGTGGCTCAGAGGTCAGAGCTTTTGTCAGTCATACAGAGGACGCAGGTTCAATTCCCAGCACCCAGATGGTAGCTCACCTTTCTGGGCTCCTGTATGCACATGGTGCACATATATACACACTCAGGTGCACACATCTATACATTAAATTATTTTTTAAAAAAGAATAAAGCTATGAAATTCACATGTCAGCCTTTGTATAAATACACATCCCGTTTCTCTCAGGCAAATGGCTAGGACTAGAATCAAGGGACCATAGACAGGTGTATGTTTACTGTTAGCGGCTCTGCCAGTCTTCCCAGCAGAGCCTGCTCTTTTACACCCCATAGTCTCACCAGTACTGTGTGTTTAGAAGGTTTGTTCATCTGAGAAATTCATTCTAGCGTGAGCAGGGCTGTCCTATTTTGGTTTTAACTTGCACTTCCCTGCCAGCTAAAGGTTTTGAGATCTTTCCTTATGCTCTTGTTTGTTCAGTCATTTGGCCTACTTAAAAAAAAAAATGATTAGAGACAGGAAGTAGAGGCAGGTCGACAAGAACAGGAGAATTCTGGGAAGAGGAAAGCCCATTCCTCTGCAGTCCTGACCCAGCCATAGAAGAAGCAAGATGTGACTGCCTTGATGAATAAGATGAGACGTTGTGGATCCCTCCTAGGCTGATACAGTTTGAACAATGAGATGTGTCTGTTCCTGGTGGTACCAATAGCTTCAAGAGAATGATGGGAATTGAAGAGGCTCCTTATGGAGTTTGTTTTAAATGTTTCAAGACTATCCATTTGGGCAAGAGACTGCTCTTTCCTGGACCACTTGACAATATGCTGCATAAACTGAACATGCAGGACCCCCAGGAAAAATGACTGCTGAACTTTCCAAAACAAGGTGAGACAGTCCTCCAGTGTTCCTGCTTCATGAAAGTGTTTGCCAGATATTCTGCAGGACACAAAAAAAGCGTCTGATGAATTTTGCCAAAATAGGTGGGACAGTCCTTCAAATTTCCTGCTTCATGGAAGAGTCTGCCAGACATTCTGTGGGACATAGAAGAAAATGACTGACAAACAGGCAATATAGGCTGGATAGTTTCAAATTTCCTGCATCACTGAGAAGCCTGCTGGATAGTCTAGGCCTTTAGGCTGAAGATAGATGCCCCAATGTTACAGGAAAACTTTGGGTGACTCTCCAGGTAGTCAGATATCTGTGTCATTTCTAGAGTATTTGAAATTGCTTACAATGTGCTTCCTGTTTATTTAGGTAATATCACTCTTCTGGGGTCTTTGATAAAGTTGAAAACTAGATAGTTGTAATTATAGGATTCCTTAGTTATGATAAAAGATAAATTAGATATGAAACTTTACACAAAGATAGATATGATAGATGATAGAATATTTTCTTTAATTTTGTCAAATACAAATAGACTAAAATTGCAACTGTAATTCTTGCTTGATACCTGCTTTGGATTTTACTATGTTAAAGTTAAAACCTTCCTTTTTAATTAGACAAAAAAGGGGAGATTATGTAGGGTGCCCTTCTGTATGCTGTGAATATGTTTTATTACTATTGGTTAATAAAGAAGCTGATTCGGCTAATAGGCAGAATAGAGCGAGGTGGGCAATCCAAGCAAAGATACAGGGAAAAAGAAGGCAGAGTAGAGGGAGATGTCAGAGCCACCTGAGAAGCAAGATGTGAGGTAAGAAGCCACAAGCCTCATGGCAAAACATAAACTAATAGAAGTGAGTTAATTGAAGTTATATGAGCTAGTTAATAATAAGCCTGAGCTAATAGACCAAATGGTTTGTAATTTTTAAAAAATGATTAATGAGGATGGAGAGATGGCTCAGTGGGTAAGAGCACTGGCTGCTTTTTGAGAGGACCCAGATTCAGTTCCCAGCACCCACATGGTGGCACACAGCCATGTGACTCTAGTCCAGGAGATGTGGTGCCCTCTTCTGGCCTCCTATGATACCAGGTGTGCATACATACATGCAGACAGCCACTCATAATCACATTAAAATAAAAATATTATTACTGTGTGTGTGCACATGCCACAGTTTAGGGGGATTAGGAGGGGAGTGAACAATTTTGTGAGTCAGTCCTCTCTACTTTTACATGGTTCAAGGAGTTCAACTCAGGATGCCACGCTTGTGTGGCAAGCGCCTTTACTCTTGGAGCCATCTTGCAGACATTGCCTGCTATGAGTTTTCCTTGTCTTAGTACTAACGGGTATTTTTTGGTTGGTTGGTTTTAGGTTTTTTTTGAGATAGGGTTTCTCTGTTTAGCCCTAACTGTACTGGAACTCACTGAGATCCACCTGCCTCTGCCTCCCAAGGGCTGGGATAAAGGCATGCACCGCCACCACCCAGCTAAGTAAAAAGGGATCTTAACTCCCACAGATTCTTTGTCATATATATCTATATATAATGAATACTTTCTACCAATCTTTTTCTTTTTTTAAACTTCTTGTTTATTTTTTAAATTGTAAATGTGTGTGTATACCTGTATTTGTGTTTGTGCACATGAATGCAGGTGCCTGTAGAGCCCAGAGATGTTGGGTACCCTGGGGCTTGAGGCACCTGGTACGGATGCTGGAACCTGAACTCAGGTCCTCTGCAGGAGAGCAGCTTGTGCTCTTAACTGCTGAACTGTCTCTCAGACCCTAATTTTTTTGCCCCCTTGAAACAGGGTCTCATTATATGGTAGGATTGACTCTGAGTTCCTGATTCTTCTGCCTCAGTCCACAGTGCTGGAATTACAGGCATGTGTCATTACACATGGTAAAAACAACATTTTTGAGGCTCATCCACATTCTGACATATATAAGCATTTGATTCCTTCTCATAGCTGAATACTCTTCAACTGTATGGATATACCATAGTTAGTTTACCCATTTGCTTAGACTTTCCAATTTGCAGCATCTTGTGATTTTAATTTGTACTTCATCACCTCGACATTTGAGCATCTTTGCGTGTGATCATTGATTATTTGCATATCTTTTGTGAAGTTTGCTCTTATTAAGCTTTAAGAGATTCTTTGACAACTTCATAAGACATATCTAATGTGTCTTGATGACATCCACTCCTTGGTCCTTCAGACCTCGCAACACATCCCCCCTCCCAGTTTTAGGGCTCAGGCCAACTTATTTGCATCCCCCTTCTGTGTTTGTACTAGTGATGGGGCCGGGCCTTGCAAAATCAGCAAGTCCCCCAACCTCCACAGACAGCTGTAAACACTGCTCTGTGTGGGTTCCTATGTGCCAAGTGCATGTTTGGTTCTGGTGGAGAAAGAGAACAGGCCTGCTTACCCATGAAAACAAGTTCAGCTTCGTCCAGTTCCAGATTTCCTGCTCACCTTAAGGTCCTGGGAGGCCCTTGCTCATTGTCTCCGGAATTCCGGTGTGAGTTGGTCAGGGTGTGGATGCTGCTGACCGATAGATGCGGCTTCACATGGGCAGGCCTGGAGGAAGAAGCCGTGTCTTCCATCCTTAGGACAGCCCTGGTTGGCCATCTCAAATGTCATAAGCATGTTGACACCCACTGTCACTCCTCAATATCCAAAACAGGAAGGGGGTGAGGCGAGTTTGGACTTGAACCCAGGCCCATTTTCTACTTACTGCGGCTCAGAGCCTGGCTCCAGATTAGGGCTCAGGTCTTCTACTCCATCTCCTCTCTGCCTGTTCTCTCTTCCTCGAGGACATCTGTATGGGATAGAGGGACGGGATGGCCGAGAAGGTAGCCAAGTCTGGACTTGGGATCGCTAACACCATGGGAAGGACGCTCTCCTTGCCTGCAGGGGACGGACCCTGAGTGCCACTTCGCCTCCTAGCTCCTGCCCCTCCTCCTTCCGCAGCCCCTGTAGTCGGGGCTGAGCCGGAATCCGTGGGGAAAGGAGCGGGATTTCGGCTAAATATACACCAGGCTGTTCTAGAATCCAAATAGAACAAAGGAGCAGGGTGTTAAGTTGATTTTTATAAATAAAGAGAGAGGGAGTGAGAGAATATTTTTTCGAGATGTTTAATAAAATCGCCTTGTGAAGAGGCAGGAAAATCACTGGGCTGCGGTGGGAGGTTTCGGAGGAGGACGGGAGGAAGGGGAGAGAGGGGGATGCGTCTTCCTTGCTGCTGGGATCCATCCCTTTCCTGCCACCAGAGCGGGACAGTGGCGAGGAGAGGGGCAGAGAGGTAAGGGGGAGCGCAGGAGGGTCCACGGCAGGAGGAAGAGAGAAGCGAGGATTACCAGCCCTAACAGTTACTGTGTGCTGAGCGCCTGATGCCAAGTCCTGCGCTAGCTCTCCGCCTGGTCCCTGCGCCAAAGGATGCGAAGTTCTTGGCAACCGGAGCTGTGGGATCTGCCCCAGCTACCCTCTGACTTCACCTCTTCCATCTCTCCCAGTTCTACACACCAAACTCATTCTGCACCCGAGGCTTGCACCTACCTCACAGCCGGCTCAAAATGAAGGGTACTTTTTGTCTGTTTTTCTGAAACAGAGTCTCTATGTAGCTCTGGCTGTCCTAGAACTCACCATGTAGACCACCAGGCTGTCCTCAGCTCAGGGATCCACCCCCTTCTGCCTCTGCATGCTGGGATTGAAAGTGTGCATCCCCACACCCTGGCTCAGACGTCCCTTTCATCCTGACTGCCTTATTAAAAAAGAAGCCCCCTTCTCCTGCAGTGTGAATCGCAGCCCCTTGTCCATTGTTTTCATTAACATAGCCCTTCTGAAATAATCTGTTTGCTTGTTATATCTCTGTGTGTCCCCTCACCAAAGTAGAAGTTTCCAAAGACAGAGGCTGTGGTCACCTACCACCATAGTGCCTGGTCCTGTGGCAGGCAATAGAGACTATTTAAAATGGACAAAGCTCAGAGAGAGGAAGGTACTTGCCCAAGGTCACACAGCTAGAAAGTGACAGAGCCAGGTGAGAACCCAGGTTCGTCTGATACCCCAAATGTATACCTTTCTATTCTGTCAGGCCTCTAACATGGTGGAGGGATTTTAAGGGGATTCATCAGGAACGTGCAGATTAGAAAGGGCAATGAGCAGACAGAACCCTGGAAGAGCAAAGGGTACTGGGATCAGTGAAGCCAAATTCTTACCAAAATATTTCTCCTTAAATAATGTGGATAGGCCAGGCTTGGTGGCACACGCCTTTAATCCCAGCACTCATGAGGCAGAGGCAGGTGGATCTC
>LOEQ01000989.1:129394-143039 GCA_001685075.1 Bramus lutescens | reverse complement strand
GCCTCATCTGGGGATACGATCACTGTGTGAACTTTAGGGCCCATGGCCCTCATGAGTGTGCAGGCTCTGGCTCAGGCTGCAAGGCTGGAGTTAGGAGAGGATGCTCTTGGCAATGCCACTGATGTGATCTCTCCCTGGGGCCAGGTGAAGAAGATGGGTGAGCTCGGGCTGCTGGCCATGGATGTCCCGGAGGAGTTCAGTGGTGCGGGCCTGGATTACCTGGCCTATTCCATTGCCCTAGAGGAGATCAGCCGCGGCTGCGCCTCCACCGGAGTTATCATGAGCGTCAACAACGTGAGCCTTCCAGGGTCCTGGGCACAGATGGGGAAGCTGCCTGGGATATGTGTGGACCCTGGCCATGTGTCTCACAGCATCTGGGCTCCTAGACTTGTCTCCTTGTAGTCACCTGTGGCCTTAGTCCTCTGGGAGGGCCTTTGGAGAGAGTGAGTCTTGGAGTGGCCTCCACCTCTCTGCTTACCCCACCAGTCTCTCTACTTGGGGCCCATCCTGAAGTTTGGAACCCCGGAGCAGAAGCAGCGGTGGATTACCCCTTTCACCAGTGGTGACAAAATCGGCTGTTTTGCTCTCAGTGAGCCAGGTACTGCACAGTGCAGGGTCCCTTGTCTCCTCACCTCAGAATTAGGGTGACAGGCAGAAGCTAGAAGTTCCCAGGGGAAAAGGCAGGCCTGGAGTCCTGGACCCCCGGAGGGGCCTCTGGGTGGACTGCCAGGCTGGACTGCAGGTGCCTGGACACCCAGGAGGCACATGCCCACTTGGGGTGAGGGAAGGTTCAACTTGAATATGAATATGTCCCATGCCTGTTCTGATCCCTGTGTCTTTGTGGATGAGTCAGGTTTGGGAGGCAGGTTCCAGCTTTAGAGCTCAGGTCATAGGGTATTTGTGTCAGAGCTGGGCTCACAGTAAGATGCCTGTGCCTTGAGGGGTGCAGTGCCTGAGTCTGTGCTCCTGGCAGGGAATGGCAGTGACGCAGGAGCTGCTTCCACCACGGCCCGGCAAGAGGGTGATTCGTGGGTTCTCAATGGCACCAAAGCCTGGATCACCAACTCCTGGGAGGCTTCAGCCACGGTGGTGTTTGCTAGCACTGATCGGTCCCGGCAGAACAAGGTGGGAGCCCAGAATGGGCCAGTACACCCCTGGGAATGTCCTTGCAATCTCTAGGCCAGAACTTTCTTGGCCCTGCTGGCACTGTTCCTGCTGAGGTGGGGCCTTTCCTTCCCCAGTGGAGTTGGTGCTCCTCCCAAAATCCAGCAGAGGGTCCTGGGGCAGGACTTGAACTGGGGTGTCTGTGTGGGGCTCCAGCAGCTCTGGAGAGTCACTTTAATTTTGGGGCCTTACAGGGTATCAGTGCCTTCCTGGTTCCCATGCCCACTCCTGGGCTCACACTGGGCAAGAAGGAAGACAAGTTGGGCATCCGGGCCTCATCTACAGCTAACCTCATCTTTGAGGACTGTCGCATCCCCAAGGAGAACCTGCTGGGGGAGCCAGGGATGGGCTTCAAGATAGCCATGGTGAGCCTGGCAGCAGGGCAGCCTCCTGGGGCCAGGCCCTGGGCCCAGCCTGCAGCTACTGACTGGGTGGTCCTTACAGCAAACCCTGGACATGGGCCGCATCGGCATCGCCTCCCAGGCTCTGGGCATTGCCCAGGCCTCCCTCGATTGTGCTGTGAAATATGCTGAGAGCCGCAATGCCTTTGGGGCACCGCTCACCAAGCTCCAGAACATCCAGGTAGGGGTTGGAGGACAGGGTTTCTGGAGCTGGGCGAAGAAAGCCTTGCTTTTTACCTGGTCACCTGTCACCTCACCATTCCCACCCCTGCCACTCACACCCCCATCCCTGGCCATTGGGAGGGGGAGCCCTGGCTGATGGGTGGGACTGGATTGTTGCAGTTCAAGCTGGCAGACATGGCCCTGGCCCTGGAGAGCGCCCGCCTGCTGACTTGGCGCGCTGCCATGCTGAAGGACAATAAGAAGCCATTCACCAAGGTGCCTGTGGGGAGGGCCTCCCAAGGCATATCCTGAAGTTGGGGGAAAGGGGCACCCCAGGCCTTTGAAAGAGAAGTCAGATGTAGGCCTGCAGGTTCCCTGTGCTAAGGGGAAGGCTGTTCATGCTACTCACAGAGGGTTTTGAGCTGGCGGGAGGGGGTCTCTGAAAGATGAAGGTGTTGACTCTGCTATTCATTCCTGGTGGGTAGGAGTCGGCCATGGCCAAGCTTGCTGCATCTGAGGCTGCAACAGCCATTAGCCACCAGGTGAGCGCTGGGCCCATGGGAGTGGTCCTCTCCCCAGCTGCTCCCCTTTTGAGGCTGAGTCCCTGCCCTGTCTTTTCCCAGTTGTGGGGGACTTTTCCTTCATAGTGCCTGTTTTCCCTCTTAGGCCATCCAGATCCTGGGTGGCATGGGGTATGTGACGGAGATGCCAGCCGAGCGGTACTATCGAGATGCTCGCATCACGGAGATCTACGAGGGTACCAGCGAAATCCAGAGACTGGTGATTGCCGGGCACCTGCTCCGGAGCTACCGGAGCTGAGCCTTCTCAGGGGCTTGCCTGCCTGCAGACCGAGGCAAAGGGCCAACAGCCTCATGACTTAACTTTGAGGCCCAGTTGGACCATAAAAGGGACCTGCCTCATTCTGCCCGTTCCGCCCCTCACCGTACCCTCCCAGTCAGACTGGGGGACGTCTGTTTCAGGGAGAGGAACCGCCAGCCGCGGTGACCTGTGCCCGAGAAGAAATGAGCTGTCACCTCAGAGCTGGGCTTGGCTGTTTCTTTACAACCATCCCGTGCCTCTTCATGTGAGCGGTCTGCTGGAGGCAGGCCATGGGAGGGCTAACCGACCCCGGCACCCCTTCTTCTTCCCATGAGCCCTGCTGCTCAGTGACAAGAACACAGGGGACGGGGCAGGGGTCAGGAGGAGGGGGTGGCCCAAATGGCGGGGCCTCGGTGGCAGGAGTTTCAGTGTTTGAGTCCCCAGGGTCGGCTTGGGGTGGCTGGGTCACGGGGCCCTCGCTGGAGGTCAGATGACTGTGTGTGTTGTGCTGGGTGGCTGTAGGCTGCCTATGGCCAATAAAGCGCCTTGCCCGGCCCTCCCGTGTCTGTCTTCACTGGGTCTTCTGGCCACAGCTCTCACCCAACATGTGTGAACACGTGTGGTATGGTGGGTCTCTCGCCTGACCAAGCAGAGATTGGGATCCTCGGACTGGAGGCATCCTTGTCCCAGTCCCCAGAGAGCAGCTGGGCAGGGTAACTGTTGCGTGTGGACTGCTGTGCCCTTTGCTGGCCTTAAGTGACAACAATATGAGCTTCATTCTGGGAGTTTAGATTCTGGTTTTGCCACTGCTCAAGTGGGCTCCCGGGTGGGGGCAGGGCAGCCACCTGTCTCAGGAAGCGTCTCGCCAGTGTTCTTGAGGGCAGGGGGGTCTGCGCGGCTAGCAGAAGTGTTTCTCCCTTCCTCCTGGCTCCAGGTGCGCACTAGAGGGTTTTTCTCTTCCTCTCTCCCTGGTTCCCTGAATCTTATTTCTGTGGGCTCAAGTGTAAGCCAGAATTGCAGAGCAGAGTGTGACTTGGCTCTAGTTTAGCTTATCCTACCGAGGGGCAGGTGGCTGCCCCTCCGAGTCACAACTCTCAGGTGGGGACCTTGTGAGCCGGGAACAGTGGGTATGAGTGTCCAGGGGGCTCCATGGCCTCTTTAGTTCTGTAGCAGAGGCTCCTGTCAAGGTGGTGCAGGAGGGATGGGCTCTGTGCCTGGGACCCAGCTGTCACTTCGCTGTATCTAAGCATTGTCATAGCCATGAGCTATGCTCGGTGAAATAAGGTGGCCTGTGTGGATTTCTGCATCTCAGGACAGGTTCCCAGCCTCCCGGTGCAGGGCAGCTCAGGAGGCCATGGAATGTTTCTCCACGGGGAGGTTAACTTTGTCATTGAGCCAAGCTCTGGTGTGCACACTGGGGTGTTCGCAGAGAGCTGTCGTGAGTTCATAGTCTGTCATGACCAAGTGGTGGTGGCGGCAGCTTGGCTTCCACAAGGACATGACCTATTGGTTCACTTAGAGCTTGAGGTTTTTTTTTCTTTTCTAAAAAACAGGGTTTCTCAATGCAGCCCTGGTTATCCTGGAACTCGCTCTGTAGACCAGGCTGGCCTTGAACTCAGAGATCCACCTGCCTTTGCCTCCCAAGAGAACTTGAGTTCTGAACTCTCCCTGGAGGTGCATTTGAGCCTGAGCTGCTGTGGAGTCGGCTGCAGACACCGTGGTCCTTTACACCCGTGCTCTCCAGCAGTTGCCCGTCCTGAGGACGGTCGCATATCCCTGAGTTGGGTCCAGGAGGCTGGTACTCCGCTCAGGTTTTCACTGTTGCTTGGTGCTGCTGGTCTGGGACCAGGGTCACATGGGATGGCACATCTGCCTGCAGTTGGCGCCTGTGACTCATCTTCATGAAGTGTCCAGGCTGGTGGCTTAGTGGGCCATCCCCTAGCGTTGATCCATCTGGTGGTTTTGTCCTGATTCAGCTCAGCAACTCTGATCCCCAATTTCCCAAATTGCATGTGAATTTTATTGATTATATTCACCTTTCCAAGGAGCCAGCTGTTGGCTTTATTGACATTGTCAGTATTGTGTTTTAAAACTATTTGGGGAGGAGGATGGAGAGCACTTGCTGCTCTTACAGGGGACCTGAGTTTGGTACCCATCACCCACATTTAGCAGCTCCAGCTTCAGGGGACCCGTCACCCTCTTCTGGCCTCCATTGACACCAACACTCACATGGCACACACACAAAAATGTTTTTAGAAGTATAATAAATTTAACAATTTTAACCATTTCAAAGTATTTCAAAGTCACAATTCAGTGGCCATTAAGGACACTGGCAGTGTTTGGTAGCCAGCTTTTCCAAACAGGAAATTCATGCCCACTATCACCTCAGAACATCTGTGGTGTTTAAATTTCTTGAAACTTTTTAGTCCCCCCCTTCCTTTTTTTTGAACTGGCTTACTATGTAGACCAGGCTGGCCCTGCTTCACTGGGATTAAAGGCGATCACTAGGAGGGAGGGAGGGAGGGCGAGTACATGCTGCTGGCATATTTTACATGTGTTTCATGGTCTCCATTGTTCCCTTTAGACAGGCTCTCTCACCAAACCTGGAGGTAGGTAGGCAGCCAGGAAGCCCCAGTGATCCCCCTGTCTCTTCCTACCCAGTGCTGGGGATCCATCTGTGTGCCATGCTTGACTTTTGTGCGGGTGCTGGTCCAGGTCAAATCCTTGTGCTTGTGTGGGAAGTGCTGAGCTCTCTGCTCAGCCCTCCTGTTGCTGTCGAGGTTTTTTTTCTGATTTTGGTTTCCACACTTAGGAAGTCCTTAACTGTGGCTTTCTTTCCCATCATTATCACATATATATGATATATAGCCTGTTTATATACATGCCATATATAGTATCATTATCACTCTATATGATATATAACCTATTTATATACATGCCACATATAGTATCATTGTCACATATATATGATATATAACCTATTTATATACATGCCACATATAGTATCATTATCACATATATATGATATATAACCTATTTATATACATGCCATATAATAGTATCATTCTTTTTTTCAAGACAGGGTTTCTCTGTGTAGTCCAGGCTGGCCTCAAACTCAGAGATCCACCTGCCTCTGCCTCCCAAGTGCTTGGATTAAAGGCATGTGCCACCACCACCCAGCTATATAGCATCATATATATATACACACACGTGGCTGGCCTTGAACCTGCAGTGATCCCTTGCCTCACTTTCCCAAGTATGAGGTGGGTTTCCTTTGATCCACATGGGACTTTGCAGGCTTCTTGCCTTTCCCCAGTCACTGCAGTGGTGGTGAAACAGCAGCAGGGACTGCTGGAGAGACTTCAAGCAAAGTCGCAGGGCTTCTGGACTGAGGCTGGTGCAGAGTTCAGGGTGGATCCAGATGGAGGTTGGCAGTTCAAACAGGCCACAGTAGGAGCTGAGCTGAGCGGCAGCCCCCAGGACACTTGGGAGTTCGCTGCCTGCCGCTCCCATGATAGACATACCAGGCAGCCAGGTGTCTTCATGGGGTCTAAATGAGGGCGCTACACCTTTCCTAGCTCTGGTGGGTTTGAGTTTNTTTAGCTAAAAATAAATTCAAACAGGGTCTCACTATGTAATCATGGCTGGCCTAGAATTCACTTTACAGACCACACTGCCTCTTGAGTGAATGTGAAATAGAAATTGAGCCATATTCGAATGTGCAAGACTTTGGCAACTCAATCCTTTGCTGGGCCCTGGGAATCACTCAAACACCAGGACTGGCCAATTTGTTTCCCTTGTTACTGTACTTTGGTGTTTCAAGACTATGTAGCTATGACTGTCCTGGAATTCACTATGTAGACCAGGCTGGTCTCAAACTCTAAGATTCATCTGCCTGTGCCTCCCGAGTACTGGGATTCCCCCAGTTTGAACTTACTCTTGTGTTTTACCTGCACGCCTGGGCATGATGTGCATGTAGTGTCTACAGAGACCAGAAGAGGGCAGCAGATCTCCAGGGCTGGACAGCTGTGAGCTGCCATGTGGGTGTTGGGACTCAAACGTGGGTCCTCTGTAAGAGCAACCAGTGCTCTAACCGTTGACCCATCTTTCCAGCCTTGTTTTTTTTTTCTCAGTTTCTATTTGTTCATTTATTATGAGTTTATTTTCCTGTGGATTTTGGAATGTAGTTATAATAGCTGCTTTAAGTCTTGAATGCTGCCATGCATGGAGGCACACACCTTTAATCCCAACACTTAGGAGGCAGAGGCAGGTGGATCTTTGTGAGTTCGAGGCCAGTCATTGCTACAAAGTGAGATCATGTCTAAAATGCTGCTAGGTATGAGGGCCTATGCCTGCCATCCTAGCTACTCAGGAGGATCAGTTGTGGCAGCCTGGGCAACAAATGGATATCTGTCTCTGAAATAAGGCAGCCCCCTATTCTGAGCTCCACACACGCAGTGTGGTATACATACATAAAACAGCAACACATGCATACATATTTATGTGTATAATTAATAAAAAGTAATTATCTAGAAACCTTTACAGTTCTAATCAACACAAACTGCCTTGGAGTACAGGTCTCATTTTCTGTTCAAACGTGAATAACTACAACTGCGTCCTGAGGATTCACACACCACAAAAATTCTGCTGAGGAGTTTCCTTTAAATCTGGGCACTTAGGCCTGGGCAATGGCTCAGTTGGTCAAAACACCAGCCGTTCAAATTTGGTGACCCAAGAAGTTCAATCCCTGCAACCCACAAAACAGCCAGATATGGCTGTGCACACCATGACCCCAGCATTCCTATAGAGACAGAACTGCCTGAGGCTCAGGGGCCAGCCAGGCTAAAGTGTGCAGCTGAAGCAAGAGACCCTACCTCAGCAAGGGGAGGACAGAAACAGACTCATGGTTGCTGTCCTCTGTAAGAGCAGCAAGCACTCTTCACCACTTAGCCGCCTTTCCAGCTGATGACGGCTCGTGGAGGCCCTCGCTAGGACACATGGCAGATTCCCGACACCTCCCCCTGCTGTCACTCCTCACTGCCTCTCTGCTTTATTTGGTTGGGACTTCACAGTTGTCATTTTCAGGAGGGTGGTGTGGACAGGGGCTCCTCCTGCCCCGTCAGACTTGGTACCCTTTTTAGTACCACTTGGGACATCCTCTCTTTCATGTGGCTAAGGTTCTGCCTGGCAGGACTGAGGTCTCAGCGGCAGCTGCTGTCTTCACACTGGCCACAGGCGTTCTGCTGCTGACATCAAATCTGCTGGGACTCTGGCTGGCTGAATGCATGCATCCTGCTGCCTCCTTTCTAGGGATTCTTGGCTTGTGTGAAGCTGTGATCTCATGATTAGGAAAATTAGTTTGTTCATACGTACAGTGGTTTAGAGATTTAGTCTGTAAACTTTGCGTGTGTGTTCACAGGTACAAGGGCAGAAACGTGGCGTCCCCTGGAGCTGGGGTTGTGAGGGGCCCGATGTGGGAATGGTTAAAGCCCTCTCTGTACTGGTGGAAAGAGGTTTGGGTTTTTCTGGTCCAGTCTGGTGCTGTGGCCTGTCCTCTGACGCCAATAGCACCTGCTTCAAACGACAGTGGGAGCTGTTTCTGATGCCTGGTGGCTGCCATTCACCAAACTCACAAGATTTCCTTGGGTTAATAGCCTCCTATCCTCTGGCCTTAGGGTCTCAGGCAGCAGACCTGGTTCCAAGAAAATGTCTAGCTGTGTGGTCCTGGGCTGTACTTTGTGTCTCCCACATGGGCGTGGTGCCAGGGTGAGGCAGAGGAAGGAACTGGCACTCGCGGCCTGGAATGCTGGCAGGCGGCCATCCTGCTCTTTGTCCTGTGGACACCCACTTCTTTCATTCCGTACGAGGCGTAGTCTCCCTGCCCACTGCTTGGCAGACTCCCCGGCCTGTGTCTTAGCCTGTTTCCACCCCTATCCAACAGTCTCCCTCCTGCCCCCTCTTCATCTCTGGTGGGGGTGGGATTTGGAGCAGCTTAGGCTAATGGATTGAGACCCTCAGTGCCTCTGTTGCTGGTGTACCAGCACCAAGCTTCACACGATCTACTGAACAGGGAAGTGGCCAACTAGGCAGAACCAAACCACGAGAAGTAGAGGCTAGCCTGGTCTACAGAGTGAGTTCCAGTATAGCTGGGACTAGAAACCCTGTCTTGAAAAACCAGAAAACATGGACTATCGTTCCAAGTGTCCATGCTAGGGTTTGTAATTCTTCTGATCTTGCAATGTTCCTATGTAGGCTGCCACACCTAGTGTGACTCAAATACCCAAGGCAACAGCACACTGGTTTAACCAGCATTAAGTGCCACAAGCTGCTGCCATGCTATCTTTCTGTGGCCATTTATGTTACATCTAATAGGAGCCCTGGCTTCTGCACCAGCCTGCTCTTAGCGAGCATGTCTAGCTCTGCCACATGGGACCTGGGATGTTGTGCTATCCATAGTGAGGCAGAGAGCAGGTAGTGAGCCATGGGATCTTCTATTGAGCTCAACATGGAGCTGCTGTGTAACTATGTCCTTGTGTCTAGGATTGGCTACCACATCAAGTGTTCAAGAGCTACCTCTCCCATCCTGACTGCAAGGGTAAAGGGACTAGGATATTAAACTTGGTTTGTGTAAGTACCCAGTACCTGTGCCAGTAATAACATATGGCTGAATGTCTTACAAGGACAGAAAGGACCTTGGGGGAATCTTAAGGAGGCTGAATGCAAACCCAGGCAAGTCTGAGTTCCCACTTCCCAAGAGCAGCCGGACTGTAGGCATTAGCTCTAAGTTTCAGCTGAATGCTTTCGTCTCCTGCTCAAAGACACTGGGGCCACCATTCCCCATTGGGTGCCGAAGAAATGGGCAGTGGTGAGGCTGAGCGACGAGCCCTAGAGAGCGAGTGTGCACACTGCTGGCTTCTGTCTCAACATCTTTAAGAGGCAGAGATGGTTCAGTGGTTAAGAGCACTTTGTCCTGCAAAGGACATGGTTTTGGTTCTCAGCACCCACACTTCTGATTCTAGTTCCTGGGGAGTACACATACATGCAGGGGAAACACCCATATCCACTCTTTAGAGAAGGGGGCGCTTGCAGAGCACTCATTGGTTTCTGACGTCCACAAGACAGTTCACAACTACCTGTATCTGCGGTTTCAGAGGAGCCGGGACCTTCTTCTGGCCTCCATGGACATCAGATAAGCACATGGTGCACCCTTAAGACCTACAGATAAAACAAAAAGAATTAAAACCCATTTTATTCCCCAGCTCTGAAAACATGTGTTTCCTAAACTGCAATGTCTCACAAGGGCTGACCGGGTGACCCATATGGAGTGCTCCACAAACCCCAGGTCCTACTTTCAACACTAGTGACCAGACCAAATCCCTTTCCCACTGCCCTTTCTTCTCATGGGTACAGTAGCCAACCCAGGTAGCGGAGGCCTATGCTGGCCTGCTGCTTTTGTCCCCACGGCTCCAGCTGTCCCATACAGGGAGCTATGTAGCACACCTTACTGGAAGATGGCCTATAACATTGCAGTCTGAACGGAGCATGCCACACTTTGGGTGAAATGTTTACCAGCTCACCTGTGAGTGGGTGCAAACGCAGCATGCAGGTTTGGGGACCAAATCTGAGAATGATGAAGACCCTGCCTAACAGACGACTGAGAACACATCGAATCCAGGAGGAGCAGGACAAGTGTAGCAGGCACAGGGAGGGGACAGCATCTCCCCAGGCCCCACTTCCCTCTGCTAGCCTTCCAGAATGGGAAGACATTCTGGTATGTGCCAAGGCTTCTGGGACGTGCTTTCAAGCTCTGAAGACAGGCTTGTGAATGTGTGCTGAAGTTAGAGTGGCATGCAAGATTTGTCCAACAAACGCATACCACGGTGAGACAGAGCCCCATTCCTTAGTCTGGGACTGAAATGACCAACTGCTGGGCATTCTTGGCCCTTACTATGGAGCTCCCTCCCCACCAGCACTGAGTGCAGGGGCCTATTTCAGTGGTCACCAATGCCACATGTAGTCTGAGCTTCTGCAGACAATGGGAGCTTCCACATTGTGACATTGCCAGAATGGAGCCAGAGCTACAGGTGACAATGCTGGGGACAGGGTTTCCTCATCAGTGTCTGGTACAGTGCAAGTTAGAGGAGCTCAGCACCAACCAGCAAAGTGAAGTCAGGACAAGAGCTAGAAAAGGAGTCATTTATTAGAGACAAACCCCCAAACCCTCAAACCCTTCAGCAGAATTTGAAGATGACAGAGGAACCCAACTCCATGATGGCATCCTGCTCTGTTGACAAGATAGGCCACAACTGTGATCTCTGCCAGATGACAGCAGTCTTGGGGTCGACAGCACCAACTTACTGCACAGGCAGGCCATGCTGGCAGTGACCCCAGACAGTTTACCAGCCTGAGAGACGGTGAAATAAAGGTGAGCAGACACTATGCTAGTCACTGGGTGCCAGGCCCTGTAGAGGCCACAGACAGCATGGGGCCAGGATCTGAAGTCATGATACAGCTTTCTCTGGCCCCAGCTTGTGGACTTCAGTTCCATTTTCAGAGAGGCAACTGACATCTGTCCCCAGATGTCACCACAGGTGAACCAAGACTGTAATCACAACAGCAAGGACAGGATTGTGTTGTTTTTTTTCCTTTTTTTTTTTTCTTAAAGGAGTGAGGGCATGGAAAATACAGCGCACCAATGAAATGAAATGTCAAAAAAATACAAAAAAATATAAAATAGAAAACTGTATTTACAGGTAGTACATTACTATGATCGGAAAGCACAAAGACACCTGGCTGCTATAATACATGCACTGGTTAAAGAGGCGATTACTAAAAACTGTGAGAAGCCTGTAAAAAGAAAAGGGTCAAAAAGTTGAAACTTTTTATCCCTAATTTGCTACACTGATCAAAAGAAGTAGGGGTCCCCAGAGCCCATGAGTCACCAGTACACACGGTGACTCCTGAGGGAGAGGCAGCTTATGCAAGGAAGCCAGTCAACTGCTCTACATGCTCAAACCACAGCAAGCCCTGTCTGCTACACGGCATGATCTTAGCAGGGTTAGTCGCTGTTTACTCACAGATATCTATGTGCGCGTGTATATATATATATATATATATGTACGTATGTATAAAACCGTGTCCTTGCTTACTGCCAACACGGTTGGACACAGTCATTACAACAAATTCTTATGTGTATGTTGTAAGAAGTCATTCAATGTCTGTGGATTTAATAAGTCACTTCACACCACAGAAAATATTTAATAAATCCAAAAGGGAAAAAAAAAGAACAGTGGGACAGAATTCTGTCCCAGGTCTCTGAAATGGAGTCCCCCATAGGAAACTGGTCCCAAAGTTTTGGAGGGTTCACTGAAGAAACTTCTGTTTGCTGTTTTTTCCCATCCTTTTAGTGTTCAACATTCTAGAACAAGTCCTTGCTGTCTGGAGTTGTTAAATAAGTCAGCTCTGCCGCTCCCCGCAAGGAAACAGTCTGGTGCAGATCCATGAAAACCTGGGGAGGGAGTGCTGGGGAGAGCAGTCACTTCTGGAAGGTCCACTCTCCTAGCGTGCAGGAAGCGAAGGGCTTGCAGGCTCCAGCACCCTCTGGCACTCCCTTCAGAAGCAAATCCCAGTCACGCTGCAGCTCCTCTGAGTACCAGGCCAGCTTTTAGAGGAAACAAAACCGCGAGGTGAGAGACAGGGGATGATAACATCCTGGTCACTCCCCATATGATCCATCATACTTCCAGGAACCGGGAGCTGCTGGATTTGGAGTGGAACGGCTCAGACCACATCCTTCTTAAGTCACCCTGGGGACACAAGGGACAGGGATGAGTTCAGGGTCAAACGAGAGGCACCTCTTTTCTCATGCTGGAATGCTCTGTGGTGGTCACAGAGCGCCAGCCTTACTCAGTGCAGGTGCCCAGGCCTCTGGGGACTTGGTGCACCCACCCTGAGCCTTCCCTGAGGGAAGGTCTACCTCCCTTACATGTTCATGAACATCTGTCTGTTTCTTATCTGTAAAATGAGTGGCCAAAAACCTGGTAAATAAATCACTCTTAGGGATGACACAGGTACACACATAAATCTTTGGGTTGTGCATGGTGGTACATCCAGTATATATAGGAAGCAGAGGCAGGTGTATCCTTGTAAATAGGCCAGCCTGGACTACATAGCCAGTTCCAGTCCAGGCAGGGCTACCTTGTGAGACCATGTCTCAAAAACAACAAAAATCTTTAAAAAGAAAAAAAAATTACTCCAAATTTAGGATTTGGGGGACTGAAATCATATATTGTCTTAATAGTAAATATTAACTTCTAGAGTAATAAATACACAGATGGTTGTGAGCTGCCATGCAAGTGCTGGGAACTAAAGCTGGGCCCCCTCCAAGAACAGCAAGGACTCTGAACCATTGATCCATCTTTCTAGCTTCAATATTAAATAATTTATCCCAAACAAAGCTAATGAAGTCAACAGGATGACTCTTGTGACTTCAGTTAATCAATGACCTCTGACGATGCAGTGACTTAGTCACTAGCCCTTCTTGTCAACAGCTCTAAACAAAACCTACTAAAACCAAGAGTGCACGCCACTGCTTCCCTGCTGGTGGCTGCAGCTCTCTCACCTTTAAGTAGGCCATGGTGAGGAGTGGCAATAAGGTAAATGGCACCAAGTAGAGGAGGGCAGGTTGGGCAGCTCGGTGGATTCGAGATGCCACAGTTGCAGTGAGCAGTCCTAGGAGAGAAGACATTGTTGAGTGGCCAGAAGAGAAGAGAGACTCTTTGCCACCTGGCTGTGACACAGATAATAGGTAGAACTGTCACGGAAATCCCCATGAGTAGCTCACACCCACTACGCGGATGGTGTTGGCATTAAGCCCAGTCTCTCGAGGTGATGACAGACTTAAGATACTTGACAACTTGCCTGAGCATTCCCCTCTCAGCCTCCTTACCTGCTAGTTGCGATAATACTAGCTGGACTCCTCAGGGTTTACAGACTGACAGGACCTCAGGTGCATGCCAGGTCAGTAAAGGCAAATGCTTTTTTTCTTTAATATTTATTTATTATGTATATAATATTCTGTCTGTGTGTATGCCTGCAGG
>LOEQ01000989.1:84937-111349 GCA_001685075.1 Bramus lutescens | reverse complement strand
ATGCTGGAGAGGTTGTGGGGAAAAGGGAACACTCCTCCATTGCTGGTGGGAGTGAAAACTTGTACAACCACTTTGGAAATCAGTACGGTGATTTCTCAGAAAATTAGGAAACAACCTTCCTTAAGACCCAGCAATATAACTTTTGGGTATATACCAAAAGGATGCTCCAACCATACCACAAGGACATGTGCTCAACTATGTTCATAGCAGCATTGTTTGTTGTAGCCAGAACCTGGAAACAACCTAAATGCCCCTTGATCGAAGAGTGGGTAAGGAAAATGTGGTACATTTACACAATGGAGTACTACACAGCAGGAAAAAAACAGGCAAATTTGCAGGCAAATGGATGGATCTAGAAAACATTATATTGAATGAGATAACCCAAACCCAGAAAGACAAATATCATCATATGTACTCACTTATAAACGGCTTTTAGACATAAAGCAAAGAAAAGCCGGCCTACAATTCACAACCCCAGAGAACCTAAAAGAGACACACATGGATTTAATCTCTATGGGAAGTAGAAAAAGACTAGATCTCCTGAGTAAATTGGGAGCGTGGGGATCATGGGAGAGGGGAGAAGGGGAGGAGGAGTGGGGAGTGGAGAAAAATATATAGCTCAATAAAAACAAACAAAATAGAATTTAAAATTGCCTATTGCAAGAGTTATTTAGAGTTTTAGGAGAAATAAAACATTAAATATTTCTTCAAAACAAAACTGCTTGTTAGTGATTGGTGTTAAGTATTTCACTTGGTAAAAGTGACTAAGGTGTGGTGACAGAGATCTGACTCCGGAAATGATGTGCTTTGAGTTACAGTCACCCCTCAGCATGCCACACTGGATCCTGATTGCATACACCTACAGGACAGAGTTCTGTGGCACCATTTCCTCTAAACGGGTTTGAACGTTTCTGCAGTTCAAAGAGCTAAAGAAAAGTATAGAAACAACTGTCTTGAACATAAATGGCTTTGCTATTAGATAACAAACAAAATCCTCATCTTAAACCCACAAACCTAAACCGTGTCCACATTGTCTCTTCTCCTGTAAAACAAAGCATGTTATAGTCTATAAATAAATAGAATTAGTTCATCTGTGAGTGTGGTACTGCCTATGATCCCAGCGAGTTGAGGCAAGTGTATTAAATCAAAATCATACTTGGCTATATAGTGATTGTGAGGTCATTCTGACCTACACAAAAGCCAGTTTCCTAAAACCAAAATATAAACAGAAAAAAACGAAGAAGCCTGTTAAAATGATTACATTAGCAAGCCTGTAAGATGTATTTGTAATTAATCTATGTTTTATCTTGCATAGTAACTAAAACACAAAGGAGCAGAAAGAACAATCTGAGGATGTTAGAATACACCTAATTTCTCTTCTAAAATCACAGATTTTAAACCAAAAGATGTCACTGAGCATCAAAGAGAATGGTTCTTTAGGAGAGGGGCTAGCCAGTTGGACACTCTGGCCAAATTTCAATAATTTAAGAGTAAAATAAAATAGAGCAAGACATTTAACATAGCAACCATAATCACAATGCAGGTCCAACCACATTATCTTTAGAACTAGAGTCACCCCAATAAAAAGGCATGATTATGGAATTAAAAATTATATACAATAATATTTTTATTTTTTAGAATCCAGTCTTATGTAGCCCGAGGCTAGGCTGCCTCCAACTCATGAAAATGACCTCAAACTCCTCAACCTCCTGCCTCTAACTGTCAAGTAAGCCACCATGCCCAGAACACACCATTATCAGTGAACACAGCCATAGGCAAAATACACACCTAGTTATGGAGCAGGCAGTGAGAACACCAGTGTGAACTGATAGTTGTTACACTGCTGACTTGGTATCTTTTGA
This sequence comes from Bramus lutescens, assembly GCA_001685075.1. Taxonomy (NCBI): domain Eukaryota; kingdom Metazoa; phylum Chordata; class Mammalia; order Rodentia; family Cricetidae; genus Bramus; species Bramus lutescens. Next base: position 109,487 of record LOEQ01000989.1, on the reverse strand, counting down.
TTAACTATCAACAACTATCATAGACTAGGCAACAGGAGGGATTAGAAGAAATTTCTAGTTTTCATAGGTTTTACAGTCAAAATGGGGAGATTTAAAGATGTGTATTATGCACTAACAAAAGGATTCCAAGTATATATCCACCAATTTTCATAGTTCAAAACTTCAAGATGTCCAGTGAGGGAGTGGAGTAAGTCTCGGATAGATAGGTGTGTGTTGTTGATATGAGCTGCCCATGCCAAGGATCCGAATGCTTCGAGCCCACAGGAAAATGGCAGCTCCCTGCTGAGGCTCAGAGATATGGCAAAGCCTTCTTTGGGAGTCCATAAGGACATAGTGTTCTCCTGGGGATATTTAGGGTGTGAAGATTGTTCTTTAACCCACTTTCACTGAACACAGCTAAACCTGCCTCCCTGACCCAGTGGTAGACCATAAGTCCTGACTCTTTGTTCCACTTTATGTATTAAACACATAAGCTGAGTTCTCCAACAGAGAATTCAGTCTACCATATCCCAGATTTTTTTTTTCCTGTGTATGTGTGTGTCTGTCTGTCTTTTCTGCATTCCTTCTTCAGTCATCCGGTCTGTCCCTGAACGCCATGCAATGGACTGAAGTCAAGCAATGGAGTTTATGTAGCTTTTAAAAAAATCTTACTACTAAATAAATGATTATGGAATTGGGCTGGACATGGTGGCACACACCTATCCTATAATCCCAATACTGGGGAGAATAAAGGCGAGTGGATCTCTATGAGTCTGCGGTCAGATTGGTCTACATAATGAGTTCCAGGCCAGTCAAGGCTACATAATGAGACCTGCCTAAATAAACATACATACACAGACAGGTGTGTATGACAGAGATCTCTACATGCCTCTTAGGGAAGACACAGGAGTTAGAACTACACTTGAGGAGTCAGAGATGAACTGGATGGAAACCCCTGCCTCATTCTTCCCAATCAATTTATGTACGTATAAATTTTGACTTTTTTGTTTTATTTTTTGAAAAATAGCCTCTGTGTAATAGCCCTGGCTGTCCTTGAAGTCACAGAAATCCATCTGCCTCTGCCTCCTGAGTACTGGAATTAAAGGTGTGTGCCAGTACTGCCAAGTTTTGACTTTTTTTTAAAGACAGGGTCTTACTATGTGAGCCCAGAATGACTTTGAGTTGGAAACCCTCATTCCTCAACTATCCAAGTGCTGGAATTACAGGAACAAGCCTCCAGGCTCTACTCTGTATATTTCTTATCTATCTATTCAAGTACCCTAAGATATTCATATTTACTGTGCTTGACTTTGAATTTTACATACATTGAATAATGTGTGTGTGGTTTCTTTTTTGCAACAATATTTTATAAGAATATCTATTCCAGTCTAAGATCAATTGTATAAAATATGCTAAAAATTTGTCCATTCTATAGCTGACATTTAGTTTTTGGTGGGGAAGCTTTGTTAACCAATTATCTTTAAGAGGTGGGACCACGTTAGGGTGTGGCTTTCTGGGACCTGGAGAAAAATGGGCACAAGGCCCAGTTGCTCTCTCTCTGTGGTTCCCTTGCAGCACAGCTGAGCTTGGACTTCTTATGTTTTGTGAGTTTTCCCTTTATAATAAATAAAAATATAATTGTTTTATCTTTTAGATAGCCTGGTTATTTGCCACTAGCCTAGGTTATTACATGGGTGCTGGGTCCCATGCTTGCAGGGTAAGCACTTTACTGAAGAGACCATCTCCTTGCCCCGCAGTACTTCATTATTAAATATGAAATAATATTCCACTGTATAGATAAACAATTTGTATACACACACTCACCTCTATTTTTTTAAAAAAATGTATATTAAGATCTTTGAAATCAGAAGACATTCCTAATGCTTAGTTTTTCAAGTACCTGGATGTGTTCTCTGAGTCACTGAATGAAACTGTCATCAATACAAAGTAACCAACCTCACAAAAGAGCCATCAAAGTCACAAGCAGGCGGATACCCACTCCATTTATCTTGAAGGAAGGACCTCAGTAGCAAGCATTAGGCTCAAGCAGTCAGTGGGTACAGATTTAGAAAATAACAGTGTAGCAGATGATAGGCTACAGATTGGACTATCTGTATTAGACTACTTATTGGTCTATCAAACCAAAACCCATCATATGGTTAACTACAAGTAGAGGGAGGCCAGCTGAGGTGAACACATGGGGGTGGGGATGACTGACAGGAGAACCTTACTGTTATTGGTGCTGTTGCCATTGAAAGGCCCGGAAGAGCTGCTACTGTCTTTCTCCTTATCTTGGTTTTCAAAGTCCATATTAAGAGACCTGAAAAAAAATTGAACAGGTAAATTTCAGTTCTGCTTAAGAAAGAACTTAACAAGGCCAGTCATTAGACAGTGTTCTAAAATGTTAAGTTACTAGGGAAATGATGATCTCTTCTGAACTATGGATACAGTCTACCAGCGTCAGGTCAAGAATTTTCCTGACTATAAAATGCACTCCAGTGTAGCTGGATCTTTCAGTCTCTCTTAACACTCATCATTCATTATTTCCTTTCTTTTGCTTTTTCAAGACAGGGTTTCTTTGCATAACAGCTCTGGCTATCCTGGAACTCACTCTGTAGACCAGGCTAGCCTCAAACTCACAGGGATCTGACTGCCTCTGACTCTGGAGTGCTGGGATTAAAGGTGGGTGTCACTGTTGCCCGGCTTTATTTTCTTGTGATAAAAATCTGGACAGAAAAACGCTGGGTAAGAGCAAGCACATCTTGAGACTTTTATAGCCAAGCAACAGTTTTTAGAGAGGGTACACTGAAAACTCTCTAAGGTGAAAACATCTGTGCTCTAACGTTTTTAAAAATAATTTTAATAAACAGCTGGGCAGTAGTGGTGCATACCTTTAATCCTAGCACTCAGGAGGCAGAGGCAGGTGGACCTCTGAGTTCGAGGCCAACCTCGTCTACAAGAGCTAGTTCCAGGACAGGACAGGGCAGTGACACTGAGAAACCATGCCTCGAAAAACTGTTAAATGAATAAAATAAAATAAAATAAATAAACAAAAAAACACTAAGGTGGAAGAAAATACCTGCAATCATGTAACTGGTAAGAACTTGTAGAAATGGCAAGAATCAAAAGCTAGGTTAACAGTCAAGTGTTGGGAAGGACAAGGCTGAGGAACCTTATGCACTGAGATGCTGACATTAATTGGGTCTGACAGTCTGGCCAACAGTCCAATCGTGCATCTCATTTTGGAGTTCCAGCCTCCAGAACCCTGAGAAAGTAAATTTCTGTTGTCTAAGCCACCTAGGTTATATGGTATTTTGTATGGTAGCATAAGTTAATAAGGAGTACAGATCGTGTTTGTATTATTCCAACTTGTTTCATGTGTTTTGATATGTCCAATATTAGCAAATATCTTACTGTATGGTAGGAATGTGTTTTTGTTTGGGGGCACTTCACAAACACCAGCTAGAGTAACCCGACACAGAGAGAGTACTAATCAAGTGGGGCGGTCAGGATTGCTCAGTCAAGACTGCAGTTCAGTCCTGAGTTTGGATCCCTAGAAACCATATCATATGGTGGCACACATATGTAATCAAGTGCTGGGAGAAAGGGAGTGTGTGTCACAGAACCAGGCAATCCATGAAGCTTACTCGTCAGCCAGTCTAGCCCAACTGATGAGCTCAAAGTTCCATGAGAGACAGACTGAGGAAGAAGACACCAGCTATCTACCTCTGACCTGTACATGGCATGCACACATGACACAGACATACAAGAACATTAAATTCACTATACTGTTGTTCATTTTATTCCTACTTGTCTTGTTCAATTATTGAATGAGGGACATTAATCTTTAGTTATATTTGTGGGCTTTGTTTTCTCTGTCTATCAGTTTTAATTTGAAGATCTTTTATCATATATGAATAGGCATTTAGGAAGCCCAATGAGATGACTCTGCTGCAAGTCCAGCTACCTGGATCCCACGTGGAGGAATGAGAGAACCAAGTTGTGTGTGTGTGTGTGTGTGTGTGTGCACATACAAAAAGAAATATAAAGACACAGGGAAGTATTATTAATTATGAATGCTCAGCCTTAGCTTAGGCTTGTCCCACCAAGCTCTTTTAACCTAATTTAACCTATTTCTAATCATCTACATTTTGCCTCAGTGCTTCTTACCTTTCTTTTGTTCTGTATGTCCTACTTTCCTTCTTTTGTGTCTGTCTGTCTGACCCCTGAAGTCTCCCTGTTGTCTCCTTTTCGGTCTAAATTCCTCCTCCAACTTACTCTCCCTGCACAGAAGTCCCACCTATACCTCCTCCCTTGCTATTGGACATTCAGTTTTTTAGACCAATCAGATGCCTTAGGCAGGCAAGGTAAAACAGCAACACAACTTTACATAATTAAACAAATGTAACATATCTTTACATAGTTAAATATTCCATGACATGAACAAGTGCAATATATCTTTACATAATTAAACAAATGCAACATAACTTTATATAGTTAAACAAATATTCTGCAACAATATTCTCTTATAAAAGTTAACACTCGGGGCTATGTTCTGTCTGTCGAAATGCAGACAGAGAACTCTATCTCTCCATTGATGAGTATAAACAACATGCATCTTTTCTGAGCCTTTTAAAGTCTTCGTTATTTGTCGTGCCCCCCCTCCCCAAGTCAGTGTTTCTCTGTGTAGCTGTCCTGGGAATGCTCTGTAGACCAGACTGGCCTCAAATTCAGGAGAGAGATCCATACCTTCCTCTACTGCCTGAGTGCTGGGACTAAAGGCATGTGCAACCACTGCCTGGCTTGCCCTTTTAACTTTTTAAATTTTATATTTACAGCAATTATGTTTTTCTGCATATGTGTAAGGGTGCACATGCATGTATTCTGTGTATATGTGTGGAGGATAGAGGTTAATATTAAATGTCTTCCTTTATTATTCTCCACTTCTACCTCAGATTAGGCTGGACTGGCTGACTAGAGTTCTGGAAATTCAACTGTCTCTGCCTCCTACTTGTGCTGCTCCCAGTTTTTATGTGGGTGCTGGGGATTTGAACTCAGGTCTTCATGTTTGTGCAGAAGCCACTTTGGGAGTTGAGCAATATCCTGATCCAGGTTTTTCTTTTCTTTCTTTTTTTTTCCTTATAGGTTTTTGAGACAGGGTTTCTTTGTGGCCCTGGCTGTCTTGGACCTCATTTGTAGAAGTCCATGGAGATCAGAAAGAGGCATCAGATCCCCTAGGACTGGAGTTACAGATGGCTCTAACTGAACCCAGGTCCTCTGGAAGAGCAGTCAGCGCTATTAACCACCCAACCAACTCTAGACACAAACATCTATTTTTTAAAATTTTTCTAAAGAAAGGGTCTTACTATGTAGCCCTAGGTGGCCTGGAACTTACCATGAAGACCAGGCTGGCCTCAAACCTACAGATTATGGGTCTGCTTTGGCTCTTAGCCACACTCAGCTCAAGTGCTGCTACTTTGATTTGGTTTGAAGGATTTCCTTTAAAAAGTGGGTTTTTTTTTTAAGATTTATTTCTTTATAATGTATACAGTGTTCTGCCTCCATGTATCCTTGCAGGCTAGAAGAGGGCACAAAAATCTCATTACAGATGGCTGTGAGCCACGATGTGGTTGCTGGAAATTGAACTAAGGACCTCTGAGCCATCTCTCCAGCTCCTTTAAAATTTCTTAGAAGGAAACTGGAGACAAATTCTTTCAGGTTCTGTTATCTAAAAATATTTTTTCTTCATTCCTGATATTTTTTTTGCCATAGAATCTTACAGTGATGAGCTTGTCTCTAATGTCTTGACATTGTGTTTTTCTTTTCTAATGACGAACTGAGTTGTCATCTTTGTCTTTTCATCTCTGTAGATAACCCCACCCATCTGCAGATGACCCCTCCTATTGCCACTTTCTGGATCTCCTTTTCTAACTGGTTCTGAGCTATTATGCAGGTTTGTGCTGTACCTTGAGGCACTGTAAGTCCAGCTTCTTGTGTTTGGAGTTTACTGAGGCTCTTGGATCTGTGAATTCTGGTTTTCAACAACTCTAAAAATATATGGCAATGATCTCACCTTTATGTAGCTGGGGATGGGTGGGGCCGGGGTCTCAGCATGTGATCCTTTTGTGGCAGCTTCCTGAGGGAGTGGTGTGACAGGAGAGGCAATGACAGGTCTCTGTTTTTCAGTGATGTTCTTCCCTGCTTCCTTTTGGGCAGTCTCTAGTTCTTCATTTTTATGTCCACTATCTTCTCTGCAATGTCTAACAGCTGATAGTGCCATCCAGTATATTATTTAACTTCATTCTGTAACTTTGATTTGGGGGTTGGAGAGATGGCTAAGTGGTTAAGAGCATTTTCTGCTCTTAAAGGATCTGGGTTTGGTTCCCAGCAGCCACAAAAGCAGCTCACAACTGTGTGTAACTACAGTTCCAGGGAATCCAATCCCTTCTTCTGACTTCTTTGGGCACCAACCATGCACATGGTGCACAAACACAGTGTAAGCAAGCACTTATACACATAAAATAATCTAAAAAAACATTTCAGTTGATTTGGGTCTTTAATCAAATCTTTTCTGTATATGAAGAATATAAAATCACATCTGTCTTCTTTGATTACTCTAATATCTGTGTTGATATGATCAATCTCAGGTAATTACTCAAAGGTAATGCCTTCTTTCTTTGCCTTTTTGCTGATACTGTGTATTTAACCTCATCTGAACACTTTTGTTCCTCATTTATGTGGTACTTGAGATCAAACCCAGGGCTTTGTGTGTGGGAGGCAAATGGTCTACCACTGAGTTCCACCTGTTGTCTCTGCTGCTTCAAGACTTCTACACTAATGTTGCCTACTTAGTATTTTCATATCACTATGTATTTTGTCTAATTTCTCACTTGCTCAGTTGTTGTTCTGGTGCTTATGGAGTGATGGATGTGAAGCAGCACTCGGTCTCGGAGATTACTTTCTATCACTGAGTACTCTACATGTTTTATAGACCTAATCAGATGACCACATGATCAGATGATAAGCAGATGCCATGTGAATGATAAACTGTTCCAAGCTGGCTACTGGGAACAGACATTTTCTTCAGATACTGTCACATAGTTTCCTCACATGCATGGATCCACACTCTCTCAGATCTCTCTTTGACTCAGGAAATGCTTTTGCTGTGTGGTACAGAAGCCTGAGCCAGTAAACAGGGATCACTCATTGTGAGTCAGAATTCCTTTCCTTTGTTGTCTGCAGAACACTATCTTGAAAACGTCACTTTTTGTATTTTGTATGCAAACACACACACACACTGAGAGACCAGTAATAATAATAAACAAATCTAGACTATTCAGTTTTCTAATTCTAACATTCATCTGCTTATATACATTTGGGATATTATATTTATTTTTAGATCTACCAAAAGATATAAATGAAAGACTAACTTAACTACCCATCCCCATCGGTCCTAGGGGAATTGTTATAGTGACTGGATGTTGGACAAACTGTTACTTCTTGCTTCTAATTAGGTCTATAAAACAACAATAAAACATATAAAAACCCAAAAAATCCTGTACATGACATTTTAAATGAATTTCTTTTGCCACAATACCTGTGGTAATTTTCAGTGTACAGTTCCACCCCTCTATACCTAACATTCATTAGGTCTCATGACTGCGCTAATCACCTAAAAGGCAGGGATGTCTAGACAGGACTGCAGCCAGGGGAACACACAGACTGCCTCTTCCCTGTGGGCATGCTTTGGGAAGATGTGCAGTAATCTGAGTTTTCAAATCCACTTATGAATATAATAACAGTAAGTACATCCGTTACGTCCACACTGCTTCTCTGACTCTCGTGACAGCTGGGTAACTTTACAAGAATCTTTCTTTACATCTCTGCCCTGGGGCCAAGCTTCCACTCCTCTGGTACATCCTGACACTCTGGACTGGAAAGCTGCCAGTTGCCTTTCTGGTCTTACTGGAGGCACAGTCATTACACAGCCTCTCTACCAAGATGGGAGAATGAACCTGGGTGCTGAGGTCAGTGCTAGGCAGGTTAAGGGACTATTTAGCTCTTTCAATTTATTAGTAGCTGAGAGCTACTAGGAACTCTACCTTTAGGCCTCCCTCCTCTTCTCTTAGAGCCATCCTTTCTACTTCATTTCTTATACATGTATTATGTACATGTGTTGTGGGATATTTGTTTACATTGTGTGAAGATGTGTCTGTCTTGCCTTACCTGCCCTAAGGCACCTGACTGGTTTAATAAAGAGCTGAATGGCTGGTAGGCAGGAAAGAATAGGTGGGACTTCTGGGCAGAGAGAGGAACTCAGGGATAGAATCTGCGCATCAGGAGACACTAGCAAGACACTGAAGAAGTTGGACAAACATTATGGAGGATAGGTAACTAGCCATGTGACAGAACATAGACTAATACAAACAGTTTAACTTAAGTTATAAGAGCTAGTTGGGAACAAGCCTAAGCTAAGGGCCAAGCTTTCATAATTAATAAGAGGTCTCTGTGTCATTATTGGGGAGCTGGCAGTCCAAAGAAAGTCTGATCAGAAAGTCCAACAACATACATGTATATAAATCTAAATTCCACATATGAGGGAACAATATATTTGTCTTTCCTATTCCACCTGATTCTGATGAACATCTGTCTAAAGGTACAGTGAAGGAAGTCAACAAGAGGGTAATAGAATATATACCAAGAAGGCAGAAAGGGTGTATTTGTGGAAAAAAGAGGACTGGAGTGGAAGGTCACTGGTGACAGAGGACAAAGTAGAATGACAATGTACACAGGAAAGGTTACAAACCCACTTACTTGCATGTAATAAAAATAAAAGCAGCATCAGAAAAAATAGGAGCTGGAGAGAGTTCAGCCATGAAGAGCGTGCACTGCTCTCGTAGAGGACTTATGGTCACTCTCCTGGACTTCAGCAGCTCATGGCCACTGTAACTCCATCTCCAGGGAGCCAATCAACACCTGCTTCTGGCCTCCTCAAGCACCTGTATTCATATGAACACTCATATGAAAACATAAATATATAGTGAAACTCTTGCAAAGAAGAAAACTGCCACACCTTGCTCCCTTAAAAAAAAAAAAACCTCTCTNAAAGGCAAGTACCAGGGAGATGGCTCAGCAGTTACAAGTGTATGCTCTGTTCTGAGAGGACCTGAATTTAGTTTCTAGTGCCCAATGTGGGTGGTTAGTACTGGATGTTTCCTGGACTCAGCTGGGTACCTGTACTCACACAAACACATTCCCCAACAAATACACGTACAGATACATGCAATTTTTAAAGAGTAACTTAAAGTAAAACCCCCAAACAAATCAACCAAGCAACCAAATCCATCTCTTACTGTCTTGCTGGCAGGTCCTATTGCAGCACAAGAAGGAGTTATGGAGATGACCACTTCTACCAGGTCTTATGTAAGTGAGTTTGAGTTTCTCAGTTGCCTCAATCCTGCTCAAAATCAAGCCTTGTCTGGTCATTAAGGGTCACTGCTGCATACACAGAAATCTGTGTAAGTGAAGTGGAGGGCTGTACACGCTTGCTCAAGCTGGGAAGTGTTAGGATTGCTGGCTTGGCTTGGGCAGGCCTCTGTGACTGGAGTCCAGCAATAGCTTGGTATACTCACACAGCTGACAGCAAATTCCAACTGTTTAAATACTGCCTTTGCAGTATTAGAGCGCTGGGACTATTTTGAATTATGGGCTTTTATCCTCAGTTACTTGGCAACTTATTAACTACGGACATCAAAGTGTTTGGCTAGACCTTGAACAGTCTGTTCTGTCTTCAGATGATTACTCTCATTCCCCCAGCCCTGTCCCACCACCACAATCTTATTACTGCTATACAATAACATAATATGATGCCAACACACCAAAATCTTATTACTGTACACTCCATTCAAATTGCACCCTGGCTATTTGGTTACTGAAACCAATGTTTAAATGATCACTGTGGGCTGTGAGACAGTTTAGCAGGTCAAGAGCTTGCTGTACAAGCCTGATGATCTGAGTTTGATCCACAAAAACATGGAGGGAGAGGATCAGCTCCAGAGTGGTCCCTCCACATGCATGTTGGGGCACACTGCCACAAACACACCACTCACACACAAATACATACACAATAAGAAAGTAAGAAAAATGACCAACAGAAGGAACTGGACATGGAGGCACAAGCCCAAAATGCCAGTAGTTGGGAGGCTGAGGCAAGACGAGAGCAAGTTTGGATGAAAAGTCTGAATCAGCCAGTGTTACACAGTGAGATCCTGCCTTTAAAAAACCAATTATTTTTATTTCCATATCAACTATAACTGAACAGGAAATAGTAGTAGGTCAAGTTATAGGAGGCAAATATCAATTATTGATGCACACAGTCATCATTCAAGAGGAAGATATAGGAGAACAGCAAGTTTGAGGCCAGCCTGGGCTACACAGCAAAGGAATCCTGTCTCTTGACCATCTGATCCACCATAGATGCATATTAGAGAAGTGGATGGTCTTCTGATGAAGTAGCTGGAAATATTCTGAGGGCCACAATAATGACAGCTGGGGTTTTTGGGGTGAGCAAGGGAAGGACAGTGTGAGACTGGGTTGAAGTTACTATGTAACCAAACATGTCCTTGAACTTCTTGATGACCTGCCTCTATATGCTCACTGCAGGGATAACAGGAGTGTGCCAGCACACTCAGCTTATAATAGCTAGCCTTAACTGACTCACACTGGCCAGGCACTGTGCCAGGATGGTTCTTTCTTCAGTGCTGGGAATGGAACCTAAGTATTCAGATGTGCCATGAAAACGTTCTACCACTGAACTGGAACTCTCCAGCCCAAGATCTCTCTATCTTTTTGTTTTGTTTTGTTTCTGAGACAAGGTTTCTCTGTGTAACAGTCCTGGATATCCTGAAAGTCACAGAGATACAGAGATTCGCCTATCTAGTCTTCCTACTGGGATTAAAGAAGTGTGCCACATTGACCAGGGCACGATTTCCTTTGATTTCCAGAGTAACCCTATAAGCAGGGGACTACAAATTCCTAGGCAATTATTCATTATATTTTCCTAGCAAGATTAAAGTACCCTGCTTCAAAATCATTCAGAGTATTGTAGTCTGAACAGCAATATGATCACTCTTAAGTTGGACTGAACAGTACACTCACAAGATTCTTATCTGTAGTTTTAACTACAGGACCTGAACATGTGACTGACTGAATGACAGTTTTAAATATTACAGGTAAGACTGTTTCCTTTTTCTGCCTCCCTTAGACAGAGTCTCACTGTGCAGTCTTAGGACTGGACTAGTAAGCTGGTCTTGAACTCACAGAAATACACTTGCCTGTGTTCTCCAAGTGCCAGGACTAAAAGTGTGTACCACCACACCTGGCTTAAAATGGTATCACAGGAAATGAGCAGATGTGGCGAAGAGAAAGGGAGAGACAGATGGTCCTTCCAGACATCTGTGTAGTCAGGAGAGAAGAACATATGAAGGCGCCATCTATGAGCAAAGATCAAATCCATGTGGCAAGGAGAGGTGTCAGGATGAAGGGCTCCTTGGTGGCATCTTATACACTGGACTTCCAGATTCTAGAACTAGTAAAGCTCTTTGCTGTCTAACCAGGAAGTCTGCGGCTCTTTGATAGGCAGTCCTGGCAAATCAGCGTGAGCACTACTGTGTTATCATCTCATGTCCCCTGCCTGACCTTTAGCTACTCACCAAACAAGACCTCTAGCCCCCCACCCCAGAAAAACAACATAAAAGCCACAATACGAAACATGTAAAATAATAACAACAATAACAATAATAATAGTACACAGCAAGAGAGCCCCAGAACTTTTATTCTCTAGGAATAAATACACTTAGTATGTGTGTGTGTGTGTGTGTTGTGTGCTGTACGCAGGAACACATATCCATGTGAGCACCTGCGGAAGACAGAGGAAGTCTTCTGGCATCTTCCTCTATCATACTCCACCTCAGTTTTTGAGATGGTCTGTTACTGAACATGGCATGGCTGTTTGGGCTAAGCTGACTGGATGTGCCTGTGTCCATCCCCCAAAGCCAGAGTTGCAAGCACACACTGCCATGTGTGCTGGAGAGGCAAACAAAGATCATTATACTTTCTTACTGAGCCATCTCCCCATCAACTTCTAGGACAGACACACCACTTTAGAGTCTTCCACGTACTAATGTGCTAAGGATAGCTTTCATATCACTGCATTATGCAGTTCCCCTGACCTGTGCGTGTGTCCTGTCTCACTGCAGACAATGTCAGGTCAGCAACCTTCGACATGATGCTATGGTTTAATCCTGAGCTGAGTGGAATCCAAAGGCCAACTAATCAGTATCAAATAGATCATGGTCACGACAAGAGTTTATCATAACATTATAGCAGGAAGTTGTTTAACACACTGAATGTCTTAGTTAGACTTTAATAAGGCTGAGGTAGAGATCTAACTATTTTTTCTTTGTTTAAAGGTAAGAATTAAATCATAAGAAAGGAATAAAATTTGAAAAAAGGAATAAAATTTGGGGAGATGCCTCAGTCAGTAAACCACACCAGCACAAGGACCTGAGTTCAGATCCCCAGGAGCAGAGTAAAGGCCAAGTGCAGTAGGGTTATTTATAGCCCCAGTGTTAGGGCTGGAGACAGATGCATTAATAGTGCTTGCTGGCTACTCAGGCTACCAAATTGATGTGTTTCAGGTTCAGTAAGGGATGCTATCTTAAAAAATAAGGTAGAGGGCTGGAGAGATGGCTCAGAGGTTAAGAGCATTGCCTGCTCTTCCAAANTCCTGAGTTCAATTCCCAGCAATCACATGGTGGCTCACAACCATCTGTAATGGGTTCTGGTGCCCTCTTCCGGCATGCGGGCATACACACAGACAAAATATTGTATACATAATAAATAAATATTTAAAAAAAATAAGGTAGAGTGCTACTGAGGACTCCACCATAATATACCCCCACATAACATGTACAGGCATCACAAACACCAAAAACTTAATAATTTGTGCCACTGCAGCTCAAAACCAGAGTGAATGTGACAGGCAGGTCAAGTGTTTTACAATGAGCTACACTCTTAAACCCACCAATGCTTGGAAATAAACTCATGCTTTAGACTCTAAAGGATTTTCTGAGACAAGTCCTTGGCCTGTTGTGGAAAACCTACAGTGTGTGCCTTAGGACAAGGAGAAACATGGTATGCACAAGGCTCTGCCAGGTCTGATACGGTGCTGTGCATAGCTGAGACAATGAGGTCCATATTCAGCTGCCAACAGCACACATCTGGATCACCACTGTATTTAAGAGCGCCATGGTCAGGAAGAATTGCGGGATGATGAACAGCCAGAAAGCATGACAACCTCAGGCTAGTCTCTAGAGTAAACCTGTCATCCAGACCACAGCCCCTGCTGTTGGTTGTATATCCTCAATTTTGACTGAAATACTTCGCAAAATGTTTCTATCAAAGGGTATTATGAATCATTTAACAAATATTTATCTGAACGCCTCCAAGGAAGAAGGCTATGAAATGATGCACTTGCATGTGCACACACCCTACATACACACATAACTAAAAATTAAATGTTAAAAAAAAGAATTTTGGGATTCCCAAGGCTGTCATTTAAATCTGTCATTGTAGCTTGATTTTGATACATCTTTAAAAAATTCTTGAAAACTGAAAAAAATTAAAAGACTTTGAGTGGGTATACTAATATCAGACTCAGTAAAATAGTAACAAAAATTGTTAGGAAGGTATAAAACAGTGGTTCTCAACTTTCCTAACACTGCAACCCTTTAATACAGTTCCTCATGTTATGGTTACTCCAAAAATAAAATTATTTTAATTGCTACTACACAACTGTAATTTTGCAACTGTTGTGAATCATAAAAAATGTAAACATTTTGGAGACAGAAGTTTGTCAAAGGGATCTTGACCCACAAGTTGAGAGTCACTGATACAGAGAGATAACTTACAAAGGTCAGTCCACCAGGAAATATACAACTACAATCATATAGGAAATGAAAGACAAACCCAGAGACTGGAAGAAAGAAAAAATGTTTTGCAAGTATGTAACCAGTGAAGACATCTTCACAGTATGTAAAGAACTCTTAAATGCAACACTAGGAAGATAAAAATGGGGAGAGGGACTCAGTGTAGGTATGGCATGTTTATGACCCTGGACTTGACCCCCACAGGGTGGGGCCCACAAAAATCTCTATAGATGACAAAAGACATGAAAAGATGGGGGACACAGTAAGTCACTAAGGAAATGCAAGCCAAAGCTATAATGAGGTACCACTTTACACCCATAGGATCACAGAAGAATGGCGACAGTGGGTAACTGAAATGATGCTGAGCTTCCATCTTAACCCAGAGTGGCTACCATCAATAAACAACATACATAAGCCCAAATGCTGGTAAGGACACAGCTGGGAAAAGGGATACATTATGTGCACCCAGCTGGTGGGAATGTAAATTAGTTCCAATACCATGGAAATCAGGATGCAGGTTCTTGATAAAAAAAAGAGAAACTGCAGTAAGATCCTGATAATCACTTATAGTTACAGAGTCAAAGGAAGCTATTGAGCATTGAAGCATGCAACAAAGATACCCCACACCAATGTGTGGCAATAGGCAAGTCATGCATTTCCTTTGATGTTTTTTAATGAACCAACGGAGTTCACACACACACACAATTTAGCCATAAAGGAAATGAAATTATACCATTTGCAGGAAAATAGGTAAAAGTGGAATTCATCATATTAAGTATAATTAACCCTGCTGAGAAAGATAAAAATCCTATTTCCTTTTACATGCTGAGTCTAGACTGAACAGTAATAACAAACATAAAGAAGAAAACATGCAAGCAGAAAAGGACTATTTGGAAAGAAGAACAGAGTCAAAGGAAGGGGAATAAGAGAGCAATGTGCTTGTATGGACTAAGGGGAAAATGCTGATATACAGGTATGGAAATCAGATAGTTGAAGTCTACATGCTAGTAAAGATGAAGAAAACACTAACATTAGAGAACTGTTGGTGAAAATGTGAAGAAACTCATACAGTGTTGGGGAGAACATAAAGTGGTACAGATGCCTTAGAAAACAGTGGCAATTCTTAAAATGTTAAATCAAAGAATTACCATATCATCTAGCATTTCTGCTACTGAAGAGAAATTAAAATGAACTCTCACATCAACACTTATACATAAGCATTCACAGCACTGTTATTCATAACAGCCAAAATAGCAGCCAGAAAAGCTACTCAGCAATACAAAGAAGTGAAATACACTAACAGGTATGGATGCTGTTAAAAACACAGCAATGA
This sequence comes from Bramus lutescens, assembly GCA_001685075.1. Classification (NCBI taxonomy): domain Eukaryota; kingdom Metazoa; phylum Chordata; class Mammalia; order Rodentia; family Cricetidae; genus Bramus; species Bramus lutescens. The sequence continues at coordinate 94,187 of LOEQ01000989.1, read as the reverse complement.
AAGCAGACAATGACAAGGGGTCACATCCTAAGAAACCACGGCTGGGGGGTCCTGAGCAGGCACATCTAGGGAGATGAGTAGTTATTATGGATTGGAAAGTTGGAGCTCTGTGAATTCAAGAGCAGTCTGGTATACACAGCAAACTCCAGGACAGCCAGGGCACAGCATAGTGAGACCTTGTCAAACAAAGAAACAAAATGGGCAGGAGAGATATCTCAGATGTTGAAAGCACTTGTTGCTCTTGCACAGAACCCAAGTTCAGTTCCTAGCACCCATCTATCTGTAGCTCTGATGTCTTCTTCTGATCTCCCAGGCACACAAGTAGTGCTCCAGTCTTCTCACTGTAAACCAGGAGGTTCACCAAAGAGATCCTTAACACCTATACAACAATTCTGTTACTCTCTTTAATACAATGCTAAGATTTGCCCAATCTTGAACTGGTGCAAATTTCTGAAAATAATACGGCAACATGTAGTAGGAAGAGACAGTTCATGTATTTCAACTTTTAAATGTTTATCTTTAAACAAATATATTTCACACGGGGGGGGAGGGTGCATGCATGATGTATATGTAGGTATGTGTGCCATGGTGCGTGTGGAGGTCAGAGGACAACTTTGCATAGTTGGTTCTCTCTTTCCTTTTACATGGATTCAAGGGATCTTGCTGTGGGATAATGCTTCTGTACACTGTAGGGGGAGGGCCTGCTTGTTTGACCCGGCTGCCTGGCTAGCTTAGCCCCAAAATAACCACAAAGAAATTGTATTCATTAAAACACTGCTTGGCCCATTAGCTCTAGCTTTTTATTGGCTAACTCTTATATTAATTTAAACCATTTCTATTAATCTGTATATCACCATGTGGATGTGGCTTACCGGCAAAGATTCTAACCAGCGTCTGTCTCAGGCGGAGGATCCATGGCTTCTCCTCTGACTCTGCCTCCTCTCTCCCAGCACGCCATTTAGTTTTCCCACCTACCTAAGTTCTGCCCTATCAACAGGCCAAGGCAAGTTCTTTATTCATTAACCAATGAGAGCACAACATAGACAGAAGGACCTCCCACACCGGTACACTGTAAAGATATATTACTTATATTGGTTTAATAAAACACTGACTGACTAGTAGTCAGGAAAGAAGTATAGCTGGGGCAACCAGACTAGGAAAATTCTGGGAAGAGGAAAGGCAGAGATGCGTAGTAGGATGAGAATGCCTTACTGAGAAAAGGTACCAAGCCATGTGGCTAAACATAGACAAGAATTATGGATTAATTTAAGTTGTAAGAGCTAGTTAATAATAAGCCTGAGCTAGGCCAAATGGGTTCCAATTAATAGAAGCCTCTGTGTGTTTCTCTGGGACTGAGAGACTGCGGGACAGAAACTTGTGTCTACAGGATCTGACTTGGATTTATGGGCTGGTGTAACAAGTGCCTTTATTTGCTGAGCCACTTTAAATGACCCTAAATGTTTATCTTAATAATTGAGTTCAACCAAAGGTGAAAAAAAGATACAAAAATGTTAAAAGCTCACATGTCCAATAAAAACAGCATGAAGAAATATTAAATTACTAAACACTAATATGATGACTACAGAAAATACTTGGGGTGTTGTGTGAAAAGAATCAGTATATAAAGGAACTTTCTAAATGTACAAAACTCTGTGTATGTGTGTGTGTATGAAAGAAAAGGTAATTTTCACTAATAAAAGTGGTATGAGTTGTAACTCTAAAGATGGCTCTTTTTGTTTTAAATTGTAAGTCTTTTTAAATGTTGATACATGGTATCAGTGGTAATAAAAGATAAAATAGGGGTAAAAACATTAAATATGGATAATATTGGTCACTTTGGTAAGGTTCTAAATTGCCATGGCTTCCTAAAAGTGATTAAGAAATGTGTCCTCACTGGGCGATGGTGGTGCACATCTTTAATCTCAGCACTCAGGAAGCAAGCTCAAGGAGAGCATAGTCTACAGAGGGAGTTCCAGGACAGTTCAGGGCTACACAGAAAAACCCTGTCTCAAATAACAAACAAACAGTCTTAAACTGGGCATGGTGACACATCTTTAGTTCCAGTACTTAAGGAGGTAAAGGCAGGCAGGCAGATCTCTGTGAGTTTGAGGCCATCCTGGTCTAAGAGGGAGTTCCAGGACAGCCAGGGGTATATAGAGAGACTCTGTCTCAAAGTAAATACATAAATAGAAATGTGTCTTATTAGAGGCAGGCGAATCTCTGCGAGTTCGAGGCCAGCCTGGTCTACAAAAGCTAGTTCCAGGACAGGCTCCAAAGCTACAGAGAAACCCTGTCTCGAAAAACTAAATAACAACAACAACAACAACAACAACAACAACAACAAAAAACCCCAAGAAACGTGTCCTATTTTACTCTGCTGGAGAAACATCACACCCGAAAGTGATTCAGTGAAGGTAAGGGTTTATTTATCTGGCTCACAAATCCATTACAGTCTATCACTGAATCAGGGCAGGGACTCTGAAGCAGGAACTGAAGCAGAACCAGAGGAATGCTGCTCACTGGCTGGCCCTCCATGGCTTGTTCAGCTGTTTTCTTATACAACCCAGGACCACTTAGACTACCTGTCCTGGGGTGGCACTGCCCTGGAAGGCTGTACCTTCCCACATCAATCATTAATCAGGAATAAGCCCCACAGACTTACTTACAGGCCAATCTGATGGAGAAATCATCTAACAGAGGCTCCTTGTTTCCCAGAGGAGTCTAGCTTGTGTTGACAAAACACCACCACCTCCAACACCAAACAGAAAAGCCAACAAACCAGCAAAAGAGCTTAGGGCTTTTGTAGACATCTCTGTGGTTAAAACTTCAGTCAGTGTGTGTATATAGTGATATATCTTTCTTCTACAATGGCTATAATAAAGAACTGGAAGTCTGTGATTTCACAAAGTATCAACATCCAGAAACATTAGGTAGTTCAAAATCCTTTTGCTGATATATTTATTATTTGTGCTGTTTCATGAAATTTTAACTTAAAATTTCCCAAGCAGCCTTTACTTTCCTTTTCGTATTTTGTGTGTATGTGTGTTGTGTCTTTCTGAGTGTATACCACATGTGTCCTGGTGCCCTCGAGGCCAGAAGAGGGTGTTGGACCCCTTGGAGATGGACTTACAACGGGTTCTAGAAACCAAAGGATCAAGTGGATGAGCAGGGAATGCTCTTGGCTGTTGAGCCCTTCTCTCCAGGCCACAGCCTTCATTTTTAGTTGTGTTAGCCACACAATCATCTGAGTTACACACCTACTATAGTTCCTTCAACCGAAGATTGTCTGAGCAGATCTGTCTGTCTTCATGTTTTCTTCCTAGTCATATGACTGAGTGCTAGGATGAATATGTAGTCATCAGGATCCAGTCTCAGCACTCCCAAAGGCAACAGGGAGAAGACTTGGTAATTTACCACACTCAACTCGAGTAACAGGGTGAGTTACATGAAATGGTTTCCGAAGGTTAAAAAAAAGTCTATTATTAGCAATTTGTAGGGATCAACCTATGCCAGTGCTTTTGTAGTAAGGGAAAATTAACTTCTGTAAAGATGCTAGTCATGAAGCAGTTCTTCAGGACAAGGAGAACTTTACCAGCTCTGTGAGCACAGCTGCACTCTGGTTTACTTGATCCTCCTCTGTCTATTAAAGGCCTTCGGCTACACTTTGATTTGGAGTTAGAGAAACAAACAAACAAACAAACATAACAGTGACTATCATTCACTTTGCAGCTGTATTTTTTTTATATTCTGAATTGTCTTTCTAATTTTTGATCCCAGTGGTACAGAAAATTACTGTCAGTGCCCATTATAGCTTTCCCAATAAGCTCAACTTTTCTATGAGTCACACTATCTGCAGACCTAGTTTTAAGCAATTAGTTTTTTCACATTTGTATTAATATGCTAAAGTCATAAGTTTAATGTGTTAAACATGATTGTTTAACAGCAGTCAACCAAAGAACAAATATTAGAACTACCCATTGGAACTCAAGTCCTTACAAAACACTTTTCTCTCCACAGAGCAATGTTCCTTCTACCTGCAGAGGAAAACAATCCCATGGAGAATATCTTACCTGAAACTACCATAGACTATCAGAAGAATGGAAATCAGAAATGTCGACACTTGACTGGAATCCACCAGGGAATAGGCCCTAGAGAAACAAAGAGGACAAATATTAACTCACAGGCTGCAGGTGCTCAAGGAGTTCACAGTCCCTGTATTAACTAAGTGAGATGTACGTTAGCATTAGCAACACAAACCATTAAAACAAGATATGCTAGCTTACCACACGGGACACACCGAGAGCTTCATAGCATTCTTAGCTAACATTCTTAGGATGTTAAAAGATAATGGTGTAAAAACTTCACCTCTGCATGATGATACATAACACGTTTGCAACATCCACTATCAACTTAAACCTATTCCAATAAAAAAATTCTCAGTGCTTATGCCTTTATGTGTTTACAATGAATACCCAATAGTCCTTTGTTGGCTTGAATTAATGATAAGGTAAAGACCACATCTCTTCTCGATTCCTTTTCTTGTTTTCTAATGTCTACATTAGAACTCACTATTGTAGATCAGGCTGGCCTCAAACTCAGAGATCCTTCTGCCTCTGTCTCCGAAGTGTTGGTACTAAAGGTGTGCACCATCAGACAAAGATTCTGTTGTGTTGAGGGCTGAACTCAATACATTGTAAGCATTTGAAATAAGTGCTCTATCACTCAACGACATTCCCAGCACACTAATTCTGACAATTTAAAATGATGCGTATAAGCCAGGTATTCTGAGAGTGAGCCACTTGGGGAATGAGACTTCTTCCCTTTTTCCCCTCAACCTAAGTGAATGTAATTGTGGGCAGTGCTGCAGAGGAGAAAGAACAGACACTGCATGTAAGGGTAGCAGGTGGACCCTGAAAAGAGGTAAATGAAACACACAATCTACAATAAACAGGAACCAAGAGAGGACAACCTGGGGGTGATTCCCAGGTTTCTACTGAGCATCTGAGTTGTACTACTCAGAAAAAGAGCAAAGCAAAGGCGGGAGAGTCCAAGCGAAGTTTTGATTACACTGACAGCAAGATGTACAAGTGCAGAAGCTTATCCGCTTCCTCCAAGTGAGTCTACAGGTGTGCGCGAGTGTGTCTTAACAGCAGTGGGAAAAGGCCAGAGATTGATGGTGGCCTGAGGACCCTCCAAATCTGAACATCAGCTAGGAGGCACCACAGGAAAGAAAATCAAAATGGAGAAAGAGAAGGAGTCAAGGACAGCTGTCACTTGAAGGAATAGGATTAGATTATGCTGAGCTTTAATCCTGTGGTCATTGGAGGCTGGCTACCCAATCTCTTTACACATCATTTTTCCCATTTGCAAACAGCAGCACTCTGCAGAGCTATCACTGGTTAAGATGAGCAGGTCACAGTATACAGCACGTTTTTTACTCAATGTTGTCTGTGTCACATGGAGTGGTAGCCTCAACAAAGAGTGCTCTAATGAAGTGATGAATATCAAATAGGAGCTGGTAAGAAATTCAAGTTAAGAAAAATGGAGCTAAGAGAGGGAGGGAGGGAGAGAGTGTTGTGTGTGTAATAGGAGAACAGAATGGCACGGAGGAAGAAGTATGGAGAGATCCTTTAAAAGGAACTTCTATGGACTTGACAAGATGGCTCAGTGAGCAAGCTGGCCCAATGAGGATTTGAGTTTGTTCATTGAGTTACTGATACCAAGGTAGTAGAGGAGAATGGATTCCTGAGAGCTGTCCTCTGACCTCAAATGTGCTGTGGGGTGTGTGTGTATCACTTTTTAAAAAATTGCAGTTTTGTAAAGATGGGAGATATTCCACCCTTTCTGCATGCTGACTGTACTTCCTAATGAGGAGGAAAGGCTATATGTCCTCTGATCTTTAGTTACGTATGGTGGTGCATACCTGCAATCCTAGGACTCACTTCAGATGTGGAAGTTCAAGAATCAGATGTTCAAGACAATCCTTGGCTACAAAGTGAAGTCTGATCTACTGGAGATGCTCCCAATGTCATGCATACAATAAAAACTTCATGTTAAGACATAAGGGTCCACAGGCAGTCTATCTTTAGAAATAATCATTACATTTATTTATTTACTTTTGTGTGTATGTGTACACATAGGTATGTGAGACCCTTAAGATACAATTTTTTCATTCCATTATGTAGGTTCTGGAGATCATCTCTGGTTATTGCTTATCAGCAGCCTGTGCCTTTACCTGCTTAGTCATCTGGCCAACCCTGCAGTCAGTTTCTGAGCAGTAGCTATTATAGATACATCAAGCACTTATGGGTATTTAAAACAAAGTTTAGTCAGAAGTTAAGTAAATCAAAACCTGATAGCATATTACCCAATCAGAAACTGTCAACTAATGTCTAACTGGGACTTTCCACTTTAACCAATCAAAAAAAAAATTTTTTTTGTTTTGCTTTTGGAAACACCTTATTTAAACCAGATGTGGTGATTCATGCTTGTAGTCCCAGCACTCTCAGAAGGGGAGGCAGGAAAATCAGAAATCTAAGGTCATCTTTAGTTACCTAGAGAGTTCAATGACAGCTTGGCTAGAAAATGTCTCAAAGATATTAGCTTGTTTTTGAGAGAAAGTCTGTGTATCCCTGGCTGCTCTGAACTCTCCGTGTAGACCCTCTTACTCACCTAAACTGTCATCAGAGGGGCTCCCAGATTAAATGAGACATTAAGAGACCTAAACCCATCCTTTGATAAGTAAAATATGCATTCTTAAAATATAAAATGTTTCAAGGAAAAAAAAAGGTAAGAGAGACCTAAACCAAAACAACAGCAACAACAAAACCAGGGGGGAATAGTTAAGTTAGAATAACAAGTACAGAGAATTTTATTATGGTCTTCCACTTTTGGCATGTTTGAAAATTTCAATAATAAAATTTTGTTTTGTTTTAGAGTCATGACTGAGAAGATGGCTTGGTGAAGGTGTCTGCAGCCAAGCCTGTTAACATGAGTTCAATTCCCATGTTCCTTAAGGTGGAAGGAGAACCTATGCCTACAAGCTGTTCTCTGACTGTCCACAAACATAGACTCACATAATAAAATGAAAAAAAAATCTAATTTTATTACTGCTAGTTCTCTCTTCTTTCTTGTTGGGGATTGAACCCAGGACGCTGTACATGCCAGGCGAGCACACAGAGCCACAGCCCTACTCTGGCAAAACCTAAGGCAAAGTCTTTGATTATAATTAGATGAGGGTTGGCAAGACAGCTAAGCTGGTAAACTAGACCCAAACCAGGTCCCTTGAAAGAACAACCTGAGCTCTTAACTGCGAGCTCACCTCACCAATCCTGGTTGCTCTCCCCACCCCTATCCCTTATGGACAAAAACTGGACCTGTTTCAAATTCTACTCCAGCTGATGGAGTGATGCCTCAGCATTTTAGAGTACTTGATACTCTATAGAGGATCTGGGCTAGGTGCCTAGCACCTAAGGGGTGGCAGGCAGTGGGTCCAGCGGATCGGACCTCTGTGGGCACCAAGCACACATGTGATGCACATACATAAAAGCAGACAAAACACTCATACATATAAAACAAATAATATTATAAAACTTCTGCTAGAGCAAACTACTCTGTATAGAGTCTTGAAAGCTGTACTCAGGCTGCAAACTTGTGAGATGACATACATGTGCAAAGTTCCTGAGAGTGGAGCAGGGAATGAAATGTGTTTGCGATGTGACAGGCCATACCAAACTGCCTACAGAGACGGCACACCATTCTGCATTCATACCAGAAAAGGATTCAAATTCCTGTTCCCTGAAACTCTGCCAAGGCTGCCGTGCTTGAAAACTGCTATGCTAGTGTGATTTACATTTGCAGTGAATTTCTGATGTGGTTACAATTTAAAATTTGGTTGAAAATGAGGTTAGGCAGCTGCTTGTATGGTTTTTGTAGGTGTCTTGAAAAGCCTTGAAAAGCAATTTAAAATTGTTCTTTTTCCCTGACTAGAGATGTAACAAAGTTCTCCTCGGGGCTGGCTTTTCGATGGTGGTTTAAGGCAATGTCTTGGCGTTTGTAGTCTTGCTTTTTTTGAAGCATACTGTTATTATTTAAAGGTAGTAATAATTCAGACAGGCAGGCAGGAGGAAGGGGGGAAAGCAGACAGCTCTGTCAAGAAAACGGGTGGGTGTTTGGGGAATTCTAGGAAATTTTGCCCAGCAACCTTACTCCAGAGCCTCTTCCTGCCCTCCATCTCAGACTGTCAGAATTCTTGGAATGAATTTTTGTACCTCGAGCCCTTTGGTGGGTCTGTTCCCAAAGACTTTGAATGTACATTAAAGAAAGAACTATGCTGTTTTCTGAAATAAACAAATCCTTATTAAATGTGAAGCAATTACATACATTTGAAACATGCCCAAATCAGGTTGGCCTATTATATTTTACACAGATAGGAAAACTTGGCCAGTGACGTCTTGATGCCTGTCAGGAGCTGATATTTGAGGCTAAGTATAAAAACCCTGGATTCTCTAATCCTATCCCATCAGGCCTTTACTTTAATAGACAAAGCCAAGAAGTACTCTAACATTCAAGACGTTGCCGTGCGTCCTAAGAACATCAGGACCATGCTGGACTTTAGAAACTTGGGCAGTTAAAATCTATTTTGAGCTGCTTTACCAGAGAGCGTGTGTAACTAAAAAGTCTTGCTAAGCCACAACACAGAGAGCACTATTGAGTAATGTGTCCCACGCATCAGTACCATGAAAAGCATTCTTGTCCATCAACAAACCCAGTCCTCCTATTCCAGCTCTGTAGAGTGCTGCCTCAGACCAGCCACCCACTTTTCGGTTGTGTGACGATTTGCACTCCTAAAACTGAGGACTATGAAGTTAAGCTTTTATTTGGTAAGTGGGAGTTTGTGATACTTACTCTATTAGAAATGGAATAACTTGATTATATATAAACCTGTAATCAGAGAACTTGGGATGTGGAGGCAGAAGTTCAGGACCAGTCTAGACCAACTGATACCATCTCAAAACAAAAAAACAAAATACCCCCAAGATATTGAGTTTAAAATATTTGTTAATTTATTTAAAATAAAATTACTGTATGTGAACATAAATAACACCTTCTTTTCTAACAACAGAAAACTGGAAAGGGCCTTCTTTCACACCTTTGTAAGCTTCCCCATGTCTGACACAGCTGGATACTCTGTGTGCATACTTCACATATTGCCGCACATGTTGCCAGGCTTGAACTCTATGGGGAAAAC